>VXBL01006188.1:284518-346398 GCA_013400195.1 Aramus guarauna | reverse complement strand
CCGCGGCGCGGTGTGCCGAGACCGTGAGGACCGGGAGGTGTCATGGCAGGGCCGAGGGCCGCCGTTGCGGGGGGTGGCGAGGGGGGTGTGCGCTGCGCGTCCCTGTTGGGCTCCGGGCTCCCGCCTCAGGGTGCGTGGAGCGGTGCCCCAAGGCTTTGAAGCAGCCCGGGGGGTGAGTGGCTCTGGGAGGGCTGAGTTAGCAGCGTGCGGCACGGTACGCCTCGGGCTCCTGGAAAAGGGGGGGTGCCCGCCCCGAAAACTCCCCGTGGCCCGGCAGGGCTTCAGCAGACGGGGGCCGGGGGGGTGTGGTGGTGACCTGGCTGCTCCCCTGACAGCAGGGACACGCGTGAGCTGGCCGGAGAAGGGAGCGCTCGGGAAGGCGATGCTTTGTGTGTGCATTTGTGAGCAACACCGACCCACAGGCTCAGCAAAACCAGTGCTACAGAGACTTCTCTCCTTTCTGGTCCCTTTCTTCTGGAGAGAGTTTATGGCGCCCTTTGAAATCCAACAAGCTCACCTTGGCTTGGGGTGTAGCTACGGGGTGGGAAACCCTCGCTCGGGCTTCCTCGTAGGGCTGGCGTGGAGAACCGCTCAAGGTGAGGGCATTGCACGCTGGCTGTTTGACGAGGCTGAAGCGTGTTGCTGCGTGTGCGCTCTTCTGGGGTGCGTTGCGTGGGAAAGAGTTTTCTGTTCCGTAAGATTCTTTGCAACGCTCTCATCGTGTATTTGGGTAAGCTGAGTGCTGCCAAGTGGTTGTTGCATGTGCTTTAAAACCAAACAAAAACTCCACGTGTGGCTGCGTGTGGAAGAGACCTTCCCTTATCCATCCATCCATCTTGAAAACGGCCAGTAGCTTCATCTTCTGGGCTTGGGCCAGGGTGCGAACGATGGAGCTTTGTGCCTTTGCTTTGTCTCCTTCTGCCTGTGTCCCAGGTGAGCGTTCCCTCGCACATTAGCTGATTACTTTGGGGTGGGTATCTCTTTTTTGTCTCTCTTTTTCTTCTTTTGAAGCTAATGTACTTTATTTAAGCCCTTATTCAACAGTGCTGGTAGCCAGTGAGGTGCAAAGAGAATTTCTGCAATGCCAAGAGCAGATGAAATGACCTGACTTTGCTCTGAGCTATGTGAAGGGCTGTCTCTGACTGCAAACTGTTGTCCACAGTCCAAAACTCCCTCCACGATGAGTTGTTGTTTAAATTGATAGCTTCCTGTCAAAACTTCGGGGCGGGTATTTTTTTTTTCTTAATCAGGAAATCTGTACGCACTGTAGTCCTGTGATGCCACACAAGGGACTGAGCTACTTCTGATAGCAAGGAAGCCTTTAAGAAAAATACTTAATCTTAGCCATCATGCTTTCACTGTTCAGACTGTTTAAATGTTAATACTTATAAGATCTTTGTAAGAAGGCTTCTACGTAGATGCGGTGAAACTGAGGCGTTGAGGAGAGTACGTTTGTTCCCAAGGAGTTAGTATAGAAACCCGTTGGTCAAGCAACGCTTTATCCCTTGTGTTAGCTGTACTCTGCAGTGGCTATTCGTGTAAGCTTTGTGAAAAAGCCTTATAAAATGTACATTGAAGTTCCCTTGTTCTTTTCTGCCTCGAAGATAATAGCTGCCTGTGCAATATTGTGCGTCACAGCCCGCTCGGTAACTGAGCGCCTGGTGCACTGACAGCAGTGTCTGCAGAGAACAGGAATCATAGTCTATTTGCACGGTGTCTCGGACTCTGTTTCTCCTGAGGCAAACTCTGTAAATCAATTTTGTCGTCATCCCTGATCTGTTTGGTTTTTCCCCCGGTTTTCACATCTGAAAAAAAAGTTTTCATTTGTTTATCATCGAGCAGCAGGAGCCGTGGATTCTCCTGCAAAGTTTTGCTTGTTCCCGGGCTGCTTTGGATGGCCGTTAAAGCAGCGTGTAGCACTTCGCTCTGGCGCAGCAAGGATGTTGGGTGTTTAATCCCTGTAGAGTACGTGGCCTCGCGGGTGTCATCGCTTCTTGCACCTCCTCTGAACGGCAGCTGCTCTGTGCAGCGCTGAGGTGTGGCGGCGTTAATCGTGGCCCGGGTTATCGAGGTAGACGTGTCTGGGTTGGTGTTGCTGGAGGAGCCGTCCGTGGCCCCTGGAGCCCCGTTTCACAGGCTCTTCTCGGCATCCGCTGTTCTTGATCTGCTTCTCCTTGTTCTGCGAGAGCACCTGAAGTGATTGTTCATGTCTGCTTCCCTTGATTCCTCAGCGCCTGAGTTATTTTTAGAGTTAAGATAAACTGAGGAGTGTGAAGAAGGCTATTTTTGCATCTCGTGTGTGTATTAAAAAAAAAAAAGTGATACACTCTATGAACATTAATCCCTCTCTAAATAGCTGTAAAGTGAAAGCAGTGATTTACGTGAAAGGTGTTTCCTGCTGCTGCATCACGAGTTCCTCCCTTCAGTGCTTGAAGGCTGTCATTTCCATGAGTAGTAATGAAAAGAATTTCTGTGTATTGACACTTATGTGTTAGAGCGACCAATATACAAAAAAGTCAGTGTTTCAGGATATTTTGGAGGTTTATTTGAAGTTATCTCCCCCCCTGCCCCGTTAGGACGCAATGATTAAACCGTTCTCTTTCGAGGACTTGCCACAGGACTGAAGGGTACCGTACAGCGGTTTAATTTTACATTTGAAAATCTGGAAAACTACGTTTGCTGCTTGAGATCTAATTACCGCCTTTGTAGCTCTGCGTTAGGGTTTTCCTGGAGAGGGGTGACTGGATGGGATTCCGCATGCAACTCTTGGTTCCGGCTGTAGAAGTCAACCCAAGGGTTATTCGCACCCAGGTGGAGGGGTGATGCTTCTGTTACCAGCCCCGTAGTGCTGGGGACCTGAAGCCCAGTTGCAAACGTAAATGAAGAATATCTGGCAACAGAGAATGAAATCGTAAGAATGTGTCTCTATTACAACTTCATTTTCTCTACGGATTTTCTCTCTGACATAAATTCTTTCCCCTCCAACTAATCTTTCTCCATCTTATCCAAGTTTTTTTATTTACGAGGTAAGATGATTCCAAACATCAGGTGAAGGTGACAGTTCCTAAGGGAAGGGGACTGCAAAAAGCTTTTCACGCCAGGAGCACCTGCGTTTCTGATACAGATGGTTCCAGACAGACAGAAGGAACAAGATGATTTACTTAAAGATGTTGAGCTGCAGTAAAACCTTGGAATACTTTTTAAGTACAGTAAAAGCAACTTGATTATGCGGTCTTTAAAAAACAAACCTAAAGCCAAAATGAACAAGAAGCTCCCCCAAACCATTCCTTGCTCCCACTGAACGCCTGCCAGATACCATGACATTTCCAGTAGACTGTTCCTTCCCCTTTTTTAATTGTACTGTCAGTTGTGAGAGTTACCTGAATCCTTAAATAATATCTCTGTATTTCACAGTAGGTAGGCAAAAACCAGTTTGTCGCTTACTCACTGTTTTTTGGGTTGTTAAACTTTGTTTTGCCCGCTCACGTTTTTAGCGCGCAGGTTTCAAAGTGCCACTGTTATTTGAGGTAATGTACGTACCGGTGCTGGCAGAAGAGTCAGACTTTGCAACGTAGGTGCTTTGTTACTAGTTTTAACTTTTTTTAGGTCACGTTCCGCGTAAGACGTTGCCTGGAGAGAGGCTGTTGGATGCGTGTGGCCGTGCGCTGTCTGGAATAGCAGCTCTGTTGGCTCTAGAAGCTGGCGTAGCCCTGACGGTGTTTCTCTTGTCATCACAACTGGTATGGCTGTGGAGAGGACTAACGGGTAGTTGGACAACACGTTGACGTGGAGTTGAAGGCAAAGTGAAAGAGAGGGCCTGAGAGCAAAAACCATGAGCATAGGTTTGCTAGTAAGAGGTTTTCACGTGTCGGGCAAGAGCAGGAGCAGAAAATAGGAAGATGAGAATTGTAGAAACGTGGGAGCTGCCTTGCTGGACCTGACTGTCAGGCTGCCTAATCTGATAGAGCAGCCACAAACAGGTCACAGGCTTTAGAAGGACTTGCAAGAACCTGCTCGTGATTCATGCTTGTCTTAGACTGTGATATGAAGGCTTGTGTTTCTTCGTAATTGTTATCCTGTTTGCATGGAGTTACCTCTGGTGTTGTAGTCTCCCCAGACACTCCGAGCAGCTGTTTTAAAGCTCGGCAACGCATCCACGCTGATACCTTCGGCAGCGGGTCCCGCGTGTACAGTAGCGGTGGGTTTTGGATGGCTCTGCGGTCTCCTGCGATTTTAAATAACCAGAAGCAACGCAGTCAGCTGAAGCAATGATCTCATCTGCCAACTTTGCCGTTTTGCTGTATGGCTGCTTTGCAATCTCTGCACAGTCATCGGGGAAAGTTTTCATCTAACGATTGAAACTCGGCCTGGCTTGCCGGCACCGGAAGTAAAACTCCGCCCAAAGGCGTCGTATGCGTCCAAATGGTTCTTTGGGAATTTGTTTGGGTTTTATTGCTTAGATTATTCTAATTTATTCAGCTTTTGAAACTAAAAATACTTTCCAGTACAGCTGCGCTTTCAAATGCTAGTGGCTGATGGAGTGCTTTGCTTTCAGATGGTTAAACTTCCAACACAGTCAATTTCTAATTTTCTTAGCTTGAAAACATTTTTGCAAAGAACTGCCTTGTTTTGTCATCTGGCCAAAGCCTCTACCACTTTTGCCAAAGAGTAGCTAATACGAGGGTTTTGTAAGACCGGTCAAGGCTGTCTGACTCGTTTGAGATTGAGAAAGTGGTTCTTCATTAAAAACCTCCTCTTCATTTACACCTACGCTGGGTTTTCTTTTGTCGCTTGACTCATTGAACCCCAGTGGAGCTTTATCAGTTGACCTGGAGTTGCATGGTAGTTTTATCAAAGCCTTTATGAAAATATAAGTATTTGATACCTTTGTTTTGTTTCTTTATAAGATGCTACGTTGCTTTCCAACTTTGAGGCATAGAATGGGGGTAGGGAAGATTTGTCTTGGGTTTTTCAGGTGATACGACGTCAGTAAGTCATAGGATAGTTCCTGTTTGGGGTTTTGGGTTTTTTTTGGGGGGGGTTTTGTTTTCCAATTAGGGTTTTTATTTTCCCATAGTATTGTAGCTGACGTGTGGGCATTACCCGCTTTTGTGATGGTTTTGCTACTTGCCTTAGCTTACCCTGACAGCTGTCTGGGGAAAGCAAGGTCTCTGTTTTCATACCGTAGGTGTAAATTCAGCCATGTACTGGAACCTGGAGACCACCATCTCCTCTGGATGGCTGAAGAGTTCTCAGGTCTTACCGTATCAAAACTCTGCAAGAAAAAAAACAAATTGCCTTGAAAAATAAGTTCGGAACTTGTCATTGTTGTCTTACAAAAAATGAAATACAACTCGTTGGCATTTCTAAGCGTACGCACGCTTCATACCATTTTTGTTCCTTTGAGGAGTAAAAGGTACGGTTTTACAGCGGTAAAGTAGCTCACTTTCTTTTAAGGTGGCACTTGTTCAAAATCTGTTGGGTGGCATACTGTGTCTAAAGCTTTGTTTTGGGCAAAACATGCTAATAAACCGAAATTAAATAAAGCTGAAAAATATTTTTCAAATACTTAAAGCATCCCTATGGCGTACTTGCAGCGGGAACGTTGCGTAAAGGAGCCTGAAAGTGCAGCCGAGCTGGAAAGGGCAGACTGGCTTCTTTTATTTCTGCGTGGTAAGAAGCAGCAAACGGCATAAAAGCAAGCCAGCTGAAGTTGAGCAGTTGCTTAATTTTTCAGCAAACCTCCCCGGTGATCCTGGTATGCGAGGCACTTGCCGGGGCTGGATTCACTTGTGGACGCGTGCTGTGTGAAATGGGAGCTGCAGGGTTACACCTAACGCTGTTTGTGTTTCTAACCGTTTCACAACCAAAAAATACAACTGTCTAATAATTAGATATGTTGGATAATAGCTTATGGTACTTTGTTGATTTTAAAGGGTTTCTTTTCGTTATTTGCTGTTTGTTTAGACCCTTTCAAGAGGTGAGCGAGAGCCAAGGGAGCAGCTGTTCTCCTGTAGCTGTTTGCATGTGACCACTGTCACTGCTTTTGAAATAGTGGGGCAATGTGAAAGCTAATAGTAGAGGTTGTCATTGATGAAAGGAAGTCTAAATATCATGAGTTAAAATGCTGTCAGCACGGTTTATAAACCCCATTCTTTCTTAGGGAGGAGGAACAATAGTAACTGTTGTAGTTTGTGAGATAATTCTCCTTTGCATCACTGTACTAATACGCTGCATGGCTCTTTGTTTGGTGTAGTCTAATGGGGGAAAGAGTTGCTGAGTCAAAATGTTATCCCCCAAGCAGGAAGTTTTCACTGAAAGCAACTGCTTCCTCTTGTCTGTTAGAAATAATGACTCTTAACCCTTTTTCTGGTTTTAGGAGGTTTTTCTGTAACGGGTGCTTTTTTTCCCCCAAAAAGCTATAGGCGTTGGCGTGCTGAGTTCTGTCTCAAGCGATGAGTTTTTGTGTTTGACGTCCCTAAGAAATAGACGCACATCCTTTTGAGTACTTCTTTAGGGAAGAAAAAGTATGGAGAATAATTAAGGTCCCAAGCATTAATCATTGACGTGTTCTTCTCAGTACGCTTTTTTGGTGAAGTCAGCCTTCCCCAAATTGATGTGGCGGGTACTAGGCGTCCATTTCGGATGGATGCTGCCTGTCTGCTCTCCACAAAGACGCTGGAGCCACGCAGGAGTAAAGCAAGAGAAGCTAATTTATTGCTGTACTGGAGTTGCAGTGGGTGGTGATGCTGTGTCCCGTGCCCTCGGGAACAGGAAGGGTGTCTGTGGACCTGGGCCTCTCGTCCCCTGGAGGTGGGGCTGCGAGGGTTGGGGACACGGGGGAGATCTGGCCGGCCGAGGGGCACAGAGCAGCGTGGTCCTGTCATCTTTTCCGTGGGATATCGAAAGCCTGTTTTGCTGCCTGCTGGTGCTTCTTCACCAGCCTCACCTGAGCAGTACCGGTTTTCAGACGAGGTTTTTCCAGTGTAAGGTTGAGTCGCATAGCTACGTATGTTTGCGGTGTTCTCCCTTGTCGTCCTTCCATGTGCACGTGCCCCCCAAAAAGAGCTTAATCCTTGATGGCTGAAGTGCTTAGAGCCAAATCTTTTTTTCCTCGTCGTTTCCCTGAGAGGGTAAATCCATCCCAACTTTTTATCTTTTTTTTTTTTTTTTTTTATATGCGGGAATTCTTAGCTCAAAGGTAGCCTTTGGGAAGGCTGCACAGCAAATAAAACGTAAACCGCAACTTGCGCACCTACTGTGAAAACCAAGGTACTTATTTAATTCCCGTAGTGACATCCAGGCACGTGAAAGGAATACAAATGTGTCTTTGTATTCCGGGCGCTGCTAGGCTGCGTTCCTTTGTAGTATGGGGGCGACGGATGAGAAACCCGCGCGGTGCGCTGCGCTCGCTCCCAAACCGACTGCCGTAGCCTGATGAGAAGGTGCTGGGGATGATGAGAGCCTAATTGCCGTCCCTGCATCAGCAGCGTCTCGGAAGCATCCTGGGAATTGCTTGCCCGACGCTCAGAGCAGCTGATCACATGAGCCTGAATTTTCAGTTCAGTTCATTAGTCAGCCATTTTGGTCAACACCCTGCTTACTGCGCACAACCAATCCTATCGGCACTCGCTCTCTGCCTGCTCGGGGAAGAAAGGGACCAGCAGTTTGATTTCACCAAACCTGGATAGCTGTCTCTACAGTCTGCCTTTGCTTTTGCTTGGGTAATCACCAGAGGAAGCCATTCTTTTTCCTTCTTCTGCTTTTTTGATTTCTTTTCAGATTTTTTTTTATCTTTTTTTTTTTCCCTTACCTCCTGTTTTTGATGCGGAAGCCTGGTTTTCCGTGGTCGCTTAGGATCAATAGCCTCTAGCATAGCTGAAGACGACGACGACAGTTGGTGGAAAGGAGGGAGGAAGAGACGAGCGTGAAGAAGCGGCGTTTTTACCTTGCTTTCTCTATGAAAAGGCCAGAGCAGTCTTTGCGATCCTGAGCATATCTATCCTTTAACAGCAAGGTATTTCTTATTTTCTTCTTCAGAAAGCTGTTCTTTTTTAGTTCTTATTTTTGCCCCCCCCTCCCCCCCCGCCCCGTTGTTGCTGTACCAGCTGAGTCATCATGTCTGCTCTGACGCCTCAAAGCGACATGCCAACCCCCACCACAGACAAGATCACTCAGGCTGCCATGGAGACCATCTATCTTTGCAAATTCCGAGTGTCGATGGATGGAGAATGGCTCTGCTTGCGCGAGCTGGACGACATCTCGCTGACGCCCGACCCAGAGCCTACCCACGAAGGTACGGTCCGGTTCCCTGCAGCCGACGCATTGTTACAGCCGCTGCGCGAGTTGGGAGGGGGTGTCTCCGGGAAGAGATGCTCTTGTCCTGCCTGGAGAACCTGGACGCCGTTTGGCATGTTCGAAAGCCAAATTGGTGCTTCAGATTGCCCTTGGAATTTGTTGCGTCTTTTGTAATCCCCCCACTCTGACAGATTTGTGCTTAATGGTTGTTAGATTGTAGGATGCATCGGGAAAGATTGGGTTTGTGGGTCTCAGGAAGGAAGATAACCACGATGTGTGCTCCGTGATAAATGTGATTTTACTCTTAAAACAGGGCTTACAGCTCCGGTAGTCAGCTGTCAGCTTTTAGAAACGGAGCATACTGGCAAAACGCAGACGTGTGTCTGCGTACGGTCAGTGGGTAGTTTTCGGAAAGCCCCAAGAGATTACGCAGTTATGCCTATTGTCAGGAGATAATACTATCGCAAGTCTTCCAGCTCCCTTCTCTTGAGTGTGCTGTTGTTTATAACGGCTTGGAAGCCTGAAAAGTGGAGGTGTAACGCGTCTTGCTTCTTGACAAAGGATTTGTGATCTCGTTCGATGGTGAAAACAGTTTAATACCGGGTCACGTCAGATGAGGATTGGAAGCTTTGCGAGTGCTAAAAACACAGAGAGGATGTTCTCTACCAATGAAAAAAAAAAGTGGGGAGGAAGGAGATAGGATGAATTTCTGCAGGAGTTTTGCACAGTACCAGCGCTGCTGTCGTCACCGACACGGCCAGGGTGCCCTTTGCTGGGTGCCGAGCACCTTTCGGTCTTACAGCGGGGGGGGACTCCGTCTTTTTGTGCCTGACCCTTTTCCAGTAAGTACCGAAGTGCGACTCCACCAAGTAGTCGAGCCCGTTTGACGCTGGCTTGTCAAGTCAGGAATGCCTTGCTATATTGTAGTCTTGCTGGATGAGGCAACTTAGGTTGTGGTGGGGATTTGAGCTTTAAAATTAATTCCCAGGTGATAATTTAATTTCCATTTGACAGCTGCTTTCAGTGGTAGCAGCCCTTGGGTTCGGATTTGCTTGCCAAAGACTTAGTCACACAGTGAGATACTAGACGGAGGTTTCAAAAGCAGAGACTAACACTCCCTCTGAAGCGTGTCCCGGGGTTTCGGAGAGGTGCTGCAGGCTCAGGAAAGCAGAACCAGAGCAGTGAGTACAGGGTGAGCCAAGGGTGCAGAAATCCAGCTGTCTGCCAATTCCCACGTTCCCGTATGTGGCGCAGGCTTATGCAGAACTTGCTCCGTCTTACTCCTGTGTTTTATGGACTTCTGTGCTTTGGGTTTTTTTAACAGTACATTCTAGTGTAGGTGGATTGATTTTTATGTATTCTCTCCATCGCTTTCATAAATAGCAACTATGCTTTTGACTAGTCGGGTTGTTGTTAGTAAATGACCGCCTAAGCAAGCTAGGGCTCTTCTGAGAGCATAGCCTGGAAAATCTTTCAGTCGTGCTGTGCGTCAGTTCTTCAGATCCGTATTTTTGCATGTGTTTCTTCCCTCTCTCTTCACCTTCTTGCTCTGAGCAGACTCCTGGGGCAGGTAGGCTTGGATGAATCCAGTGTCTGTAACAGCTTTTCTGGGACGCCTTTCTCAAATGTGCTGAATAGGTGTCCTTACAGCGTACAGCTTGCGCTCTTGCCTGCCTCTGTAAACAATTCAAGACGCTAATACTAGACTAACCCTTCCGCAAAACTAGAAAAATAATTGCTTTTAAAGCTGTAATTACAGTCACTTTCTTGCAAGTACCAGAAAGGTTTAGAAAATGGTGTTTTCTCATTTCATTGCCATATTATTGAATTTGTATGTCAAACTGAATTAAAAAAAGAGAACTGTATCACAACCTTTATGGAGATGTTTACGCATTCGTAAGTTCGGATTGCTTGTTGGGAGGCAGAAAGACCGGTTGTTTTGGGGTGGGAGCTTTGGACCCGAGTCATATTTTTAACAGAGACAGAAGGTCAGGAAGAAGTGTTCATAATCGAAAAGCTGACACAGCCTTTTCCCTCGTGTTTGCACTGGTGCTACTGCATCAGCGCTGCTGCTGCGTCCTCAGTGTACGCATGGGTTGGAGGGACAGGGTGATGGGGTTGTGGACACCGAGTGCTTGTCTGGGGGGAAAGCAGGAGGAGCAGAGGCTGCTGTGTCTTGTGGTATCTCCATAAAACTGATGGAGAAAGGTAGGGATTAGGAAGGAGGGGGGGGGGGAAAAAAGAAGGCTCTGGAGTTCTGCCAAAGGTGTAACAAGAGTTTGCGTATTTTTTCCTTACTAATCAAGATATGTAAACACATTGTGGTAGCAGATCCAGCAGCTTGTTGAAATAAGGATTTGAAGCCTCCAGTCGCTATCCCTTAGCTCCTGCTGCTTCCCGAGAGGTTTTTGCCTTTGACTTTTCTTCACTCTCTGATCTGCAATACCCCCAGCCCACGAGCAGCCGTGCTGCCTTCCTCCTCCTCATCATGCACCCATGGTGTTTCGGATGGATGGGAACCCTGCTCCCAGCCTTGCATCGTAGCGTCTGCACCCACCCCTGCACCCCAGACCTGCCAGCCAGCCCGTGGTGTCGGAGCGAGGAGAGGAAGACAGGGGGAAGACAGGGTTCTGGGCAGCGAGGAAGTAAGAAGAGAAGGCAAATGGCCAAGAACAGAACAGCATGCCGAATGGGGAAGGTTTAAAATGCGATGGGAAAATAAGATTTGAGTCTCGAGAATTTTGACGGCTCTGCGCTTCTGCTGGGCCGCTCTGGCGTAACGCCCTAAGATGAGAGGTTAAATTGTACGGGGGACGAGGGGTCCCAAGCTTTGCTCTTTTTAAAGATGCTGTTTTTTTCTTGTAGCTATGCCAAAGGCAGGGCAAAAAAAAAGCAAAATATTTGAGAAACCTGAATTGTGCTAAACAAGAAGCTGCATACCTTTTTTTTTTTTCTCTTTGCTCTGGAAGTAGTTTGTTAATTTTGTGACAGGAGCTGGAGGGATGGGGGAGAGCAGCTCCTAATCTCGTAATCTAAGGGCATAGTGGTCATCACTGTCTTACTGACATGTAAAAAAATTAGGCATCCTCCTGTGGTGGTGATGTTTTCTACTAAACCCAAGCCCAATTCTGGTACTTGTTCAGCCAAAGGCAGCACGCGTTGGGAAAGAGGTTCTGATCTGAGAGGAAACGGTGTCAATTGGGAGGAATTCCGTTCCTGCCACAGAGGTGGAGTTTCTGAGTGTAGCTCTGAGCCAAACTTGAATTCAACTCGACAGTAGCACGTAGCAGAAGGGTAGATGTATTAGTACCGTTACTGAGTTTCTTGCAACTGTATGTATTCAATACAGTGTGTAAATGGATGCTCGGTTTAACAATAAAAGCAATAAACTTTCTTTTTCAACTCTTTAGACCAATTCTGTGTGTATGAAAATGAGCGGATTTTGCTATATAGTGTCAATCTTCTTGGCTTGAAAAAATAATTTCTCTATTAAACAGTGGTTCTTAATGAGGTAATCAGAACTTTACTGTGCTACGCAGGCATCACAATGAAATGTGGCACTATTAAGCTCTTGTTTGCAATAGGTATAGTGATCCTCGAGGCATCTTTAGGGACTGAGGCGTGAAAAACGCCTGGATTGTGTTTAAAGCACATGTTCCGGAGCGCACGGATGGAACGCTGGTCTCAGCTTTGGGGAGAAGTTATGAAATACAAAATGGCCTTGCATGGTTTTACTGGATGTTAAATTTCTACTTTGAATGATTGGTCGTCTTTATGAGGAGCTTCAGGTTAGAGCAGTGGAAATTTTAGTCCTCATGGGATCAGCTTGTAGCTGAGACCAGAAGGACTACATGTGATAACTGTATGATCTGAATTTGCTTGCAGCTGTCAAGAATTACAGTATCCCCCCTTTTTAAAATCCTGTTTTGTTTGCATTAAAATGAGGAATTGGAGTGGTATGTTTATAACATGCAAAGATGAAATTTTCTTTTGGTAGCTGAGGTCTGGGGTTTCTTTTTCTTCTTTTTTGACCAGTTATTGAAAAAGTTTTACTTTCAGATGCATGTTTGTGTAAAATGCCTTAAGTAGAACTTGTAGAGCTCTTCAGAAAAAGCAAATGCTCTTCCTTACCCTCAAAAACCTCTTGCCCCTTAATCTCTTGCGCTGTTTATTGGATCGTTCTTCAGATTCAACCTTTTCTCTCCATTTTCTGTTCAAGTATTTTTCCACTTTTCCTTGCACACTTGAAAATGGTTTAAGGAAGCAGCAGCACCTTAATAGTTACATTTTTGTTTTGCAAATTGGCAGCCTCCTTCGCACTTAAATTTGCACGGAGCGGGGCGAGAATCACCTTATTTTTGGTGGGGGAATTTGAGAGCCGTTGGGTTGTGAGGGACCCCTGTGAAACGAGGGCTCATCCGCCGTACTGGGCTGTGCTGATGGGAACCGCGGTCCTGGCATGAAGGTCTGCGGAGACCGAAGCGTACCTAGGGAGAAACCTGGTACCTGTTACCGAGGGGTGAGATTGCTCCGTGGGTTGTGCTTCTGCCATCGCAGAACAAATGTCCTGTAAACACTGTACGGAGGGTAGCAGGGACCTTTCGTGTGTCAACAGAAACCCCCTGAAATTACTCTCTTCTTAGAAAATTACCTCTTAAAACACGCCTGGCGGCAGAAACCCCTACAGGGGTCCAAAGGTTGAAGGAGCTAGAGATGAGGTTTACTAGAACCAATGTGAAGTCAATAATATGCACAATAAATGAATTAGTGTCTGTTAATGGTCCTAAATATTTTGAGTAGCAGTTAGGCCGTGTAACCCAGATGGCACATACTGAAAAGTGACCTGATAAAGATGGTCATCTCCCCAGGGACGGGGGAGACGTCCCGCTCCCTGTATTTACACCGAATCACGAGCTGTGGAGAAAGGGAAATGACCGAGCGAAGATGGACGCTTGACCCCGAACCGCAGGGGAGCAAAGATTCAGTTTTACAAAGCTCCTCAGGACAATTGGTACAATGTGCCAGCCCTCCAGTTCATGTGAAGGAAGGGGGAGAAAAAGAGAGGGAGCGAGGGGGATACCCAGATCAGGGCTATTCTAATTTTAGTTTGTTTTAAATGCTAAGCTTTGGTAAATACTTCCAGTGCTGTAATCAAGAAATCACGATTGAGAGTTGTTTTCGTTGCTCTCCTAAGCTTGCTCAGTCTAAATGAAGTCAGGTCTGGGAAATGTGGGGCAGGTTTGTTTCCCTTGCAGATAAGGAATCAAAAGTGTTGCAGAGAAACCTCTTAGGTGTCAACCGAGATGGGAAGTGGAAGATTCGGGCGGGGAAAGTAGGGGTTTGGGGGTTGTGGGGTTTTTGGTTTGGGCTTTTTTTTTTTTGTGTGTGTGCATGTGCAAACTATTAAGTGCCAAAATAAAAGGAGAAATTTCCCATAGCAGCTACTCGTGTATTTCCCTCTGGATGGAGGCTGGTTGCGGAGAACCATTCCGTGTAACGCCACACAGTTGCAACAGACAGAAATGCCTGATGGTCGTCGTGAGGAGACAGGAATAAAACTTAGGGTGGGCTTACGGTGTTACCGTGTGACATATGTTTGCTGTTTACTTGTCCCATGTATGTGATGGAGAGTGGGCTTGCAATTCCTGAGTCCTCCGTAATGGGTTTTTTCCTTCCTTTTCATCTCCTCCCAGTTTATTGCAGATCTGTGACTGCTATTTTTTTTTTTTCTTTTTTTTTGGCACAGTCAAAATTTATGTCAAAATGTCCATGGTGTAGGAAAAATGGTCATGTCAGCCTGTGACCCTGATGCTGCCAAGCGAGGAGTAGCACGTGTTAAAACAAGAGTGATGACAGCAGTCTTTGAAAAGCAGCCTTTGAGAGAAAAAAAAATAAAATCTCTGAATCACTAGAAATAATGCAATCGTTTGTCCCAAGTTAGAATGAAAGCACAAGCTGTTGGCGCTGTAATGGGAGGTGAAGCGGTTCTGGGCAGTTGGATGCTGGATAAGGATGCGTTAACCGAGCGAACCGAGGAGGAAGGTGTGGGATAGCAGAGTGGACGCGCGTGGCGTGGTCGGAGGCAGTAGGTAATGTAATAAAATGAGCTGTTATCTGGAGGGAGCGGATAGCGGCAAGGTCAGCAGTGCCAGCTGAGTCCAGCTGTAGGCTGCCCCGAGGCAGCAGCAGGCCCGAAGCTGAGCTCCGTGTTCTCCTTTCTGTTCTCCTGCTCTGGAAGCACAGCCGGGACTTGCGGGCGGGCACGCGTGCGTGCAGCGGGACTTGCACGGGAGAATGTGTGTGTGAAGGTTTTTTTAGGATCTGCTACTCCGTCCAACCTTCCTGTTTGGGAAACAGCTGTCCTAGGCAGAACTTGCAGGGTAAAAGCGATGGACTTATTTTTTTTTCTCTTTATGCATGGCGCGCTCTATACATTCATCTTCAGAGACGGGATTCTCGTGCAGTGGGTTTAAAGGTGGTTTTTCTTAAGCTACTTTGGAAGTCCTGAACAGATTGTTCCTGGCGTTCTAGGCTTCTGGTTGCTTCCTTGATTTTTGGATTGCAAAGTGGTCGAACGTGATGCTGAAACTCTTCGCTGGTTCCTTTTCTTTGTCAGAGCTTCACGATCCACTTGATTTGCAAATGTAATCTGAAAAATTTTATTACGTACCTTCAATGATATTAACAGCATCTACTTATTTTTTTTCTTGATCACTTTATTTCTTATTAAATGTATTATTTATCATTCCTAAGGCAACAAAGATGACATAATACAATTTAAGTATAATAATGTGATTATAGGTTTACATTTCATGATAAAAGTAATATTTGTCCATACAATGAAGGAGAGTGTGCTAGCTTTAATGGAAAAAAAAAAAAAAAAAAAGATGTGAATGTAATTGCCATGTATGTTCAGTATTTCTCAGTAAGTTTTTCCAACTTTCCCCTATGTTGTGAGATGCTTTGGCCCAAAAAAGAAGAGCAAGCGGTTAGTGCAGCAGAGCAGAAGTTAAAATCAGAGGAATAGTCCTATAGTTAACCTTCTAAAGACACGTGTGTCAGCTTTTCTTCCATTAGCTTCCCTCTCTAGAACGCGGACAGTACTTGTTCTCTTCAGGCATATTCTCTTTAGGTATAATGCAGCGTAACGACCGGGCAGCTCTCCGTTACGGTCATGCTGATGGTCGCCGTAGAATTTCACTTCTAGTTAAAGATTCAAGTGCCTTTGAGGGAGTGCGAGACGTGCTGCCCTAACTCCTGGCACTCGGGCTCGGCGTGGTGGAGTGCTCTTTCCTTTCCGTTCTGGAGGAAGACGAAAGCGTTCCTGGTGTGCTTTGAATATTAGGACTCAGCTTAAAGAATGATATTGAGTAAAAAAAAGAGGGATCGGGAGACGGTCACCCTTGTTGCCGGGCTTTTTTGTTTGCTGCTCGGTTTGGTTTGATTCGGTTCTCTTGATCATCATCCCGATTCCTGTGTGTGTTGTTCAGTCCTGACTAACTCATCAGCACTTTTGTAGGTCTTACTTCAAATGCGTCGGTTTTTTTTTCTTCTTGGCTCAGAACTTTATTCAGTCCTGGCGAATGCCCCGGCAGGAGCAGAGGTTGAACGCTGAAGGCAGACCAGTTGTCCTCCCTGGTATCGGTGTTCAGCTGCTGCTGTGCGCAGTGTTAATAAATAACCCCTGTCCTTATCAGTAAACAGAAGGTGGGGACCCTGCTCTTGTTGTGGTTTTGTTTGTTTATAATTCTTCATCAGAGTTAATGTTTGCTGTGAGCGAGGAGGAGATTTGTGCCAAGCCTTTCAGGGCAGCAGAGCCAACATGTCACCCTTGCCGAGTACTTTCTGTGTCTGGCTCGGTTTTCACTTCCCAAAATTGGTGCTGGGTCGGTGTGGGGTTTTTTTGGTAATTTACTGACTTTATGGCTTCTCCTTATGCATTTGTTAAGAATTCTGTACTTAAAAAAACCCCCCAAAAGATCCTGACCTATTTAGCCTGTCTTTGGAGGAACTTGATTCTCATCTTGTGCTTGGAAACTATAGAGAGGATGTATGGATTCGTTGCTGTGTTCTGAGCGTCTGTCTTTCCGCATGAAACAATGCCCTGGCTGTGTAAGAAGCTTGGGGCATTCCATCCTTCTCCTTGCACTCACGAGGTATTTACTCATAGAAGCAGAGAGGAGGTGGGCAGAAAACCGATGGCCTGGGAAGCTGTGGGTGCTGGGGAACTCGCAGATGTACTGCTAGGCTTGCTGCGAAGCCTGGGAGTCTGCTTGGAGGTGGTGTCCCGGTATAACACATGCACACATATATATATGTTCTTTGCGCAGTTTTTCTTAATGAAGACATTCTCTGTCGGGGATTTGGAGGGAATATGTAGGGGTTTGTGCAGCTCTGGACTAGGAGAACTTCTCAGTGTTTATTAAAGAGCACACGTTCAATGCTTGTTTAGGTTTATTTAAAATACCCCAGGGATGCTTCTGCTGTGTATTTGGGAACTTTTGCTGGTTTCTGCTCACGAGACACCTGGTCAAAAACCCCACAGCATGAATGGGATGCTGGGTTTATCCCCATCCTGCCCACGGTGTGAGAAGCCACAGTCTTGACTTCCCCTTCACGTACTCAGCTTTTGCATGCAGCGTGTTTTCTCAGCACTGCGTAGCAGCGTGGCAACTCACTGCTTGGCACTGTTGCCTTTGGACTTGAGCTTTTTCACAACCGCGTTGGGGGCTGCCAGGAGGTGTAGGAGCATTGTACTGCAGCACACAGCTGGATGGGACTCGGACAGGTACGGCGATAGCGAGGAATATTCGTAGAGGTTTCTACTCCTGACACTGCGTTAAGCTAATAACTTCAATCTTTAAAAAAAAAATAAAAAAAAGAAGCACTCCTTCTATTTAATAGCAGCATGAAATAATTTTTATGCTGGTACGTTCTCCCAGGGCTTGTTTTTAAAAGCTTTTATTTGCATGGGAAAGCGTAACCGCTGGCAATATCCTTTATTCCTGCACAAGTTGTGCCAAATGTCAGTGTTACTGTTAGGTATTGTGTGTGTATCTGTGAGAAATACTGAACCAGTAATGAAGAGATGAGCAAATTCAGGAAGATAAAGTTAGGAGAGAAAGTTTTTGTTTGTTTTCTTACTGCCTGTAATAATTCACTATTCATTAATCATCACTGCTTTTTAAGCATTCTGTTAGTGGGAACAAAGTCAGAACACAGGGAAGCTCCTGCTTCTTGTATGTTAATATCCCGGCTCATGAGGATGGTTTGGGGTTTTATTTTTCAATTGTTAGGAGAGGATAAAATGCCTTGGTAAACCTTATGTGGCATTGGATTTGAAAGACTCTGTGGTTGGTAGTAAGAGTGTGTGAACGGCAGCTGAAGTCACTTTGCTCAGGCTGTCGAGGGTTTCTTCCTCCGCGCCTAAACGGGGTAAATCAGCCCAAACTGAGTCCCCGGCGGCTGCCGGCCCTTTGCTTGTAGTCGGACCTGTTGAGAAGACCGCCGCTGCGTCAGCGACGTGAGTAACGTCGAAAAAACTGCAGTGTTAAATTAACGGATGGGATTTTCATGACGACCATTGTAGTGGTAATAAGTACTGCTGTTCTTTGTAAAGCACTTGCTTGTGCATTTGTTCCCGTGGGATATCCAATTCTATAATACTAATCTTCCTGGGAATCTAGTTGGAATGAGGTCATCGTTTTATGAAGACTTAAAAGTCTTGGTCGTCCTGTTTTCTAAACTTGGTGTACACCAGTTAAAGGCTTTAATATTTTTTCCATAATAATCTAAAAGTATTGAGTTTGTCTTAGAGGTACTATGATAAGGAACATGGAAACTATCAAGTTGCAGAGTTCTGTAATTTTTCTTGATTTTATTTTTTGTGTGTCTGTCTTAAGGTTTCCCCCCCACCCTGTTGTTTGATGGAAATTCCAGACAAGCGGGGGAAACTGTACAATGTAAAAGAAGAAATGAAATGTATGCAAACTGCAATTAGATGCATGAAGAAATGAATGAAAATATGAAAGCAAGTGCGAATTAAACCTGTACAAATTTGTACAAATCCCTTGGCGTCTTTGTGCCAACATAAATTCATGCCGTTCTTGCAAGCATGTGTCTCTAGAAAGAGGATGGGATTATTGCCCCTGTGGACATAGTAGAAGAAAATATTTGTGACTCCACTGGCTGTTTGTCTGTAAGCTTTACTTGAAGCACTCGCTAAGGGTTTAAAAAAAAAGAAAAAAGTACATGTATGTGCCTTAATCCTTTACCGTGAATTGGGTAGCAATTGTCCAGGTAGAGCCATGTGAGGTTTCTTCCAGCTCTCTGTGAAACGTAGCCCAGACGTTAGGCGAGGTGGGGTGCGGGACCGCCCAGGCTGCGCTGACCTGACGCAGTGACGGGATTTCCTACGTTGATTTAAAAAAATAAAAATGAAAAAAGGAAGTGATGAGAAAGCAAAACCTGTAGTCATGTGTGTAAGCCTCACCGCCTGTTGCTAACAGCTGTCGCCGTAGGTTGGAGATCTCGGGTGGGTTTTGGATGTGGAGCCGAGCAAAGAAAGAGGCTTAGAGGAGTAGAGAGCTTCAATAGCGGGAGGCTGCCTGGTGGGTGCGGGGAGGGGGCTCAGGCGGCACAATCGGACAATCGGGGGGAGAAAGGTGACGTGAAAGGCTGAGTGAAGCCTGGCAACTTTCTCTGTCCCTGTTGGCAAGCTCATTGTAAGTCTTGTTTTGGTTATGAGAAGGTCTGCTTGTGCTTGAGGTGAAGGAGGAACCCCAAACCCTCAGTATTAGG
Source organism: Aramus guarauna (assembly GCA_013400195.1). Lineage (NCBI taxonomy): Eukaryota > Metazoa > Chordata > Aves > Gruiformes > Aramidae > Aramus > Aramus guarauna. The sequence goes on along the minus strand of VXBL01006188.1, from coordinate 327,300 downwards.
TGACAGCCCGTTCAGTGATGATGTCTGGCGTCAGTCTCGGTGTGCAGGTCGGGATTGCGGGTGATGGGAATCTGGTTCTGATCTTTGCATGGGATGGAAGCTGCTAGGAAATAAGCCATTGCGTGTGCAGCTAGGTTCTCACTGGTTTTCAGAAATGCTAGAAGTACACCTAGAAAACGCTCTCGGTATTAGCTTGTTTCTCTAGTGTCGTTACACAACAAAGGGAATTTTCTACGTGTACTGAATTTCTCAATCACGCTAACATTTGTGTTTTAATGCCTTAAAAAAATAAAGGGGAAGGGGTGCAAGTGACCCTGGAAGACAAGACCAAAAGCCGTAAGCGTAGCGTGGGGGTGAGCATCACCAGGGCTTTGTTTTTGCAATGGAAGGGATTTCTCAAGCGAAAGTCTTTGTTGCTCCTAGCAAGCAGAGGAACGTGGACCTGATTGTGTCCCTCTGCACCCCGACAAGGAGGGGAGAAGTCCCTGCTGAGTCGAAGGCAGTCGATCACTTCAACCTGGGTTGACCCGAGGGTCGGTGGTTTTCTGCCTTTAAAAAAAAAATGGTAACGCTTCGCCGCGGGGGAAGATGTGACCGTCTGGTTTATGAAGAAAAGTAATCGCTAAAAATGAGCTACGTGAATAGAACAGTTGGAAAGGATGAGAAGCCTGTTGGTCAGTGGTTTTGTAACGTAAGAAGCTTTTGAGGACCAGTTGAGTTGTTAGCTGTACTGATATTTAGACTTTTATTTTTTTCTCATCTTTAAAAGCAGTGACTGGGACTAGACTGTTTGCTCGCCAGCACTGGCTCCCACGGCAGGAGGAGGCTGGTGATAGCTTTTCCGTGGGAGGGAGGAGGTCCCGGTAGCGTGCGTACTTTGCTCAGGACTTTGGTGCAGTTGGCCGGTGCGGGGGAATAGAGCCTTTCTTGTGCTTCGGACATTGGACCGATTGCAAATTAGCGCTGGGGACAGTGGGGCACGTAAGTAGGGAGCTGAAAATCCCATGGGGTTTGGACCCTCCGCGGCTTTGTCTGGCTTTGTTTTCCAGATTTGGACCCGGGGAATTAGCGGGCGAGCTGAAACAAGTTTCCCTTGTCCTGCTCGCTCCTCTCCCAGGACACTGACCTCCTCCCCACGCCTGTCTGCCATCAGCAGGCTCCCGGCAAGGAGGCAGAGGTGTTTTCCTCATCCAGGCCGTAGTGAATCATCTCCAGAATGACGACATAAAACCTGTGACCCGCGGCCGGGCTCGGTTGGAGCACCTCGGCAAGATTTTTCAGGGCGGTCGTAACGGAGTTAAAGCTCTGTGTAACCATATTTAAAGCCTCCTCAGTACGTCCTTTTCCTGAAACGTGCTTGTTCTCACGTGCGGTGCTTTTCCCTGCTGGGGGGTTCTTCTGGGGGCTGGGAAGGAGGAAATGGAAGCCAATGCTGACTTTGCATAACTATCAAAAGTTTAGTCCTGTGATCTTACAAACAAAATAATGCTTTTCTTGCTTTTCTTTTTAGGATGTGCTTTGCTAAAACGTTGCTTGTCTTAATGCAGAAAGAAGCAAAGCTTCTGAAGCTTTACTGAAGCCTACCTTAATTGGACTGTCAAGAAAAAAACGCTTTGCTGTATTGCTTTGTGCAGACTGCTAAACCCCTTTGACTTGCAAATCTTTTCCCGATATGAATTAAGTCTTGTATTATGCAAATCTCCCTTTCAGTTACCCTTTGCTTATACCTTGATTTTGAATCTTTCCTTTAGATCATGGCTTGCATGACATTTTCTTTCTTTTCCTTTCTTTTTGCTGTTTGCAAAGACTCTTGGGAGGATTTGACAGATGTGGTGGAGCAATTGCGTGATGATACTGAAGGTGCGTGCCACGCCAACATCTTTCAGCTATTATTTCCGCTAATGATTGGCTTTTGACTTCTTATTTTGAGCCTGAGTGCAAAATACAGTTTTCCTTTGCCGTGCCAATAGCTGCGGCTTTCTGAACGTGCTGGTCTGGTTGAACCAGGTTTGCGGCCAGAACGTGCTGTCCTAGTTGCGCTCGGTGTGGATGTTTGGTTTCTCCTGGTAATATGTTAAAGAAAATGTCTCTGATCACACCGCTGCATGTATCGCTCTTGCAATTGTGTTCATTTACATTTAAAATGGCTATTGTGAAGGCTGTTCTTCTGAAATTTATGGGCCCCTCCTTGGGTTCCATGGGATGGATTTTGGTTGCTAAATTCTGAGTGATCTCTTCTTTGAAAGTATGTGCATACCATGTTGCTTAAAAAAAATGTTTTGAAAATTTTGGGGTATGTCGACTTCAAGCGGCGGTAGAAAAAGTGAATGAACAAGGGGCTACTTTATTTATATTTAATGCTTTCTGAGGCAATTATTTTCCTGAGCCTGACAGAAACACAAAAGATTGCAGTGATACATGGAAGCTTAATTTTAAAAAGGATTTCAGAAATAACCCCAAAGCTTCGGATTTCCTCAAGTATTTAGCAAAAGGAGGCTTTGCAAAACTGACTGTAAAACTTGTATTGTAAGTTTTGATTAAGACTTGTGAAGTACTAAATGAGAACTTACTTTTTTTTGGTAGTGCTTCTTAATTGATTCTTAAAAGTGGTGCAAGCGTGAAGTAGTTGAATCCCCAATTCAACGTGGACTCAAAGAAATTTGTAATTTGATGAGTAAATACAACTGTTACTGCTTGGGATGAAAGCATTTGCAGCACAAAAGACTGATAAATCTTTGGGAGGCAAGGGAACGAGAAGAGAATTTTTCTTTTGTGGCCGAGAAGTTTAAGTGCTCGTCATTAGGAAGGGTACAGATTGCGACATACGAGGATGGGGGGCTATTTATCTGTACAGCCCAAATTCTTTTACAATGGCAATCTCAAATTAGAAGCTCAAGCTGAGGTTCTTGGTATCTAGAAGACTTTTGAGCGTACGTCCCGTTATTCTCACACCGATAATCCCGAAGGAGTAAGGTCAGCGGGTGCGTTTCAGCTCTTTTTGCCCATTTGTGCACCGAGTGTTTTGGGAGGTGGTGTGGATTGCACATCCCACGGTGGATCTCTTCCCTTGCCAGTGTTTTTTATTCAGTTTTGGTCTGATTCTCACCCGTGGGATGGTAACCAAAAGCTGCTTTTGTTTCTTTATAGCACAGATAAACAATTTAAACTTGAAACATAGTAATGCAAAACGGTGAAAATAAGCGAAGCACATTTATGTTAGGGACTCAGGGTTGTAAATAGAGGGTAAACTGTGAGCAGCACCGTGAAGGATACATCTGTCTTGAAATCCGTAGTTGTGATTATTACTTGAATAATGCCTGACGGTTATGCAGCTAGGTGTGGGGCTCACTCGGGAAAAACCTTCCAGTGCAAATAGTTTTAAGCATGTTTCTGGCAGAACAAAAAAGTGAAGTCAGGCGTGACATAGCAAACTTTTATTTCTATTTTTATTTAAATTTGGAAACTCAAATGGTACAAAGCTTTTTAAAGAGGATGCGTTGCGCACAAGAATGAGTTTAGATGTATTAACTAGGCCCCTCTCTTGCTGGTCACCTTCCCTGGGTAGTGCCTTCCGTAGCCGTTGTGTTGGATATGTGCCTGGCCTTCTGCCGGTGGCCTCGTGAGCGTTGGAGATGTTCTTTCTCCCGACACCACAGCTGGTTCTGCTTCCCCAGCAGCTCCAGCCGAGGGCATATGCAAGGTAGTTTTTAAGGGAAAAACCCCCACAAACCAACCAACCAAAAAAAAGAGGTCAAGGCTTTTTCCCCCCCCTCCATTAAACATTGTACAGCTTTTTTGCATTGATTTTGTCAGGGTGGGATACATTTGCAATGTGTGTCCTGTCTGTTTGCACCTGTATCTTTGTTTCCCATGTTCATCACTCTGTTGTGGGTTGCTTGTTGGGTTGGTTTTTGGTTTTTTTTGGAAACTCTTACATGTCTGGTCTGTGCAGGAAACTGTCCTCCTCGGTGGTGGATCAGAGACTGGGGGATGCTTGGTGCAGAGTGTGCTTTCCACCTCCAAAGTCAACGTTAAGGACACGGTGGCAAAACCAAAGGAAGCAACCTTTCAAATTGCCTCTGAAAATGGTTCTCCTCTTAGGAAATCCGATTTAGTTTTTGTAAGGTGGCGTTAGTCCAGCTGCTTGCCAGTTTATCCACAGTCCTTCAAAGCAGACAGGTTGAGTTTTCAATTTAGAAGCAAAAAATTTGTAGAATAAAAGATCTTTCTGTAGGAACAGACGTGCCTCTGCTTTTCACTTGTGAGTAGTCATATCCTTTTTATTTCCATCACACCAAGAGAGCGTTTCCGTGATAGGCAAAGCGTGTGTCACCTCATCCTCGAGATGGGCGTCAGCGGCTTGCGTTGCTGGAAGGCAGATGAGGTGTTGAAAGGTAAGGGAATGTCCCGAAAGCTTTAACTGCAGTACAAGAAGCTGAACAAGTACATAATGATGGTCAACTTCAGCTTAAATGATGAAAGTCCTTAATTTATCTAGGGATTTGCTTTCCACATTTATTAGAAATTATACACGTGTTCAAGATTTTGTAGTCCGAGCGGCTGGAACTAATGTCTTTCCTAATGTGAATGTGTCTTTCCTAAACTGAAACTTGGCACGCTGCAGGTAGCTGGCCGGTTTGTTTGGAAAGCAAGCGTTTCACCGTTAACCTGTCTCAGTTAATCCGAATACAGCGTGAACTGGTCGGAGATGCCGTCCTCCTCCGTACGCAGAAGCAGCCTTTCTAAACATCAGATCACTCTAAGTTTGGGTTCTTGATTTGATATGGATTCGGGATGTGGAGAACCTGGCTGAAATACTGACCAATTGGCCTTGCTTTGAGCAGATTTGTTCACATCTACAGTATCAAAGTTCTAGTCTTATTTTAGTTTCTTCTTAATTCTTTTAGGGTAATTCAGTATCAGGAGCGATGAAATTTATTGTCACCAGGTGAGAAGTGCTTAGACCACAGTTGCAGCTTAACCTTTGAAATCCAGCAATGCATTGACTTTTCCCTTGACTTTTAGGTTCCTAAGTACGTATTTTACCTTCTAAACGAATTACAAGGTGGAGTTTAAGGGCCAAAATTTTACTTTTTAAGGTTTGCAGCATGGCATGTGTAGTAAAACACAGGTAGGGTTTTTGCAGTTAGGAGGCAGAAAGGGAAAGTTGGAGAAGGCATTGACTCAAACAGGAATCTCAATTGCACATCAGGGTCCGACTGTCGAAGCAGAAAGTGTCTGGGTTGAGTTCAAGCCAGCCGAGTAGTCTTAGTGCGTAAAAGTCATCTTTGCTTGCATACCCAGCTCCTTAAGACCCAATTTTAAAGGTGTATGTGTTGCAGTGCATGTAATGATAGTATAAACTAGTTAGGATTTCATGTTTGGAATAAAACTTTGGGATTTTATCCAGCTTCATACTATATAACAGTTAATTGGTTTGCAAGATGAGAATCTTAGATAAGCTGCATATGCCGAGCACCATTGTTCACAAGAGACTAATGAAGCAGAAACCTGTAGTTATTGAGATGAAAACATTTTTCAGTTCTTTAGACTGTGACTGCACATTTTAGTCTTAAGTGCAAGTGTAGCCCTGCTTTTTCTTTTTTGCTAAGTGTTATCATCATCTCAGACGTTCATTAATTCTTAAAAGTGTTGAAGGAATCTAGTTGTCTTGAACATGCTTTATACACCCCTCTATTATTTTTGTTTGATTGGGTTTTTTTTTATTTTTTTCTTTCTTTTTTATTTAGGGTAGTATTGACCCTAGTTGACACGTAGCAGTCACAGACCTCTCAAGACTTGTGGAAAACCATGAACCTTGGCTCAAAAAGCATATGGTACCCTTGACCTCAGTATAGGTCTGTGAGAGGCAGCAGCTCTCGATACTCTTAAGAATCGTGCGTGGTTTCCTGTGAGTCTGTAACGGAGTAGGACCCTAGTTCTGAGCGTACACCGTACTCTTTTGAGGGTACACTGTAGTCTTTTGAGGGTATGTGTAAAAATTGCCTCAGATAATTCAAACCTACTAGTGATTTCTGCTGGTTTATCTGTCTCGGTCAGAAGTGTGGATATACCATAGGTAGGGGGGGGTTGGTGGGGTTTTTTACCAAATAAGCTTGTTCTGAGCGGATTTTGAATGGTGGTACTGAAGCAAAGCATGGTTTTGTGACAGTAGTTGTCTGCGGTAGAAGCAAATGCTGTAGTGGTGTTCTTATACTCTTAAAGGGCAGCTGTGATGGATGCTGTCAGAGGTGGCATTCATTAGTTCTGCGCAGAAGTACACAGAAGAAAATATACAGAAGGGTTTTTTTTTAATTGCGTGTACAAGAAGTAGTTTTTGCAGTCGTGTGTGATACTATATCTGACTTTTTTTTTACTGAGTCTGCATTACTAGCAGTGGTGAAAGTTAGCTCCATTGCAAATTGTAAAATGTATTGCAAATCACAAAAAAGGTACATGCCAAATACTAGTAATTGTACCCAGGCAATAAAAACCATCCACTAAATTAAATCTGTCTACAATCCAATGCTGCTATGAGAATGGCATTCCTGAATGAGTACTGTGAAGTTCTCTGAGCTATGAAAATAAACTGTGAATGCCTTATCTCTGCCTTTTTCTAAGACGTGAGCCAAGACAGTTGATGCCTGAGGAGTGTGCAGTTAGTAAAAGAAATCTGTCGGGGGGGGTTTGATCACTTGGTCCCTCAGCAGTAGCTTGGGTGGACGCACAGGAGCAACTGGACTTGTTTGCCACTCAGCTGAACAAGAAGGCGTTGGCCCACGGCAGCGGATGTGGCCTGGACCGTGTCCTCTGGCAGCAGACAGGCCACCCAAAACGAAGCAGGAATAACGAGACCTCACTAGCCTTGGAGCCACGGTGCGCTTCCGATGCAGATTGCGCAAATCCGCCTTTGTTCCCAGGCTTCACAAATGCGCTCTCTGGAGTCCTTTCCATAATTTCTCAGTTTCTTTGATTGAGGATGTTTGTGTCTCTACTTTAGTCGTTGCTTTTCGTCTCCCAACCCTGAGGTGCCTTTCAGTGTCTCCTTCTGTCTGGCATAAGGGGTCTCAGTTGCACGGTAGCAGTTGCTCCTCTTCTTGCCTGTTTTGGCTTCAGCCATAGGTTATTGAAATCAAACATTACTCCTGTCCGCTACGTGCTGCTGGGCCTACAGTGCTTTTCAGCCCGCAGGAGATGCCCGAGATGGGGAGTGAGAATGATGTGGTTTTTAGTGATTCTGTGGGTCTGTACAGTTTTGCTCCTTGCTCCCTTTTTGGCTGGTGGGTGCTGACAAGGTGCCTCGTTGCAGTGGCGGCACATTTGAGATCGCAAAGAGTTGGTATTGAGCGACAGGGCTTGTCAGCATCATGATGAAGCAGGACAATGAGTTGCATCATCGGGACGAGTCCTGTAGGAGACTGCAGTAGTCTCAGAAGAACATAGCCCTTGGTAGATAGTCTTGCATGTCCTCTGGTCCTGTTTCTGCTGCTAGGTGTAGTAAATTCTCTCGCAAAGGTGGCAAATTGGTTCGAGGTCCGTGGCTGTTTACAGCAGCCCGAGGATAAATGTGCCTTATGGGGATCAAAGTGCTTGTGCCAAACAACTTCATCTCAAAATCTGAGTATGAGGTTGCAGGCGGAAGAGGTACAAACAGAAAACTTGCAACTGGCGTAGCATCGTTTTACTAGCAAGAATTTCTCTCTATGACTGTCTATCTCCAGACCTAAAGCTTAAGCAAGCTTTATTTGTTGTGGTCACAGGATAATTTCACTCTAACTCTGGGACAGTAAAATCGTGAGAAGAAAGGACTGGATAGAGAGGGACGTGGGTGGATTAAGTGTGAGAGGATTCGTGGTTATCTTTAGATGGAAGAACAAATCACGAGCGGAGGATTCTTAGCGGTTTGTAATTGCCGGACGTTGAAGTATCGTGGAACCCTTAATGTGATTCATCACCTATGCCCGTGTCATTGTGGCTTTGGCCATAAAACGCGAGTTAATTTTGGCTTTTCTCAACGAAAGGCCTGAAGGGAGCGCCTCACGTGAAACCGGCGCTGCCCCTAAAAATGTCTTCAAAGCTGAGGGACAAAGAGAGGGGATTTTTTATTGTGTTAAAAATAGTTTTTGTTATTCAGCAGTATTTTTCTTCCTTTTTTTAACAGATCCTAATTATCTCATGGCTAATGAACGCATGAACCTGATGAACATGGCGAAACTGAGTATCAAGGGGCTGATTGAATCGGCGCTTAACCTGGGCAGGACGCTGGACTCGGACTACGCACCTCTTCAGCAGTTCTTTGTTGTGATGGAACACTGCCTTAAACATGGCTTGAAAGGTAACCTTGCTCGAGAGGAGTCCTCCCGGGCTGTTTGTCCTAGCGTAGGAGTGAGAAAGAGCAGCCTTGTGTTGAAAAATTCTCATTTTGGAATCTACGGTAGACTAAGGAGAGGCTGAGGCAGGATCAGTGCTGTGGTCACAGTTGACTTGACAGGCCACAGGAAGGGAAAAAATCTGCTGAAGGTATAACCCTGCAGCTGAAAAGTTCACAGTTGTACTTGCCATTTTTAAAACAGCTTTTCAGATGACTCGAGTATAAATCAGTGATAAAATTAGCTCCTCTGTAAACTCATGACTCTTCCCCCACCCCACACTTCCTCATGCTTTAGAGATGCAACTGCCCTTTTGCTGGGAGAGGAACTGCAACGCAGAGGTCCTTTCTCAGTAGCTCTATCAAAACCGAGGACTTGGCTTTGCGCAGCTCCATCTTGTGAGCTCCTTTCTAAAACAGCAAGCAGAGCATCTATTTAACTATATAATACAGAGTCCCAACTGAAATGGCCGAGTACCAGAGTACTTCTCTTGATGCGCTGCCCTTGCGTGATAGTAGCTTGAGGTGAAAAGCAGAGGATATTAAATGCCCTCTCGGCACCCATATGTACATCCTGCGGTGCTTCTTTAGTACTCGTGCTCAGCGTTACGTGCGGAAAAAGGGATTCCCGTGCCGGTTAAGGTGACATTGTGTGAAGGGGAGATACTCATATTCTTCAGCTTCCTCGTCCATTCGCTGGTGTCCCTACTGCTCGTAAGTTTGAAGTTAACAGAGTTCTTGGTCTTCTCACTGTTGCTGTGAAGTAGCAGTAAGAACTATAGAAGAAGAAAATGAATTTCCAGTTTTAGTACCCAGGGGTGACTAGAAAGCTTTCCTGAAGGAGGTAGGATGCACGGAGGAGCCCCTGGCAGCTATGGAGAAGGAGCAGGTTCAGAGCGGTGTGGTCCTTCTCCTTGTGATGTGATGGTCCATGAGAGAAAAGTGACTGCGCACGCATCGAGTGTAACTTAGGGACAGTGACAGCGTCCTAGTAGAAATTTTGACCTCTAGCAGTGAATCTAAGTTGCTGGTTATCTCCGGATGTCGTTGTGTTGGCATATTGGGGATGTATGGAATATTTTCTGTATCTGTCTCAAGCTCCTGTTGCCTTCCTTGAATGATACCCGTAATTGCCACACTAGGGCACAAGGAATCGTCTTTTGTGCTTGCCCAGCAGCAGTCCCAGAAGAATCTTTCTGGTGATTTGTATCACTCACTCCTGCCCGTGTTGGAGAAGGTATTTAGTCAGCACAGGCCTAAGAGGCTCATTTTATATGTTTTTCTTTTCTAGCCAAGAAGACTTTCCTTGGGCAAAATAAGTCATTTTGGGGACCTCTAGAACTAGTAGAAAAACTTGTTCCTGAAGCTGCAGAAATTACAGCAAGCGTTAAGGATCTCCCCGGTCTGAAGTAAGTAGAGTCTTCTACTGCACAAATTCATGGTATGTCTTTTATTCTAAGGAGGATCCTGAAGAAGAGAGGGAAGAGCAAACATAACCTTCAGGAATACATCTGCCACCTTCTGCTGATAAAAATGGATCATTACTCTCTCTTATTCATAATCAAGGAACTGCAGAAGGAGAGGGTGGGACGTATTTTGCTGTGTTAAGCACACGGGGTGTTACGGACAATAGTGCATTTATTGCTGGCACTAAACGAGCGATGGTGTGTCTCCGGAATGGGAGCAGCCTTCACCAACTCTTTCTATGAGATCAGACTGAAGAGGAAGGGAATTGGAAGGAAGGTGATGGCAGGTTAAATAGTTTTGAGGCTGATAGAGGTAATTTTTCTTTTAAATAAATTCAGGTAAACTTGTAGATTTTGCATAAAGGGGAGGCTCGGTCACAAAGCTGGAGATGATACTAGCTTATCTTAAAGAGAGGAGGAAAAAACCCACTTTAAGCATAATACTGCTTTTAAAAATTTCATAGTCGCTTCAGACATCTCATTCAGGTTTGCTTATTCCATGCTAAAAAAAAAATAAAAATAAAATGTAAGAGGCTTTCATCCTGAGGAATAGCTAAAAATGGCTAAGGAAGCTTTTGTATGAGTAGCAGGACTAAGGATTAAATCTTCTTTGCTGAAAGAAGAGGTGAATAGATCAAATAACAGTTTCTTCTGGGTTAGCATTTAGCAACGTACATACGGACAAGTGCTTTTACTGGAGATGTGTGCAGGACTCCTCCTGGAACAGCTTACGGGACCAGAGTGGAGTGCCAGCAGCGGTGTGCCAGCGGTCCTGTTAGCTTTTCCTGTTGTGAAAGAATATTGAAAGATTAAATGAATTGAAATAAAGAACAGCTTTAGAACAGGTTTCCAAACCTCAGCCTTGCGTTCATACTCACCCTTGGGAAATGTCACGTATTGGAGAGGTCGAGGATGGGCAGTAACGAAGACGACTTTCGTGGGCAATTGCTGCTTATGCTAGTTAATGTTAGAAAATCAAGTGCCCCACGTGCTGTTTGATATAAGACAGCTGACTGACTGCTGGAGATGGAAAAGAAATTTCCTTCTCATCAGAATCCTGCTCAGCGCGGGGGATCCGCACCTTCCTTTGGAGCATCTGGTACTGGCTCCTGGCCAGCATGCCAGGGTAGAAGAGCCAGAGCTGTGATGCAGCATATCAGTTAGCCTATTTTTAAAGCTGCGTGCTTCAGATTGCCAGGAGAAACAGAGGGGGAAGGACTGTGACTCTAACCCATTGCCTCCTGTGAGCGTGTTGGTGATCAGAATAGCTGAAGAGAGCAGTACTGAGTTGGTGTTTTCGGTTGTCTCTGGGTTCTCGCCCAACCTAACAGCTACCTGAAGGAGTGGTGCTTGGGCATCTGTGCTGAAGCATACGCGTGTTCTTCTGCCTTGCCTTATGCAGAACTGGTTTGGAATCAGAAGGTGATGTGTTGAAGCAGCTGATCTCTCTCTGTGTCGTAGCATCCAGCAGGAGTAAAGTCAGGGAAATATTTCTAGTGTAACAACAAATAGATAATCGGTTGTGAGAGAAGCAGCGATGGCTTGGATAAACTTGTCTGTAACTATTTGCACTTAAATACCTTGCATTTCCCTGTTTTCATCAGCGCCAGCTCTACCTTTGAGATGCAGAAACTTTAGCTAGAAAGGATTATTAAAGCTGTTTGCAAATGTGCGTTGCGGTATGTCAGTAACTCTTTCGTTTGTGGCTTTTGTAGGACACCTGTGGGCAGAGGAAGAGCTTGGCTTCGCCTGGCTCTAATGCAGAAGAAACTTTCAGAATACATGAAAGCCTTGATTAACAGAAAGGATCTTCTCAGGTGAGCGCTGAGCTCGCTCTCGGGTTAGATTAGGTTCGCTTCTGCCCTCGTGTAAGATCTTTACGATCTTTTACACCCAAATGGTAAAGTATGTGTGTACTGTTTTTGAGAAATGGTAATATTTCTGAAATGCAGAGCTGCCTCTGAGGGATTAAAAATGCTTAGTATTCTTTCTTAATTCAGAAGCTGTTATTTCTGTGCTTTTATCGTCTCAAATGTCCACCAGAATAAACACAAGTTGTGGTTCCAAAGAGATGATTTGGGTGAAATATCTGTACAGAGGGGGTACAACATTCTCTGTCTGCAAAATCTTGGCCCTGGATTTATTTTTTGACCTTGTCTTACTGTCTGACCTGGAACAAGTCATTTCACTTCTCCGTATCTCTGCTTTCCACTCATACAACAGTGACAATTTTCTAGTTTAATTGGAAGTCCACGTATTTGAACTGCTCTCTCTGTGCAAAGCAGTACGATTTGATAAATAAGTTGGTGTTTCTTTACTCTAACAAGTAGGTTTTTTGTTGGCTGTCCATGTAACTCCATAGCTGGCTTGGGGTTGGGGAGGAGAACTTGGTATTGCCCACTGGAAAATGTGGTGATGGCTTGTGTTAATCATAGTATGTAATAGAGGAGTAGAAATATGCTCCTTAAAAACCTGATGTTAAGCCCCAAATCTTCAACGTGCTGTACCATGGCTCAAGAATCGTGCCTGCTTTCCATTCCCTTTCAACAGCTGAGGGACCAGGCCTCCTACTTATTGGGTCTTTGCCTCCTCTAAAGCCTTACGGAGCTAAGAGGCATCTGTTCAGTCAGAGCAGGAGTGCACTGATAGTACGTAGGAGTACGTTTCCGTGTGGACTGCGTGCCGCTGCCTGGGTTTTTATTAAGGCTGACTTTGCATTATGTCATCGTATGAACTAGCAGGGATCCCATGCTAGTTGACATCATTATAGTTGACTTTTAAAGATACGATACTTGTCTTCTCTTGCCATGCATCCTGCAGCGAATTTTACGAGCCTAATGCACTGATGATGGAAGAAGAAGGTGCGATCATTGCTGGCCTCCTAGTAGGTTTGAACGTCATCGATGCAAACTTCTGCATGAAAGGAGAAGACCTGGATTCACAGGTACCGGGTGTTCAGTTAACGTGTTTTTCTGCCCGTTTAAATTGGAAGAGTTTTCCGTTATGGAGGACTTTGATCAACTGAGATAGAAGTTTGTTACTGTACGTAATAGAAGGTTAATATAAGTGTGTTACTATGACTGCGGTGTTTGGATAGCTCGTGGCACCGAGATCAGAGACTCAGGATTTTGGTTTTCTCTCTGCTGTTAGGCTGTGCTGTGGTCCGCACGCAGGTCACTGTGGAGTGACGTGTAGTAAATGAAAAAGGAGGCGAAAACTGGGAAGGACTTGGCCAAAATGAGGGGAGGAATGGACAGAACTGTTAATTCACTCCCGCTGTGCGATGAAATCATTGTAGCTGTTACACAACAGAAAATGAGCCTGCAGGCACTTACATTCCAGCTTGTGCAAGCTGGGTTTATGCAGATATGGGGACAGCAATGGTTTCCCCTTACGTCCGAAGACTTGCTTGCCAACTTGCGGCTTATCCCAGTATATTTTTGCTTGAAATACGCCATGTTTTAATTAATTTTTGATAAATGACTGGCATAATGAATCCTTGCTATAGTGCAACCTGTACTGATGTTTGAACCGAATGGCTTTAAACTTTCACGGCTATGGGGACAGTGTTTAGTCTTAGAAAAAGCCTTTAATGTAAAATGCAAATTTTTCTCTTCTAGGTTGGAGTTATTGATTTCTCAATGTATTTGAAAGATGGGAACAGCACGAAAGGCAGTGAAGGGTAAGTACGCGCACAATGTCCTGCTGCTTATCTCTCGGTAACTTGTATTCAAGTATTCCGGGTTGGCCTGCGAGCTGTTATGTTTTTTTTAATTAAAAAGCTACTTAGACTGCATTGCTCTTCTGTGATAAACCACAAATAAGATACTGGGAGTATTGGGAGGGAGCAGGGGAAAAGGAAAGTCTCCCAGAAATTCTGTGTGTTCTTCCGTAACTGGCAATTGAAGATAAAAATACGGTAAAAGCGCCCCTCTGCTGAGGGAGGGCTGCCATTCTATAAAGCCTTTTTGGTAAGCAGCTTGGTAGCCTTGCCCAGTTGTATGGCTAGTTGGATCGTAGCTGGGTTTTGGCACCATAGCTTCCGTAGAGGGGAGAAAAATAGCTCCACAACCGTAACGATAGCCTAAAGTACTTGTGCCAGCATACAGAGATGGAGCCGTGCAACGTTCAGAGCAAGAGCCTGCAAACTGCAGTGCGGGCACGCTGGCGTAGGGAGTGGGTGTTGTGGTTTCCTGAGGTTCTTCAAGAGTACATCTTCCTTCTATGGAAGCCCTGCCAGTGTGAATGTCTGGATGTCTTTAATCGCTGTCCCTCAGGACCAGATGTTTTGATTGCATTTATTTGGTCAATACTTTCATTTTTAGAATGTTCTGTAGTTAAGATTTCCTGCTGGAAGTGCATGCAAGGCGTGCATTTGTTGACACTTAGCCTTGAATAGATTTTGGTGAGGTGACTCTCGTCCAATATAACTGTAGCGCAAACCCCGGGTTTTTTTCCTTTGAAATGCTGCAGTACTCTTTGAAATGCCGTCTGCCGTAAAGGTTCTGCTTTGTGTGTCACAAAACGCCTGAACATCATCCAGGTGAATGTAGCAGTTGCAGGTTCCGAGAACCCAGGGGACAGCAATTGGTTCTAAAGGCGGACTGCAACTCGGCTTGGCCGGTTCAGTTACGTCGCACAGAGTCAGTGAGACTCAGGGTATTGGTGCTACGCTGGGTACGCGGGCTGTATCACCCCCTTTCCTCTGAGACCTTTCATGGTGTCTCTCGTTCTTGGAATCCAAACGGCTGAGCTGAACGATAATTCTTTTTTCCAGAGATGGTCAGATAACGGCTATTTTGGACCAGAAGAACTATGTAGAAGAACTCAACAGACATTTAAGGTAAGGCATGATTGATTGATTTATTTATTCTTTATTATGTAGTATAGCAGAATAGAGAAGTGGCTTTTAAAACAGAAGGAATTACTGTAGGGTAATTTTTTTTTTTTTCCTCTTCAACAGTGCTACAGTAAACAACCTACAGGCCAAGGTGGATGCCTTGGAAAAATCCAACACTAAACTGACCGAGGAGGTAAGTGTAATAGAAAATCATCTGATGTTTTGGCCTTTGGGAATCGGAGATTAAAAAAGGTAAGGGAGGAGTTATTTTCGGATTTGTGGCGTACGTAACGATGAACCATGGAACTGGAGTAACTGACCTGCCAAGGAATTGCACCGGCTGTTGCCGCTAACTAAGCGTGAGGTGGAAAAACAACCGAACGGCTGTGTCAAACCCAAAAGCTGCTGAAGACACTTCACCCCTCTGAGGTCTTGGAGTGCTTTCTGATTTTTGGGAAATGTCTTAGAATAAATTGTACGGTGGGTGTGATTTTGAAGGCCGTACAGCTGGCGTAGGTTAGGAGACATCCAGACATGACGCATTTTTAAATGCCTGTTGATTTTGATGGGTGCAGAAGTTCACTACAGCGTCAAGATAGCAACTGAAACGTTTCACAAACTTCTTGTCTAGCCTGCCACAATTTGCAAGAAATAAAGGAAAAATGACCATGATAGATAAAACATTGTTCAGTCTGAGCATGAAAAATGGTTGGTACGTGTGTCAGAGGCGTAACCTGTGTTGTAAAATCAGTCTTGTGGTTGATTAGTAATGGCATAAATGTAATAAAATCTTTTGGGGTCAGTTCCCTGACAAATGGGAGATAGTAGGTCTCATCCTAAGGCTATCTCCGTCCTCGTGTCACTTAGCTCAGCAGAATGATTTTGTTTGCGATGTCTCAGTGCTCTTGCAGTAGAAATATGAAATAGAAATTCTTTTTCGCTTGTTCACCCTCATTAAAGGAGGCTTGCGTGTTGAACATTTACTCTAATGGGTGTATTCCAAAAGAAGAGAAGCTTTAGCGATGGAAATTGGTGTATCCATTCTTGCAGTTAAGGAGTAAGAAATTTTTTTTACAATTAAAATATTTTTTTAATGTTTAAAAGGTGGTGTGCAGTAGAGGCTACCTTTCTCAGTGCTACTATAAGTGGCTTTTGATTTATTATCTGCAGAGTATGAGTGCCGTGCCCATTAGGTACCATACCCATGACATTAATTGCAATATTGAGTCAAGTATTTTTTTATTTTTTAGTAATTTACTTGCATCTTAGTGAAGTCTGCATGCTGTTTGAAGAATTTAAGTGACACTGGAGCACGCTGTGCCAGCCAGGGCTGTTTGCAGGGTGTAGTTAATGAGCTGTGTCACATGTCGCGTCGGTTTGTGTATTTGGCTTGAGCCGTACCAAAGACTCGCACTTTTATCGGGGTAATTTCTACTTGGGTTTGTCCCTTAATAACACCGCTGATCTCTTGGAATGTCACTGAGCTTTTCTTGTCTGCAAGGCTTACGTAAGTTAGGATTTACAAAGCCAGAGGGAGTTTTCTGGAGTTATTCTGGCCTTTGACCACACGCTCAAAGTAATCTGTTAGTCTGCGGTGATCCTTCACTGGGAATTCCTCTGGGGCAGATGTCCTGTCTCGTAAGGGTGGTGTGAGCTACTGAGCCTCCATTTCCAGCCACATCTTCCTGCCCTGATGAGGTTCTCATTGTGCTTCTCCTGCCCAAATGCTTGAGCATCTTAGATCTCAGACGCTCTACCTTGCAGCGTACCCAAACTACCGAAGCTTTAGCTAGCCCATGCAAGTATTTCTTCTCTGGTAATATATTTCAGTTCCTCAAAGTCAACAAAGCTTAGGTGCCACGGGCTCATGTTTTTCCTTTTTGTCAACTTTGGCAAGGGAAGGGGAATGGAGTGAGGATTTCTGCTGAGTTGCGCTAACCACACGTTACACCGAGTCTAGCAGGTAGAGACCTGATGATGTCCGTGACTTGACTGAAAGACAGGAACCAAAATAGGTTGGGAAGTCTCTATTTTAGTTGGTATTGGAAATCCATCACGCTGGCGCTAACTGATGCTTTTTCAGATGGTCTTTCTCCATGGCAGAGGCTGAGTTGTCCTTTGCCGCTCCAAGTATCATCCCCCCCCCAGCCTTTGTAAAAAGATGAGTACAGAAAATGAGTCTAGAGAGGGAGAAAAAAGGTCAAGTGTGGTTTTGATATGTTGCTGTTGTTCTATTTTGTTCACAGCTTGCGGTTGCAAACAACAGGATTATTACACTGCAAGAAGAGATGGAACGGGTTAAAGAAGAAAGTTCTTACATCTTAGAGTCCAATCGTAAGGTTGGTGTGCGTGAATGATTACTGAACCCTTTGGGCAGTCCCAGCCCAAATTCCACGGAGAAGTAGGTGTTTGGAAGAGACTTTATTTCCTTCTGTAACTCGCACAAAAACCGCAATAGAGAAGGGCGGCTCCAGGTTGACCCTCCGCAGAGGGTACCAGATGGACTCTGGCCGCAGTAAACCCTGCCTGGCCGTAGCCGATGGAAGTGTGAGTGTGCGCAGAGCCGAGAGCTGACACGGCGTGTTCCGGGCTTGCGGCGCGGAGGTGTCAGAAAGGGCCGTGAAGAAGGATGATTTACTGAGAGGTGGCAGAAAAATTTGGATGTAGGAGTTGTGCTTTTATGGCCTGAAATACTACCCTTTGTGGAAATCAAGGGGCAGGATCTATGTGTTTTGTTGTTTTATTGAAAGTGCTACTAACTGTGGCAGGGTCTGGTTTTAGCTTTCAAACCTGTAAGATGTTTTTTGAGCTTTTGTAGCCATACTAGGTAGACATTGTGTGCGTTTCATGCATATCCATTGAAGTGCAGCGAGCACCTTGGGGAGACGGGGAAATGAAGCCATTTCACATGGAAGCTGCGTGCTGCGTTAACTGAACGGAGCTCAGAGTTTTGATAGTTGCAGAATTTGTTTTCGAAGTAGTGGGAAAAGCAAATAATCAGGGTTAGTAGTATATAATGACAAGCTAATTGGGTCTCTTTGTTAACTTAGGTCACCAAAGACAGAACTGCTGATGGACATGCACTGACTGAGGCACGAAAACAGTTGAAGGAGGAGACTCAGCTGCGGCTGGTAAGGACTGTGCGACCTTGGAGCTGGCTACAAATGGCTTTTTCACGTAATAACTCCACGTCAGGCAATCGCTTTTGGAAATGTCTGGCCAGGGGATTTTTTTTTTTCATGCTTGCCCGCCTGCTTCAGCCTGACCGGAGACAACCTTGTCAGAAGCGATGATAGTTTTGCGGTTCTGTTGATCAGCTGGAGGTCCGTTTCTCAAAACGAGCAGTGCAGTTGCATTTCTATGTCTGACGCATCCCCCTTGCCGATGAGGATATTGCCGCTATCTGAACTGGTATAGTGTGTTTGGCTGGTGGGGAGACAAATGCCTGGGCAGAAGGTTTTTCAGAAATAAAAAGTCTGCCAGCTTTTCACTGGTGCCCTCCATCGGAAAGATGGGCCTACGTAGTACTTTCTGACTCTTTGCTAGTCGTGCCGTTCACATTGCTTTCATATTGGACTGAAAACGTGGGTTTGTTGCCCTTAATTGTCTTGATGGGTCCGATCTGCAACTGTGATGCCGTGGGAGCGCGGCCTGCTTCTGGGCAGCGACGGCCCTGGCGGGAGCACGAGTTGAGGGTGGTTATCTCACGGATGGCGAGGAAGGCTGGCTGGTAGTGCTGACTGATCCCTCTCTTCCAGGATGTGGAGAAAGAGCTGGAGGCGCAGATCGGGATGCGACAGGAGATGGAGCTAGCCATGAAGATGCTGGAGAAAGATGTTTGCGAGAAGCAAGATGCGCTGGTGGCGCTCAGACAGCAACTGGATGATCTCAGGGCCCTAAAGCATGAACTGTCTTTCAAGCTGCAGGTAGGGGAATAATTAAATCAAATACTGTGAATTCCAGATAAAAGTGATAGCTCTTGTTCTTCCCCGCCCCCCCGCAGCTATTGAAAAGGTGCTAGGCGTGGAAGGGTTACAGGCTGCATAACATACTTCTGTCCTGCTGCAAGAAAGCTGTAGTGCTTGCACAATTGGATGTGTTGGAGATTAAAGGAAAAGGTGGTTTCTTTGAAGAAAGACTTGTGATGATCCAGAAGTGTGTCTGTGCGACTGGGGAAAGCATCTTCTGTGGTTTTGGGGTATAAAAACCAAACCACTGTAGCTTCTGTTCCAGTGCAGTCTAGCATTTGAAGGTATGTGGTGTAATTGCATACATTACCGTGTGATGACAGAAGCAGAGTCTTAAGACAAAGAGCAACACAAAATGCTCAGAAAGAACTTCTAAAATAAGCTTTAGAACAGGAAGGAGTTGCTTCTGCTCCCCACCAGCCAATCGTTCCCTGCAAAACGGTCGAATGATCTTAGCAGGTTCTGCTTTAATACGTACCCTCCAGGGAGCTGCACTGATTACGGCATCGCCCTTTCGTGGGGTCCAGCCGTAGCCTGCACCTGTACGGCAAGATGCTTCTCCTCGCAATACTGACCTGGCATTTGTTTTCTGAGCACCTTCTCCTGCTTCTTTGGCTTCTGCCGCTTTCATTTCGTGTACCACGTGGTTTATCGTGGCTTATTTTGGTTTTACTGCTGCTTGAAATACCCCACGATGCTACTTTTTCCAGAGTTCAGACATGGGAGTGAAACAGAAGAGTGAATTAAACAGCCGTTTGGAAGAAAAAACAAATCAGATGGCTGCCACCATCAAACAGCTTGAACAAAGGTAAAAAACGAAACTTGCACGGTTGCGAAATGATGTGTGTATTCTAGTGGTAGTGCCCCACTTGACCCTGAAAGGACCGGGCGAGACTCCGAGTGCTCTGCTTAACCACTGCTAGAGAGAGCTGCGTGAGGAGAGCTGTAATTTGGTGAGATGCTGTTAGGAGAAGTGTTTGGCACGCTCAGGAGTGCTTCCGTTGGAAAAGAATATACTACTGAACGGGTAATTCCCACAGCAGCTTTGTTTAAGTACGTCAGCTGCGCTTTTTTATGTTAGCCAGTCATTACAAGTCAATTACTGTCTCTGATAGCACCGATAAAAAATAGAGATAGGAACGCAGAGCAGTGCTCGACCGGTAACGACAGAATCAGAGTGGGAGCAGGAAGGGGACAAGCGTGCAGCAGAGGCCGCGCACGGAGGTGTCTGGTTATTCCAGACCTCTCTGGTGCTGTTTTGAAAAAAATACCCCGAATGGAACCTCTTTATGAACAGCCTTGTACTTTCTGAGGGAGGTAGGCTTGAAAAAAATGGAAGTAAATGGAGGAAGATGAGAGGGCAACCTGGCTGTCGCTAGAGGTTGATAAAGATAGCCCATGGGTGTAATATCCATTTGGAGTGGGCCAAATTCCATCCTAATGATTGCGTTGCCCTCGTGTCAGTAACCCTCGTGAGATGTGAGGGCCTCAGCACCGAAGCCAGAATGATCTGAGGAGGAGCAGCGCTCCTTGTTGCCTTGGGTCTTGGAGTCGAAGCCAGGCTTTGCGGTGGTTTGGCCAAAGGTTCGCAACTTCAGTGGCTGAATTAATGAGTAGGTCAGTCTACTAGATGAACGCTCTCATTTTAGGGCTTATAGTCTGAATGTTTCTTTATAAAAAAAGGTCATTTTGTTTGTAGAAAGTTTGTGTTTGAAAATGTTTTATGATATCTACTCAGCTAATTGATTTGCTCTTTTTCTCTTGCTGTTCTTGTTTTTCCATTTTCTCATCATCCTCGTTCTGACTTACTTATACAGTGAAAAGGATTTGGTGAAACAGGCAAAAACCTTAAATAGTGCAGCAAACAAACTGATCCAGAAGCATCATTAGACATTTTTATGTCTGGTCACCTCACAGCTCTGACATCAGAACTCATTTATGAGGGGAGAACTTGAGAATTGCTAAAAGCAACTGTTAAAATGTTAATTGTCACCTAAAGTTGATTTGGAATTTGCTGAATTTTTAAAATCAGTGAGTTTTTCTTCAGAGATTTAGAGTTGGGTATAAAAATCCCTAACTTTGCCATTTAAACTGTGTTAAAGTACCAATGAGCTGGCCAATAAACACAGCAGAAAAGCATGAGGAGCGGGAGATACGTGGCTCTGTACATCCCGGTGGCGCATACGGTTATACAGCAGCACAAGTCTTCAGCATTTATGGCTACTAGGTGCATTGGTCAAGCCACTGTCAGATTGGCCAGCTCTGGAAAGTCAACTAGTTTTTCTCTGTTACCCTTTTTGTGAAGTAGACAAAAAAAAATGCATCCCTGGAAGTTGTTGAAAGTAGTTGTGTGCGTCCCCCAAGCCGTTAGCCATTCACTTCTGTTCTGTGGGTTCAGCCCCAAGGCCAAGACAGACGGGCGCGACTCAATAGCTCGTCGCCGCGAAGAGCAGCCCTCTTGTAACCGAGACCGCTTGCAACGGTTTTGCCTTAGTGACTTGGCGGGAGGGCGGGGACTTACCCTTACTCCTTTAAACTTCATGTGTCCCGAATTAGTAGCTAGGTGTCTTAGAGTAACATGATAGAGTGGTAAGTTCAGTGGAAACCTCCTTATCTTTGCATTGCCTTCTACCTCTGCCATGAATCCCGCTAGACATACGGTGCGGTTCTTCCCCACCGAAGGAAGTGGAGGAGAGGTGTTTTGGTAGGTCTCTCCTCTTTGTAGAAAGGGAAGTTAGACGTTTTACAAAAAAATAATCTGATCTTTATACTCTAGTGTTAAAAAGAAAGAAAAACAAAAAAAAAAAAAAGGAAAGGAACAAAATGTGCAGTGGTGGGGAGTGGAAATGGTAATTTGGTACTTGACCATTCCTTGTCTGAGTAGTTAGTGGTTTTAAAAGAAGAGTTGCCTTTTACTATTACACTTCTTTCGTTTGCTTCTGAGTTTCTGTTGCTCAATACAAATGGAATTTGCTAATGAAAGAACAGCTAAAGCTTGGAAACAGCTCTCAGTAGGAAAAAAAAAAAAATAATTGCCGATATAACAGCCCAGCGCAAAACTTTAAGTAAGTGTAGCTTGGACTACTGTCAAAACTAACATCCCCTTCCCCGTGGCCGCTGAAGTTCACCGTGCTCGCCTGTCACAGGCTTTAGATTATAAGTGCTCCTAGAGATTTCTTTTTTTTTCTTTCAAAAAGATGGCATTTGGGGGGTTTCAGCCTTGAATTAAGGGGGGTTTTTGCTCTGGTGAGATGCCTGCAGAAATTCTTTGGTGCCAGTTCTCCCTTTGTCCTGAGGGATAGTGCTCCTTGGGGCAGTGGGTGGCAAATGTGACCGGGGAAAGAACAGCTATTGATTCTCACTAGGTAGGTATAAAAATCTGGGAGGCTCAGCGTGGTCCTCCCGGACACGAGCGTGTACCACCGCTCAGCTCCTTTAACGGACTCCCGCCCGCAAGCAGACTTGGAGACCCGTTTTAAATCTCTAGGCGATGCCCAAGCTGCACGCTCAAAAGTATCGACTTAACCTTTGACTAGAAACTCGTTTTAACTACCTGGAGACAAATAAAATAATAATAAAAAGGTGGAAGCTTTCATCAAGGTATCCAAATAGCTAGTTAGAACCCTGAACTCCCCTGCCCCTCCCCAGATTTCTTCTGTAGAAATAGGGGGTTGGGCTGGATTGGTTTTGCTGTCACAGTAATGCTAAAATGAGAGAGAATTAAGGATCTGGCCATTTCTGATGTCAGGCCCCCAGTGGAAATGCTTTGGTGCACTAATGCCTGGGCGCTGGAGCCAACGTGTCAATCCACGGAGAGACCAGGAAAACGCACTAATGCTCAGTATAGTAGCTAACCTATGTTGCAAGTTCCAGTTACACGTGTAAAGCTGAAATGTAACGTACATTAAAATCAAATTTGACTTAAAATTCTGTGTACTTGAGGTTTGCTTTGAATCTGGATAAAAGTGATGTTTTATGTTTTTCATCTAATGGCTGTAAACTGTAGTAATAGAATAAAAACTATTGAAAATCAGAGCTTCTGCCTGGTTCACCTACATTTTGCTTTTCTTTAAAATATTTTCCTCCTTTCCATTGTTTTTACCATTCCTTTTTTTTTCTTTTTTTTTTGGCTTTACCTTTTCACTGGGTTTTTTATTTGTTGGTTAAACTCGGTCTTCCTCCCCACCATGGCTTTTGTTTTTTATCACAAGTTCATGTGGCTCAAATCCAGATTGCGACAGGCAGAGAAGGACCGTCAGTTGGCCCAGCAGGACAACCGTCTCTTCAAGCAGGAGTTTGGGGACAAAATCAACAGCCTCCAGCTAGAAGTGGAAGAGCTCTCCAGGCAGCGGTGAAGAAATCCTTTTCTAATTTATTTTCTGGGCTGTTCTTACGGCGTCTAGCGGAAAGCAGGCCGGGCGATGGCAAGAGGAAGTAGGGGATGGAGGCGGAGAGAGACAAGAGGCAGTTCAGGTGCCAGGCAGGCAATAGCTCTGGGGAGGTGAAGTGCTTTGCGAGATGGCAAACCTTTTCACATGCATGTCGTTAAAGTTACAGCTAGAAAAATCAGATTGGCAGGAAATGCAAAAGAACTACGCGGTCAGCAGAAACCACCAGCAAAAGCACCAATCTTACGTGCTGGTAGAGTATCAGAGGGAGGTCGCAGAACGTCTCTTGGGTGGAAATGAAACGTCGGGATATTTTTCTGATGTGTTGGGCATCTGGCGGTAACCATCTCATTTGAAAGCCTGCGGCGCTCGAGACGCGGGACAGAGATCACGGCGAGCTGCAGAACCCGTGTGGCACACGGGGTAGATCCTCGGTCTGCGCCGAGGTCGCCTTGCAGGTTGGCATGCTCTAGGGAGCGAGACTTGGCGGGACGCGTGCTTCAGAGCACAGCCGGCTCTCCGACAGCAGCGCAGACCTCTCCGACGTCGAGCGTTGCATCAGACTTACCGCTGCAATACGGTGGTTCGGAGTCTAAAGCGAACAATTTGCTGCTCATCGGCGGGGGTGTAGCAGCTAAGTCTTTGCCTAGCGCTGACACCGAAGAGTTGGGAGCGAGGGTTGTCAGTCCTGGCTTGGCTGTCAGTCTGACACACAGTGCTTTGATGGATAATTCCCCCCCCCAGCTGAAACTGGTCTCAGTTTTGCTGGGAGGCAACCAAAAAGCTGGAAGCCAAATGTAAAGAACTTGGCCAGAGCTATCGTATTTTCCCCTGCAGTGTCATCAGTTTACCCGTATCAGGAAAACAGAGAAATCCTCTTAGCTTAAAATAGAAGAGCGTCTCTCCTTCTGCAGCGGTGACGCATCTTCGGTTTGTTGCAAGGTCACAGGACTGAATTGTGTGGAAGCATTGCTGGATGCGTTGTTATCTTTCATTTTTTTGTCCCTTCTTCCTCTCCTGGCACGGCTTTTAGTTTCCTTTTTCAGAAGGTTACAGAGGGTACCCACAAAGCCGGCAAACGGCTTTGATCGGAAACTGGTACGAGGTCCTGGGTGCGCATGGGTGACCTCAGCGGTGTTCTCGGGTGGAGATGGGGAACGCACCTTCTTACGCTGAGTCGCTTTTACTTCCTTAGTGTAGGTACCTGGGGAGGGCATTTGCAAATCGGTTTATTTTTGCATCAGTTGGACTTGTTCTGATTCCTTCCTCGCTCGAGCTAAATCAAGACGACAGCGTGAAAATGTTTGAGCCTCCTTTACCGGGAGGTTGCACTGCTTGATTTAGCTGGATTTCTAAAGCAGTGAGTTACTGGAGGGTGCTGTGGTGGTTGGTGGGTGGTCTGGCTCGGAATACGTTCCTTGAGCAGGAAACGGGGCTTTTTGTGTTTGCGGTGGTTTGAAGTCCAAGTTAGAAACAGGAATTCCCTCGGTTGGTTTGTTTTTAAATGTCAGTGTGGGCGAGGATTCATTGCTGGATCTAAGTCTCCACCAGCTTTACTCACGTTGGTTAGGCTACATAATTAATGAAGCTGTAGTTATAACGAGCTATTTAAGAACTGTTGGAGCGGTATGGAGGCTAATGACGGTAATAACGGCTCATGTTGGGTTTAATAGCAATGAGGATTCTGATTGTTCTGTAGTACAGGTCTTGCCAATGCTTTTACCAGCAGATACTCCGTTTCTAGGCTTTGATTTTGGAGCAGGGGTCATTCCCTACGGCCGCTACTGCATTTTACTTGTAATGATTTCAGAGAACGGCGTTTCTGCGCTTCAGTCCCTGATGGTCCGTGTGCTCCCAAGAGCTTTGGTGCTGTTCCTGCAGCCACGGAGATGTCGGGTGTTCTGGTGCCCCAGGGTAAAGGGTCTGGGATCCACATGCTGGATCTAGCTGGATGCTTCTCTTCAGCCTGCTTCGGGTTGCATCAGGGACCTCGGGTGTGCCCGTCCATCTGTCCTTGACCCGCTGATTACTCGTCCTCCTCAATACGAACGTGCTGCGCCCAGCCGTGCCTCTGTTCCCTGCGGCTGGGGGTACCGCGGGACTGATGCGAAAGCCTCGGCTGCGGTACGGGCGCAGAGCGGTCCTGAAGGAGCGCGTGTCGTCCCTCGGTTACGGGTTAGCCAGGCCAGGGACTTGACTGCCGTCCGTAGCAGGGCACGTGCAGCCGGTCCCCAGCCCACCGGGCCTCTCCTGCTTCCAGGGCTTGTCCCGTAGCAGCTGACGTGCTGAAGAATGTCTTTCCGAACAGGGCACCGATCAACAGCTCTCTAACAGATGAATA
This sequence comes from Aramus guarauna, assembly GCA_013400195.1. Taxonomy (NCBI): domain Eukaryota; kingdom Metazoa; phylum Chordata; class Aves; order Gruiformes; family Aramidae; genus Aramus; species Aramus guarauna. The sequence goes on along the minus strand of VXBL01006188.1, from coordinate 301,929 downwards.
ACTATTTTTTAGTGACCCGCAGACTTAGTCAACAGGTTTGTTTCCCCCCAAATGGTGCTGGAATTAAATGAAGAACTCTTAGATTTTCCATCCTGACGTATTATGGCTTAACGCACCGCGAGACCGCTTTTTATTCAGGGAGGCGGTTTTCAGCTCTTGAATTGGGGTTCAGTTGCTTGTGTGTAAAGAGAGGGTTAAATAGTTCATTTGCGCGTGACGTCGAGCGTTACAAACCCACGGCCCTTACTCACGATTCCTCCTCGATATTCCAGGAGCCACCTGGAACTAGAACTGAAGCGGGAACGAGACAGATGGTCACAGAGTCACCAGCGCAGCCAAGAAAACAAAAAAGGCACAAAGAACTGGCCAAGACAGGTAATGCGACTTTTATTCCTGAAGTACGGTTTCATTTTGCTCCTTTGCTTTTCCTGAGCTTTATTAGGCAATAAATATGTATGGTTAATGTGCCACAAGAAAGTGAGCTTTGGAACGCTTTTTACACGTGTTATATGGGCAATTTATTGAGTTGAGCCTCACAAAAATACGGCCGGCGTAACACTTTGTTGCAGAACACTGGTTTCCTCTTCCAAGCTGGGTACCTGGCAAAATCCTGACAGTGATTGTGGTTTTCCTTCACTGGTTGAATAAAACCAAGTGTAGTGCAGCAGGAGGGATGCTGTACGCATTGCGTCTTAGGAAAAGCCAACTTGTTCGTTTTAATTTTTTGCATCATAATAAGGGAATTTCTCCTGAAATAGCAAAACCTGGAAGAGAAAATTATCTCGAGGGTATCACAAATCACTTCCAGCGTTCTTCTAGTGCTGCGCATCAGTGGATTCAGTGTTTTTTAAGGCAAAGCGGAGGGTTCGTCTTGAGAGTAAAACTCACAGTCCCCGAGCAAAAGTCCCTTTTTAGCAGTCAATTTGCCTTTGAAAGTGAAAATCTGCTCTGCAGCTTTTTCTGTAAAAGGAGACAGGCTCTTTTGCTGGGCATTGGAAGTAAAACAGTTGTTTTGGAGAACAAAACTCGTAACTCTTGAGAACCGTGAGGTAAGAGAGGTTGTTTCTGCAGTTCTCACGTGTGCTGCTGCCCTTGAGAGTTGCCTTCGCTGGGCTCCCCTGGGCTGCCTGAACCATCCGGGTTTTTCTTTTTTTAACCAATATTACACGTTGTTTCAGTGAAATTATTTACGCCTCCTGAGTCGTTTATCAAAAAGGCACGTTGGCTGTAGCAGAGCAGCTGTAATTCAGTCAAAGGAATCAGGAGCTAAGCGCCATGCGGTTGGCCAGTAAAAATGAAATCAAGAAACCCCCAAACCCCAAACTGGGTCGTCTGATCCATAAAGCGAAGGTTGGGGTTTGAGAGCCGGTTCTGAAGCGTGGGGTTATCCTCCTTTCCTCAGTCGGCGAGCGCTGTAGCACGAGTGGGGTGCTCCCGCTAGGAACGGATGGGCCGGCCTGAAAACCGGCCCTTTCCGCACGGACTTGGGGTTTTGCCACAAAACTTGTAGGTGGTGCTTGATGCGGTGGGAGTTTGCGTTGGCAGAGATGGAAGAGCTCTGCTGAGGTTGGAGTCACAACCTGAGAGCGACGCGCGCGTGGGTGATGGTGCCGGCGCTTACCGCGCAGGCGGGCGCCTGGTTTTTGACAACCGTGTTTCAGTGGGGCGTTACACAGGTAACACGGCTCGGGCTGTGACCCGGCTCTTAGCTGGGGCGGATCCGTTTCCTTTCCTGGCTGAGAGGATTTGCCTCGCTGAGCAGTCTTTAAAAAGCCCGTTCAGCACTTCTACCTTTCAGGCTCTGCTGTAAAAATAGCGCGTGGCAGTAAAAGGAGGTCGTTGGACGTGCGAAGGGTCCATCTCTAAAATGTGAAGGCAACTTTGTGTTCGCAGCAAAAGGAAAGCGCGTAGAGGCGACGGGTGTTGGTGTGCGCTCACGTGTCCGAGCGCACCGCTGTGCCGAGCAGGGGCAGATCGCTGGTCCCCAAACAGCCGTACGAATCTCCCTTCGCAGTGGGGCAGGGCTGAAACCAGACTCTTCGTGCGGTGCAGCTGATGGGTAAATGTTTGCTTTTGGCAGGACGGGAAGCTCAAAATCCAGGAAGAAAACGCTAAAGTGAAACAGCCCCTGAGAGAGGAGAACAGCGTCCCGCCACACAAGTATGGAAGAGAAGAAATCTCATTTTCACGTTTCCAAAGTCGTGCTTCGCCTTCTCGCCTGTCTTTGCTGATGAGAATTTTGGAGTAGTGCAACTCCCCTTTCTAAGAAATAGTTTTCAACCTTATGCCCTTTGTTGAGGTCTCTTTGCTGCTTTTTCATAGCGCTCAAAGGGGAGGAGGAGGTTCTGCTTGGTGTCGGCGTCTCTGGGTCTGAAAAGCTCTGACTCTCGGCCCTTTACCTTTGCGCTTGTTTCTGTATAAATCTGCCGTGCACTCATTTTTGTTACTTAGTGAACCCTCGTAAGCCAAAGGCTGGATTTGTTCACTATTTGAAAGCTAAGTCACAGATCTGGTTTTAAGTGTGAAAAGATGTTTTGAAAGCCGCAGGGAACAGCTCTGTAACGAGGACTTTGCTCGGAGGTGGCAACGGCCTATTTGAAGTGCCCTGAAGGCCACTGTAAAGCTAATCAGAAAAGTATTGTCTTAAAATAGCATAAGCTCAATTCAAATCTGCTTTACCAGATAGTAAAAAACCTTCCGGCCTTAGATGCCTTTTAACCCCCGTTTCACCTTGAGCGTTCGAGCAGCGTGAGTGTCAGGCTGCCGATTTGCCTGGGACGCCTCGGCGCACAGTATCGCTGCCTGTTCGCAGACGTTGTAGAGGATCAAACATTTTGCAGTAATGCGTTCAAAGCCCGTTTTAAACTGCGTTTGTACCATCCAAACAGTCTTTTCTATCTTTGTGCTCCCTTTCCTCTGCTCTGCTGAAGGCGTTTTGCCGTTTTTTTCCTGCTCTTCCCATCTGCCCGGGAGCGCTGCGTGCCTGAGCTCTTTGACGCAGCCGATGAACGCCTCGCCTCTCGCGCGAGCGGGCTTGGCAGCGTGGTTTTGAAGAAACAAACCCCTGAACCTGTATGGGTAGGATTTTAAAAACAGGATGAGGGAATTCTCTGATAGTTCAGATGTTTTTCTTAAATGTGGCGGTGACTGAAGCTCTGAGTGGTGATGATGTTCTCTTCCAGGTTACCGAGCGACACGCAGGAGGAGCAGGTTGGTGATTCCTTTTCTTGCACTGAAGTACCGCAGGGCAAGGGTGCCGAGGGAGCATCTTCCCTGCCCAAACTCCCTGAAGTCTGTCCTTTGGGTTTTGCCTTGAAGTTTGTCCTTCTGGTCTGCAGAGTCCGTAGCAGCGATCGTTCCCTTGTGGAAAAGTGCTGCTCATCCCGTTAGAAAGGCTTGGCCTTGGCAGTGCTGCGCCCGCGCCAGGTCGTTTGGCTGCCTCAGCACAACCACGTTGGCTTTTAAACTAATATTTGAATATTCCTTTGCCCCGTGCCTTTTCTGAGGTGATGCCTCTAAAAAGAACAACAAAAGCGTAATAGAACGGAGTGTGTGTGAAAATGGCCGTGTTTCACCTCCGTGGTCGGGGCTAGGGTGTTCCCAGTTGCTCTGTAGGGCAGAGGGAAGGGGGGTTGGTCGGTTGGTTTGGTTTGTCCACGTACGTCAAATTGACCCCAATCCATTCTTTCTCCCCCGGGCGCCTGGCAAAGCGCGGCTTGACCCCTCGCTGTCGATGGGATGCCACAACACTCGCCTTGTGTCCTGTCTGCGGGGAATTTCTGCATCCGTTGGCTCTTTTTCACACTGAAAAAGATAATTTGTTCCCGCCCTGTTGCTGGGCCAGCAGCGTCGATCTGAAAATCGAGCTGCGTGGTCCTTGGTTCACGCTTCCCCGTCTGCCCTGTGGTGGAGGCGGTGCAACTGCGGGTCGTCCTGCGAACGCACGGTGTGCGGGGAATAGAGAAGGGGTTAGAAACACGCGCGTGGAAAATCTTCCTCCCCGTTGTACGATGCGGCTCTACCGTAGGTGTTGTGTAAGGGGGTGTGTAAAGCAGAGCGTCTTAGTTTTTACTTGGGGTTTAGGAACAGCCGTCAGGACCCGGAAATGCCGAGATCTGCCAGCTCTGCCGGGAAGAAAGCAGCCGAAGCAAAAAAAAGGTAACTCCAAGGCCTTGTGTTGTCATCATGTGCGTTTCCTCTGATTTTGGTTTTTGAACAGCGTGGATTTCCTAGGGGTGACTTGGGACAAAGAAATGAGCCCTTTTTCTGAAGTCCACTTCACCCTTAAAGGGACCTTGTTACACACGGTCGCTCGAGGGTTCCCCACACTGCTCTGTGCTCTGTGCTTTGGTTTTCTTTCCCTTTAGCAGCTTCTTCCCCTTTTTGCTCAAGCTTTTTTTTCTGGGATCAGTCAGAAGTGAGAATAGGAGGTGTTAAGACTCGCGTGGTGTTTCTCCACAAAAGCCACCTTGCCTTTTTCTCTTACTCTTTTTCGTGGCTGAGCCCCTCTTGCTTTCCTCACTGCTTTACAGTCTGAATCGAGAGGGATTACAAGAGAGTCACCGCAAAGGGTGTGTGGCGGGAGTGCTGCCTTCCCCCAGACGCCGTCCTCCGCTGGTGCTGAGGAGCAGGAGCAGTTTGCAAGGAAAGAAGTCAAGGTGCTGCTAAAACTGCTGTCGGCACGGCCGGCGTCCTGGTCACACCGGTGACTTCAGGGAGCTGGAGGAAGCGCTGGGTTGTGCTTTCCCCGAGCTGATGTGCCAAGACCTGAGCCAAAAGGCTGTTGCGGAGCCGTGGGCGGATGCAGGCAGGGAGGAGTCCTGTCGGGCAGTGCCGGGCTCCGACCTCCGCGCCCGGGTAAAGATGAACCGGGACCTCGGTTCCAGACAGGTCTTGGCAAATTTGGGGGGATCGTGGAGCACAGCGCGGTTACCTGCCCAGGGAGCTTTCAGGCTGATGCGGAGAGGCCGCGTCTGGCCAAGTGACCGGTGACGAGTCAGCGCTCTCGCGGCCGTGCCACCGCGTTTGCAGTTCTGCCTGGCACGGAGACGGGTCTGGCGATGAGACGTTTTGCCCGAGGTAAAGAGCTGCTAGTGAGCCAGCCTGCTGCGCCGTGCCTGCGAAGGCGGCAGTCAGAAGCCGACCCTCTCCTCCCCGACCCTGCGGTACCGTGGTGCTTACAACGGGCAGTGAGGGGGCCCCGTTGCCCCCCAGTCACCCCATGAACTCTCCTGTTACAGGTGTGGGAACTCTCCGCAGGATTTGTAGTCTTTCCCATTACCCTCTGCTTATCTTGAGAAAACGTGAGGTCCAAGCAAATGCCGTGGATTTATATCCGCCTTGGACGCGTTTCCAAACGCGTGTGCACATTTAAATACTTATCTCGGGCAAGACTTATTTATCTGGCTGTAAAATAGCCGTGTGCCCCTCTTGGGACAAAATGTTCTGGTGGACTGAGCCAGTTAGAACTTGGTTCCTTCTTGGCAACTCCTACCTGCTTTACTACAGACCTTCCCCTACTCTCATGTGACCTAAGGAGCTTTGCGATAAACTGGTCCTGAGCGCAGGAGCAAACTTCTGGTCCTCAGAGGGGACTGGAGTGGAGTTTTGGAGCGCCTTTCTCTAGCCCAGTGGAGGATTTGGGTTGATGGAATAATCAGAGAAAACGTCAGGTTTTTTGTCCTGCTTGTGTCTTGACCTTAATTTTTGTCCTCTTCCTGCATTCCAGAACATCTGCAAGAATTGTGGCGGCATCTTCTGTGAAACCTGTTCGGCAAACGAGCTGCCTCTCCCGTCTAGTATTAACCCCGAGCGCGTCTGCAATCCCTGCCACGAGCAGCTCATCCAGCAGTACTCGAGCAGTCCCTTGTAGGGGACGGGTTGCAGAGAGAGCTGACCGAAAACTGGTTGTAGCTAATGATGGTTTCCGGAGTTCAGGAGGAACGTGAAGAGAAGACGCTTGCCTGTGTTCTTTGGAGGTCAGAGGGGAAGCAGCTTCGTGGTGTTTACGGTCTCTTGTGAGTTAAAAAAAAGTCTGAGCCTTCCCTGTCCGACAGCCTGCCTGCTCTCAGACCTGAGCTTGCGCTGGGGAGAGCTGCTTTGGGCCCGTCACAGAGTTGGCCCCGAGCTGTGCCCGACCGGCCGCAGCGCGCACTGAGAACACGCACAGCCCTCGCCCAAAAAAGAGCCGCGTGCGTCTCTGCGTGTGCGGGAACGGTCTCGTCCTCAAGCGTGTGGCGTGAAAGCGTGCTGCTGCTAAGCAAAGGCTCACTGAAAGCAGAACGGGAGAGTTTTTAGTCCTCGTGTCTGTCTGCACTTGAAATACCATTTCCCCTTCCCCGCTTGCTTTGACAACCTGGCTCGCCCGCCCCACATCGGTGCCAGGGGTAGGCAGGCCAGGTGAGACGCCAGCAGACACCTCCGACCTTCAGCTCTTGGGCTCAGCCCTCTGGCCGTGGGCTGGCTACGCCAATCAGTCTCCAAAAATCAAAGCAAGCCGCTAAAGTTCTCCTTTATTTTAGGGGCTGGGGGGTGTAGGTGGTTCTGAGGCGTGCGGGGTGCGAGAACTGACGACCTGCACTGATCTGGCCTGGAAGTGCCTTGGGGCATCTCCGGCCGTCCCCTCAGAGACCCCCACTGTGACTCGGGGCTGCGAGATGGTGCTCAGAGGGAAGGGTGCCACTGTGCTTCTGTCCTGGGGTACCTGGAGAGATGGGATTCCCCAGCGTTTACAGACCAAACCCTCCTCGCCTCACAGGAGGTTCAGGGCCGCTTGGATCCCCCTCTCCCCCTTGTGCACATGAAAAAAATCATCATAAACCTGGAACTTCACTTGGTTTTTTTGTTTGTGGAGTTTTTTTGTTTTGGGGTTGGTTTTTTTGCTAGATGAAAGTGAAGGGGAGATGAAATGGGAATGCTTTTCACCTACTAGAAATTCTAATTTGAAACAGTTTAAAGAGGTTTGATGGTTCATGCTACGTTATTCTTTGTTGCTGTTACCTCAGGCAGTTCTGTGTTACTCCAAAAAGTGGCGGTGGCTTCCGCGTGAAGCACGTAGCGTGTCGCAGTTGGGTTTGGGCTGTTCTGTACTGGCAGCCTACTTCTATCTTTAAGACCACAGAATGTTTTGTAGTCTGTAGAAAACCTGATGTATTTATATGTGAGAAATGCATTTGGGTTAGTACAAATTTTATTGGGTGTTAGTGGTTTAATTCCTGTGGGGGCATTTTCTGTTAGACTGGCTGGAACCGCATTACAAAGCGTGTCAGAGCTGAGGTCATTTATGTGGTTGGTGCTCGTTTGTACCAAGAATTACTCTTCCAGTTCCCTCTCGGCCTCGGCGTGTTCAGCCACCCATGTTCTCCAACCCCTCTTGGTGCTCTTAGAGCCAGAGCACGTCACGGGGGGCAACGTCAAATAGCTTTTCTTTTTCTGCTCTTTTTTTTTCCCCTCCCTCACGGTAGTTGCCACATCCATTTCCTTGCCGCTGTCCCTTAGAGTAAAGCAGTAGTTGAGAAGTGTTGAAATACGACAAGCCTAGAGCTGAAGTGTGGGCACGCTGCTTTGCAGGGGGGAAGACACCAGAGAGGAAGGGAAAGGATACTGATTTTAGGATTAATAGTTTTGTGTGCACTCTGTACACATGTGTGAGATTTCAAATTCCTGCATCCGAGCCCAGTGTGACTCGCCCCCCCAAGGAGAAAGTGAGACCCAAGGAATTGCCATGTTACACGATTCAACTGGAAAGGGGGCACGTACTGTAAATAATTTTAATGCTGGCGCATCCAGCATTTTGCAGGGTGGAAGCGACAGCTTGTGTGTGACCTGGAGCCAGCTTCTGACTGTCCTGCCAGGAGCAGCTGCAGTTCCGCCTGCTCCAAGCGGCCTGTGACTCTGGTTCACGTGAAGAGCAGGACAGCGCTGGAGCGTGTCCTCTGAAGTGACGCGAGGTCTCTACGCACGGGCTGGCTGGCAACTCTTCAGCGTACGGCTCTGGCGGCTGGAATGGAAAGCGGCCTTTAGAAAGGTCGGAGCGAGACGGCGGTCGCTGCCGGCTGCCTGCATCACCACTCGCCTTTCCTGCCGTCCTGGGCTCTGGGGACGGCTCTGCCTCCACGTACTGGGTGTTAGGCTGCGTGGGGCTGCACGCTCGAGGCACGTTTGCTCAGGTACCGCTTTGTAACGCGAGTGCGGGTTGACACCTGGACGTTGGGATTGGGGCAGTTTTGCTGATGTTAATTTTGTTGCCTGCAATAATAAAAACTGGATCACCTGTATCCTGCGTCCTGACTGGTCTTTCCATTCCACCCCGCTTCGGCTACATGCATGAAAGGATTTCGGAGCCGGTCACAGATGACAGATGCTTACGCAGCTCGAGAGGAGCGTAGTAGGAGGGATGAGGTATTGGTTATGCTGCCCCGCGTGCCTCCTGACTGGCGTACGAGGAGCTTAAATCGCTCTGGTCTTGTTAATTGCAAATTCTGGTGGTTTATTAATGCTTTGTACACCGTTATCAGTTGGAGACCACTGATCCAACCTGCAGCGTTTGCCATTCTCCCAGTACAGCCGCTTCTGCACCAGACAATCTTTCCCAAGTATGTTAACACAATTTATTACATGCTTTTACACAACACTAAACTAAATTTTATACAGTTTGTCCTTGTTATTGAGCAGCGACACTTGTACTCGATCTTTATGCTCATACCCACGGAATGTGTTCACTTTGGCCTAAAAAGAAAGGAAGAGGAAAAAGAAAAATCACTCCCTTGCTGCAGCTTATGGCTTTCCTTTTTTCAAATGCACCACCGCATTTTATTCCACACTATTGTCTCCAATACCAGAATAGTAGAATTTGGCAATACCACAAGACCTCACCAACCAAGGGTAAGAGGACACAACCAGCTCCAACAGGTGAGGAAGATGCACGCAGGGGTGGGGGGTGTTCAGCTCTGCCGGGGCTGACGCCCAGCGCAGGGGCTGGAAACTCTGGGATGTTGCTGTGCCAAGGCGGTGGGGAGGCTGCGTGGGACGCAGGTTCCAGCTAAGTGCACGTTGTCAGGCTCCCCGGGAGCTTATCCCTGGCCTGGAGGAGAACTCAGGGCTGGGGGGCACTGGGGCGGGGGCTGGCCCTTCCTGCTGCAGTTGGTGGCGGGGAACAGCAACCTTCACCCCCTCACACGCTTTCGGAGGGAAGCGTTACACGTCGGCCAGGGCCTTCCATACAGGTCACAGGAAGCTGCTTTCCTGATACGAACCTCCCGCCTCCTGGTCGCAGCCGGTCTTCTGCAGCAGGGGGAGGGCGGTTTTGTGCGTTCAGTAGGAGTGTGACCCGCTGATGTTACAGCAGCCCGAACTGCCCCCCCACACTGTGCCCGCTGCTGCAGGAGGAACCCCCCCAGTCCCTGTGCTCACACCCAACACAGCCCCCCAGTTTTCTCTTGTAAAAGGTAAAGAGAGATACACAGTTTCTGTGTATAAAAAACAAAAACAAAAACAAAACCAACCCACAACTCCAATCAAAGCCCCAAACTGAGCTGGCACGGAACCCCCAAATTGTTAACATGATGAAAAAACACTGCAACCTGGTTGCGTAGAAAAACAGGTTGGCTGCCACATGTAGCTAGGCCACAGGCCTGCTGTGGAGGGAGCGGATGGATTGAAAAAGGAAAAAAACCCACAGCAACATGCTGAAGAATGTTACTTTGCTAAACTCCTTTGTCCATAATGGTAAGCAATATCCGACCCCAGCCAAAAGACCAGTTACTGTGCATGGCAAATGTTTAGCCACATTTCCTCTTCCATGCTGGAGAATACAACTCCATCAGAACCTTTCATCCATCACGCTAGCAGAGTTCTGAGGGGAGGAGGAAAACAAAGCAGCCCTCTGTGGCAGGCACCGGCTGTGAAAGGGGGTGTTGCTGCGTAGCTGTGCGGGGTCTGGGCAGTGCAGTAACCTCTGCTGGCGCTGGCTGTAGCCTCAGCGCAGACCTGCTGCCCCTTGGCCACAGGGCTCTGGTGGCCAGAGGAGCTGGGCTCAGCGCCTGACCCCAGCTGAGCTGTGCTGATCCCCTGCAGCCACTTTCCACGTTACCCTTCAAGCTAGCTGAAATCCAAAGTCTCAGAACCAGTATGCTTGAGGCATACGGTCCTAAAAATGGACCAGGAACAACAGAAGCAGGATGCACTTACCACATCTGAGACCGTGCCACTGTCACTAGCAGTTGTCTTTTGCCTGCGGATGTTGATTCAGGAATAATTCAACGGCACTGCACTCTGGGGAGCAATTGGAGAGAGGCAGGCTGTGTTCAGTGATTTGTATGTGTTACTTTTTTTTTTTTTTCTTTTTTTTGTGCAAAGCCAATGTCACATTATAGGGTAATTTGAAACTCTACACTTAAAGCAATCCTTTTGCACAGAATGTTACCAGTAGCTGGACAAGCTGTGCCAAACTACCCAAGGATCTGAGCCTTGGGGCTGTAAGATCCCCTCCTCTTTACTTACGCAGCTGTGACCCCTTCTTAGCCATTGCAGCAACTGCATCCTCATGGCTCTCGAAATGCACGTCTGCTTCTGTGGCTTCTCCATGGGAGTTGTATTCTACCATGATCCTTGTGGGCTTCAGCGGAACAAAAAACTGAAAAGGAGGAAAACGAGAGTTTGGTGAGAAAGGGACAGCAGAGCAGTAATGCACCCTATTTCTGAGACAGTTGATGCTTTTACTTGTAAAGCCTGTCCAGCTATGGGGGACTCGTGAGCTCTCGAGTAGGAAAAGGCTCCCCCTCTCCATCACGGTGAAGCTGAGGCACCCTTAAGTCCCACGGTGCATGGCCTCCCACCCTCTGTAAGCTCCTGGCAGAGTAAGTCTTGACAGGAACAAAAAAATCCTCACGCAGCATATGTGTTCTGTAGTCATCAAAGTCATTAAGTGCAGGTACATTCACTCTGTGATGCTGATACTATTAAAATGAAATAAAACTGATACTAAAAAGATTCTGAAATTCATTTTTGTACAATCGGCTACCGTGAAATCTAGCCAAGACTATAAATTGCTACTCAAGTCCAAGGGACAGGTATTAAGATGGCCCAGCAGGCTTTAATCCATTTTTATTTATGGAGGCAAGACCCTGGGGAGCCTGGAACCCTCAGCAAGTTCATGATTCCAAATGCATTCAGCCCGAGGACTAACACAGACACGAATTAAAAATCTGAAGTCACTTCATCTGTAACCAAGGGTTTGCATGAATAATGCCACAGTTTTATTGTTACTCACATTTATTATGTCTTGGGCACTAGCTTGTGTAGGAAAACCCCTCATGTGAACAAAGTGCAGCGGTGATGAGATGTTCTCGGATTCTGAAACATGCCCGGAGCTTTCCGGTTCTTCTCTGCACAATTCTGTGGAACGGAGGGAAAAACATAATTACCTCTAGTAATTAACACCTCCCGCAGGTGAAAGGTGTAGACGCGCAGGCTCATGCTCACAGCAGACAATCGGGGTGAAATGCCGAGGCCTCAAATAACATGCACGATAGGGAGGGACTCACTATTTTCTCTGTCAGCAGTGGAGGCTCCCGTGTTGCTCAATGGCCTTTCTTCTGCGACAGGCTCATGTTCTTTTCTCACTTTGGGGTAGGTCATCTGCTGCCTCTCGTAAGGCACGTGCCTTTGCATTTGATGCTTTCTACTTATGTACACTTCTATATACCTAGAATGCACAGGAAAGGATTACATGGCACACCTTGCGCCTCCGCAAAGAACTCAAGGTTTTGAGAAAGTACCTTCAGGATGTTCTCCTCTCAGCTCTGCTCACGTACTATGCGTGAGAGCTGTGATATGGCAAGCAACAGTTCTGAAGAAGTAATTAATTAAAATTACAGAGTGATGTTTATGAAAGCCCTTTTCAACTTGCAGTGAAAGCTGCACTCCTGTACAAACCCACCTACTGTGAGGCAGACTACCAGATCGGTCTGGACAAAGTCTTTAGCTTACAGCCTTATACAAAGCTCTTGTAGAAGTAGTATCAATTGCTCAGAAGCCAAAATTCCGTTTTGTCACAGAAATACAAGTTTATGTCCTCTGAAAAATGTTTTCTCTTTCAGTAGTATGCATCCCTTTTGAGCAGCCCCGTATGTGTCGCTTCCTCAGCGACATCTCCTTCAGCGCATCCCTGCAAACTGCGCTATTCCCATCTCTACAAACCCCAAAGTAAAAATAACACCCAGCCCCGAGATTACTGCAACAGGCAGACACAGAAGATGCCCAGGGTCACGTTAAATAATTCAGTGGAGCCCTAAGACTTTACACATTGCTGTGAAATTGATGGGATAAAATGTAACGGGATGTGTGTGAAGGTCAGGGTATAATACACCCACCATTAAGGGACTCCAGCAAGAGCCCGCTTACACTGCAGGAAGAAAAAACCCAACCAACAGCAAACCTTTATTTGCAGGTTTAGTCTCAGTATAAGACCATAACACCTTGTATTTCTATGTCCCCGCCTCAGAACCCTCAACTCAGAGCTGCCTGTGCTAATCTTTCCGAGAGCTGGGAACAAAACCAGCCGGGCCTCACACAAATTTAACTAGCAGTGTTAACGTAAGTGAATTGCACAGCACTGAAGGAGTAGTGGAGGCTTTCTAACAGAGGCGGCTTTCCGCCCTTCCTAAAGGGAGTGGCTACAGCACAGGACATAACGCCATGCTCAGGACTCTGCACAACTGAAGGCCATGTCTGGAAAAAATTCATAGCCCGGGAAGAATGAATGAGAACAGGTTGACAGCAGTTATGGAAACCACGCAGTTTCCTGGCTAATCACACAGAAACAGAGGTGTATGAGCTCGGTAGGTGAGTTACATCAGCTCTTGTTCCATCATGATGAAGAAAAAAATTAATGGCAGATTAAGAATTAATTAATCTCTATTGTAATGCAGGGAAATGTGTCAGTTAATTCAATTATTGGGCACACCTACAGAACACCTGTTATCTTTTATTATAGGTGGGGGGACAAACACAAGGAAATGCTGACTGGGAAGAGGAAATAAGGAAATAGGACAAAGGAAGTGGGTGTGGTATAACAGGAAGCAGTAAGGTTTGGAGAGGTGTTTTGCTACCTGGTATTCTGATAAGACAACTCAGTGGGTTATTAAAGAAAAATCAGAAACCTTAGCAGGTTAAAAAGCTATCTTAGGGGTTTTTTTTTGCTGGTATGCAGCTGAGGATTCTGGGAAAAAGTGATACATGCTTTTGCTTGAGAGACAGAGAGAGGTGGGTGGCATAGGGCTCAGAGCTCTGGAAGAAAATGCTTAATCCTGCGGAAGGAGAGCAGCCCAGGGGGATATGGTCACCAAAGAGGTGGAAGATTGTATGGTGTCAGCCAGCAGGCAACACTAGGAATGGATTCAAGGTAAAGGTGAGTGGTAAGCTGTGCTTTGTACAATGTCTTCTCCCAGTGCAGATGCTGACTGTGCTGGTTCCAGGCTCAAGGGAAGGGTGAGGGTTGCCAAAATTGCAGACAACACCAGGGAACCTTGTGGAAATCTGGTAGGGGCAAATGTCCGCAACAGGTGTGGGATCCCTGTGTGCCGGTGACCGGACAGGCGGTGTCTATCTGGCATTCCCTGCTTTGAATGCAATCACTCTGCTGTTGCTGGGATGAGACCGCCTTCAGGAGTACTTAAAAACAACTAGGACTTCCTCAAATAGGCCCCAAATCCCCCGCCACCCCCCCCACCCCCCAAGCTGTGAGCAATGAAGGTGCCTCTGCAGCACACAGAAGCTTGCAAAAAACTTCATCTTCTTTTCTTCAGTTTTGTCAAGGTTCTGAAGAAAACACCACCAGAGGAGGTAACACGCAGCATTTCAGAGGGGGCTACTACAGAAGAGATGTTTTAAGCCACAAAGTAACAGCCTGACACTACTATGAGAAAGATTTACTTGTGATTTCAACTGAAATTTGAATCTAAAGTCTGAATTGTAGGTTTTAAGGGCAACAAAGGTAGAGGCTTCCTTAATAATAATGCATGAGATAATAGCCTAAGGTTAGCTGTTTCACCTGGGAAGAAGCGAGTTCAAAGTCACACAGCATGCTTTACACCATGGTTTTTTACCCTCGTGAACCCCAGTGAAGCACCTACCTACTTCCCATATATTCCCTGTGTTGTAGCAGGGCTTTAGCTGCCATTTCAGGAGCTGCAAACTGCACGAAAGCTTCTCCTGTTTTTCTTTCTCCTCGGTAAACGAAAGCTATGTCAGTTATTTTCAAACCTAATGAATGGTGGGGAGAAAAAGGCATTTACATTGTCAGGAACTTGTGCCACAGCTCAAAGAGACATTTCTTCCCTTTCTGGTTTTTGACAAGCTAATTAGTGAAATAGTTGCGAAACAACTCCTCATGCTGGCCTATGTACCTTTTTTAAAAACTTTTTTTAAACTCCAATTTGCTGGATTTCTTTAAGTTAGCTTTCACAGAAGGCTTAATTGCCAATAATGAATCAACGCGAGGCTTCAAGTAACTATGTTCTTGAATTTTTCTCTTATTGTTACTATTGCGATAATTTTTTCCCAGCTCTGTACGACCTAGGTCAAATTCACTGAACTTCAATTTCTGTGCTGCATAATATCTTCTTGAGGAGCCTATAATCCAGCAAACAGCTGTATCTGACATGATAGGGTGCACCCTAGGCTGAGCTCCTACACTTATTTTTTCAGAAATGCCTTTCTGCATACCTCTCTGCACCTTCTTATGTTCTCAGAGGGTCTCCTCAGTCTCCTAAAGAAATGGAATACTTGCTCCAAAATGCTGCCCTAGTCATCTATTGTGGTAGCTCTGCTAGTAGATGCCTTCAAACATGTTGAACTACTGGTTATCAACTGAAAACTTTACTACCAGTGGCCTTTGCTTTTGCATGATGGTGGTTGTTATGAGCGTCAGTGCGTGCCTACCTGGAGTGAAAGGAGTTGGGGGGAAGAACTGGTTTCGGTTTAGTCTACGACTTAAACTTTACCTAGAAAATGTCAATTTATTTTGCAAAACCTAGAAAGGCTTCTTTGCTGATGAATGTGGGTAGCAGCCACCTGGAAGGCTCTAGCATCTAGGGTGGGACGCGAGTGTGCGCACACACACTGTGCAATGCTTGCTCAGCTGAGAACTGGTGCAGTTAACTCTCACAACCATTAACAACCAGTAATAAAAAAAAATTGCCGTTAACGGTTTTAATGGTGGCACATGTGATCTAACTGTTGTGATTATCCGCCTGTGAACACTCAAGCTGCATTCACTTGTACTTTAACTATCATACAGGCATTTTTCCCCCCTCTTAATTTTGCCAAATTATGCACCAGTAGTAATCCAACTGCAGATAGTAGGATCTCCGTTCCTCTTCTCTTTGCTTCCTCCACCCCCATAAGAGTGCTGCCAGCACTGATCCTAGGTTAGACCTGCAGCAAGTCTCAGGTGCAAGAATGCCTTGCAGCCAAAAGCTTGTTCAGAAAGCTTTAGTTACTTCTAGCTGCAGAAGGACAGCAACTCTTTAGACTGTTTAAGGTGTTCGAGGCTGTATCTGTTTCTCCCGTTCTCAGAAGAACAGCAGTGTAGCTAAGCATTAACTTGGAGAAGTAAATGCCTCATAACCAAAGAGCATGGACTAGGCTGAGTTACCTGAGAAAAAATATGCAATATCATCCTCAGTGGAGCTGAACGGAAGGCCTCTGAGTAGTACAACTCCATCGTTTATGGCTTGTGACTCGTCCCGCAGACTTTGTAGTAAGCCTTCTACATCGCTGTCGTGTACTTCAAAAACTGCAAGGAATACAGGCACAAGACATCTTTTCCCTCACGGCACGCAGACGGTAGCACTCTGCAGGTGTTCTTCAAGGCAGCTTCCCCCTTGCCCCCCCAACTTTGTTTCTTCCCCCACCCTGTACTCTGTGGTCAAACAAGCTGCTCTGCATTTCCCATCCAGCCCAGAAGTTTTGGCTTAATGGTACCTCGCTGGATAATTTGATGCTCTGTTCCACATCGCGCACCTCTCCACACCAGCCAGCTTTATTATTCAAGCTGTTCGTATTCACTTAAGTGTGAGATTGCTTACACAACATAGCTTCTGTCATTTTACACCCACCTTTAACGTAGCGTGAGCCCATATACCTCAGGTGCTTTTCCAAGGCCCTCTGGACATCCGCTTTCGACTCCAGCTCGATCAAGGCATCCCCCCGGCGTCTCCCATCCCTGTTTAAGAGGAAGTGTATGCCGTTCTCACCGTTTCGAATTCTACAGCCTAGAAATCAAGGAACATACGATACAGAAACATACGCAACTGCACCAAATGTGGGGGGTCTTTGATTGCAGATGAAAACTGCGTATTCTGTATAGAGCTATCCCACTGAGCAGTGCAAGATACTGTCCTGAAACAAAGGATAGGAAACTCCTATTTCTAACCTTAACTCTCACACACAACGCTTATCGCAGTTAAGCAACTGATTTGCCATCTGTTAGCTTCCACAACATACATACATACTCATATTGTTGATACATGTAATTGTTTCTGAAATACTTGGAATCAAGAACCAATGCTAGAGTTTTTCAGTCTCCAAAGCTACTCTGGCTGCTCTATGTTCCTTTTCCCTAGGATTTCAAACTCACTTAGTTTAGTTTGGCAGGTTATTAAACCATTTAGAAACTTGGATCTGACCATCCAGTCTACTCTGGAAGGATGCAGCATAATATTACAGCCCTGCAAAGGTATGCGCAAGCCTGTTTACTGGGATCAGAAACCAACACTGAAATGTAAACTAGTAATTAAAAAACAGCCTACTTTTTTTAAAAGAGGGGAGTTGGAGAAAAAAAAACAAACAACCATAATGGCCTTTAAAGGAACCACGTTCAATCGCATTGCCTTTACTGTGGAGAAACTGAGAAGGGAAAGACTTGCTCAAAAGAATATTAAATGCCATAAGGATGAGTTACTCATCATTGTGGAGCAGGTTGGAACTTGGCAATTTGTTTTATATGTGTAAAGCGTGAATAATTTTGCAGCAATATTAAAAACTCTTCTTTCTCTGCCTAACAGTTTTCGAATTTTCTTTCTGTTAACTAACTGTTAACTAGGGGGATCAGTAACACCACACTGACCAGTTACGCTGGAAGACTAACTCCCGTACCTTCAAAGAAGGTCAGCACATCTTCCTCGGTGCAGGAGAAGGGGAATCCTTGCGCCCTGATGAGAAAGACACTGTCATTGTCTGCCTTGGGTGGCTCGGGTTCCTGCTCCGAGAGGTGACCTTCCTGGGACGGAGCATCTGTAACCTGCCACCGGGAAGAAACAGAACCCCGCTCAAATGACCGCATGCGAGTTCAGCAGGGGTACACGGCTACCTCAGGCTTTTGAGGCGGCTGCAGGCCGGCGGGGCCGTGT
>VXBL01006188.1:236060-278938 GCA_013400195.1 Aramus guarauna | reverse complement strand
GCCGCTCCCCCGCCCCCCCCCCGGCATGGCGCCCCTTTCCGCACCTCTGCTCTCCGTCCCGCCCCGGCGGCGGAGCAGCGCCCTGCCCGCTCTCTCCCTTTGTGCCCCGGACCCCCGGGGGGCCCCGGCCGCGCTAACGGCTGTAACGGCCGCCCCCCTCAGCCGCGGGAGCTGGGAGGTAACGGCTGCTCGGGGCCGGCCGCCGCGCCGCGAGGGCGTTTAGAGGGCGGGCGGCCGCCGGGGGAGGCGGGTTGCGACCTGCAGTGTCGGCCGGGCGTCTCCCCCCGCGGGGACGTGGACTTCAAAACCAGCCACGCGGGGCTGGTACCTGGGGGTCCGGGGAGACTTTCCCGGTGAGTGCTGTGCTGCAAGGCCAAAGGGCGTCCCTGGAAAGGCGAGAGCAGCCTTCAGGGGAGTAACAGCGATCTGCTGGCGTCTCCTTTTTTTGTTTTTATTATTTATAATTTTTATTTTTTTTTAAATTCTTAGCAAGGACGGTATGGGCAGAAGTTGCTGCCCGTAGCGTTACCTGCGGTAGATAAGTTACAAGTGGATGACACTGACGCAGCTTTGGTGAGCAGCAGCAGCGTTTAAAAGTTAATGCCAGGGTCAGGTAATGGTTGCGCAGGTGACTGGCGGTGATCCGGTGTGAGCAGGCGAGCGAGGGATCGCTGGCAGGATGCACGGTGCTAATGAGAAGGCAATTGTTTAC
Source organism: Aramus guarauna (assembly GCA_013400195.1). NCBI lineage: Eukaryota > Metazoa > Chordata > Aves > Gruiformes > Aramidae > Aramus > Aramus guarauna. Next base: position 278,226 of record VXBL01006188.1, on the reverse strand, counting down.
TGCGGCGTACAAAAGATCCCTTAGGAATTGGTGGCAATTTAGGTGTGTGCAAAACCTTACGTTTTGCAGTTTTGCTTCGTAGACAACAAGTGAATGAACTTTGGTCCCTCCCCTTGGGAACAAAGACGAGGTATTTGTGACAATTAACATAAACCGGTTCAGTGACCTATTAATTAAAGTGAAGATGTGCTCTTGGGAAAGAAGGGAAATCCAAGCAACTGAAAAAGGCGCCCTTGCAGAGCCGCAAGCTCCATTAAGGCCTCGGCCCCGCTGAGCGCTCTTGACCGTTCAGAGTTACGTGCGAGCGGTTAGTGGGACCGTTGCCATAATATCCGACAGTTGTTAAAGGCTTATATTGATAACCAACAGATGCGTATGTAGCCTGCTTTTAGAGAAAGTACTTTATCTTGGCATCTGGAGCGTTCTAGTAAGTTGTGTTCTCGTGGCGACAAATAACACGGATGCTGGCTTCTTTCTAAATATCTCCGTCGTGTTTATCTTTGAACTCTGCCGTACTAAACGAGCTTGCCTGTTGTCGTGCTCGTGCTGCCTTACCCCAAGAGAGATTTTACAAGACACCTATCAGCTGCACGGTGGAAGCTCCGAATGGGAGGTGGGTCCAAATGACTGTCCGTGGTTTCAGACGCGGTGCTCCTAATGAGAAGGCCAGCTGTCCCCCTCCTTCATAATTCTCAGCTGCTGCAATGGAGAAGGGGGGCCAGGATTTCGAGTACGGTGGTGTCCTGGGAGTCTGGTTTGCAAATTATGAGAGCCTCCCTCTCCGTGACATTTGGCTAACTGGCAATGGGAAAGCATGAAACCCTCCACCCTCTGTCACAGGCAATAATGAGACGCTTGTTCCTTTTTCCAGACCCTTGTGAAACCTGGGAAAGGAAACCTTTACCCCCACCTCCATTGTTTCCAGTGGTCCTGCTGGATGAAGTATAGAAATAGAAACTGAAGTTACTGCATGGCAAAGCCAGGAATGTTGGCAAGGCTGTCTCAGCTGTTGTCGGCAGAGTGTTGTAGACGGTACCTAATTTGCTCATCTGCAGTCTAGAAATGGATTTAAAAAAATTAATTTTAAAATATGCTTGGTAAGCCTCGGGGAAACAAGGGATACTTCTTATGTTACTGGCAAGTACTTAGTTTTTTGGGGTTTGTGGGGGGTTTTGTTGGGTTTTTTCATGATCCAGAAAGTTAGCAACACCTTTTGTCAAACTTGAATTTTGTGTTAACTTGACAGCTATTCAAAGATAATGGTTGGATAATTTTACACTTTTACAGATTTAGTACTACAGACTTGTATTTTGAGCTGCAACCCCCCCATATTTTCAGAGTACTTTTTACATAGTTTTTCCTAGTACTTTGCTACCTCCATAATAAGAAAACTCTTGGTGAAGAAGTTGATGGTCTGTCTGTGCCGTTTTGTCTGTATCAGTGATACTGTTATCTTTTGGTGAAATGACTCCCAATTTTGAACTTGCACTAAAAGATGTGGCGGATGGAGACCGTCCTTGCGCGCTTAGACTGGAAACGTTTTCTGAATTGCAGTGAACCTGTCACGCAGGTTTATCGTCAGCAACCTGGCTGTAGTTTGTCAGTTTGACGCTCAAGCACGATATCAAAAGCCGTGTTCTGCTTGCAGACTTGCTTGTTGTCAAATAACAGGGCGATTGTGCCTGGATAACGCAGGGTGCTTGGGGCCCCCCTCGCCGGCCCGTCGCACGGTCCTTGTCCGCTGACAAATCCATTGCTGTTATTCGCTGTTGCTAGGGCCAGCGACACAGAAAGCTACAGGGGCAGGGAATCAAGGGAAACCATTGTCTTCTCTTGTTATGGGTAACATTATAAAAAGACTGTCTTGTGAGACGAGTCACTGAATTAATACAACTCTGTTTTGACAGCAATTGTTATTTTCAGCACCACTATTTTCTCTTTTTGATCTGGTTCTTCCTTTCTGAAAAGGCTTGATAAACCTCTCCGATGGTTGAATAAGTTGTCCTGAATCTTTAAAAAAAAGAAATTGAAAATGAGATTCGAACTAGAAAATTATCTTGAGTTCCAAAAAAATTCAGCTTGATAAGTTCTCTCTAAAAGGAAATTGCAGCATAGTTGCAGGTACTTTCGCTTACATCTCCAAGGAAAAAAAATTAAAGATAGTTCTGGTAGGCGTGCCATATGGTAACATGCTTGTGTTATCCTACGCTGGCAAAACTTACATAAAAAAGAAGCTAGATGAAACCTATTTATTTTTTAAAGGAAAAGACTCAGTTTTTTATTGAAGTTGTGAAATTGACTTTAAAAAAAAAAAAAAAAAAAGAAATCAAAACCCAAAATCCGTCTATATATTAATAAATCCCTCTCACCAAATTCCAGGGTATAGTTGTGGGTTTGTTTTTTTTTGTTTGTTTTTTTTTTGTTGTTTTTTTAATGAGATTGATGTAAGTATTTGTAACTGATTAGACATGGAAACACTAGGAGCCGATGGAAACAGCAAGGGTGAGGACAAGTAGCCGCTGTTTGGGGTGCCTATGTTTATGAATCAATGCAAAGGTAACTCGTAAACCGAATTGCTGGAAAGATGTGCTCTTCCTTCTCTGTCTTGTTTTACACCATGATGCAGTCTAGCAGCTGCTTCTGATGGTGCACATGGGTTAATTTTTTTGTTTAATTTACTTAAAAACTTAGTTTATGTGTATATGTATGTGCAGAAGTTGCAGTGGGACATCACTTTTTTTCCCTTACATCTCCTGCAGAGTAATACCAAAATCAGAGCTGGTGTGTTTGTTTCCAGTTTGTGGCTTTCCTGATTTCCCAGTCTGCTCCGTCTCTTGAAGAACATCATGGCTATTTGTTGTTTTGCTTTCTCAGCTTTCCTAGATGCTGAGTTGCTGCTACTTACCAAATGAAAGCCATTTCTAAAGCAGGCAGTGTTTTGCAGCTTACTCTAGCTGGAGAGCAACCGAGTGCTTTGTGAGCGCTCCTTCTGCAGTTAAAAGTTTGAGATGTGGCATTTATCTCCTCTTTATCAAGGACTCCCACAGAAGACTGCTTGGCACTTCTCAACTGGAATTACGGTCATTGAAAATCAATGTGTAGGCATTTACAGACTGTTAGAAATGGGAAATACATGCTTGTTGAACATTCAGGTGGTTTTCTCCCTGTATTCTAATGTACTGGTTTTCTTCAGCTTTAGCTTGATTAGCGTAATAGTACTGTGCAGGCAGTGTTCCTAGGGCAGAGATCAGGGTAGATGCTCTCAACACATGAATCTGTTACCTTACTGAGAAATCTCTAGTTAAACCAATACCATCAGTGATGTGTTCAGTTTCTTTTTTTTTTTTTTAAGAGTACCGGGAATGAAAAGTCTCTTGACTTTTCCTATGAGTAAATCGGAGAGAGAATTGCCAAGTTCTTGCAAACTTCTTGAAGAATTTTGTTTGTTTATTTGTAAGTTTTGGTAACAGTAGTTTTGAGGAAAGCAAAAGGATTCCTTAGAGGTAGAGTGTATATGGAATCAGCTGTGACAATGAACTTTGCAGAAAGTAAAACTTTCTTTTTCTTCTTTTTTTTTTTTTAGTTGCTTATAGCTTTCATTGGTAGTGTTAGGTTAATGGTTGGACTCTGTGACCTTAGGATCTTTTCCAACATAAGTGATTCTGTGATTCATTGAATTATTTGCTGTAGAAATACATGTTTTTACCTAAAATTTGTGTTTAATGTTGTTGAAGCGCATCGCTTAACTTGTAGGGTTAACTGACTGTTTAATTCCTGTTTTGAAATGCCTCCTGTCAAAAGATTTGCCCCTCGGCTGGCAGCTGGTCTCTCTTTCAAGGCAACAGAAAGCTTCCGGAAACCACGGCAATGAAAAATCTTACACAGAGGTGTTCACGTTGCCCCTTGTGCTGCCTGTGGTATGATTCATTTTACAGTTCTCGAACTCTCCTGAAAAAAAGCCTTTTGAAGTGCTCGTTGCTCTGCTTCCTTCCTCATTTATCTTCCCCGGCGACCCCAAACAGTTTGTTAGGGTACAGTTTGCTGATAGGGTTAAGCTCACTGAGGCACTTGTCTTCCTTCCACTGAGCTGGTTGAAGAAGCTAAACCAGCAGAAAACTACTAATTCCTTTTCGATGGGATTAGGTTTCTGCTAATTTAGTTACTTGGTGTCACTGTGTAGTGACATGAGGGATGGTGTGGGAATAAGGACAGCAGGAGGAATGTCTGGACATGGCAGAAGACAAGGAGGAGGCTTCTTCCTTTTGGTGTGCAAACCGGCAATCGAATAAGCCTAGCTGTATCTCCAACCCAGCCTTTGAGTCTTCGTTTGGCTTTGCGTGTGCGTTGCTACCTGTTCAGGCAATTGAGTTTTTGCCATTTTCCTATCGGTGACTTTATTCTTTCTTGATGAGTTTCATGAAATGTCTGCTTGTCGTGGTACGCTAGCGTATGCTTTCAAAGAGTAGCCGGTTAAATTTGCGTACAGGGAAATGGAAATAAATTGCAGCCAGCGATTCATGAGTGGTGCTGCCTGATGGGTAAGGTTGGAGGAAGAGGGCTGCGAAGCTGAATTTAGAGCGGGTCTGCCTCGGAATAACAGAGCTGTGCAGGCCAGTTCAGGCTGTAAGATGTCTGAGCTTGGAATGGCATTTGAAAAAACACCTTGGCCGCTCAGACTCTGTTTTTGGGAATGCGTAAATCGCAAAGTGAGTGGTTGGCACTTTTAAATATTCTTATATAGAAACATTAGTTTGGCGGCAAGAAAAAAACCGTACCAAGAAAGGCATTGTTCGGTGTGAAACTTGTGTTTACTACATTGCAAGTGATGTCCAGTCTTAATTGCTTCCTAATTGTTTGCTTTTATGCCACAATTGTTTTCCCGTGTTTGTCCTTCTCTCTTTGTCTTTGCAGTGTAAGTGAACCTATGCAATTAGCTATTTACATTTGTCAGACGAGAATAGCGGTGGAACAAGAATCGCTTTCAGGGGAGGATTTGTGTGTGTGTCGAGTGGCTTGGTTTTTAATCTTGAAAAGGTGCCAAAAGCATTTTATAATGTTCTGTCAAGTCTTTGGATGTAGGACCTATTTGTGGCAACAGACAACTGTGGTAAGGATGGCCCAGGGGTCACAGTTACATCTTACGCCATAGGATCCTGAGATACACATAGTCTCTGTTAATCTTGTTTGAAAAAGGATAACATATTGGAAGCATTTGCCCACCGAGGAGTGGCTTAAGAGTTGCCAAGTGTGGTAATGTGTTTTTGTGCCCAAGGTTGACAGAACGAAGCTGCTTGTTGTTCTTAGAGAAGTAAATAGTTGCATTTAATTATGCCACTTTAAGTCTTCTGTAGTAAGCAATAAGAAAGATACTGCTGCCAAAGTTATCAATGAGCCTTTGACCCACAAATCAACCTAAACTGCAGGATGTGCTTTGCGATGCTTTTAGCATTTGTAAACTAAGCCGCTTCCTATTAGAGTGGAGCTACAATAAACTGGCTGTTTGGTTTTTGTCCTTTTTTTTTTTTTTTTTTAAGTACACAGAGGGGGAGGTTGTGGCTTATATATTTGAATGCTGTAGAGTCTGTTTTCAGCTATAACTGAATATGACTTAATTGCTTTTCACAGACTCTTTAAAATTTTTCGAGCCTGTGAATTTCATGATGCGGGATTATCAAGATCCAGTGCTTTGCTTTGCTCATCTCTGTACGCGTTGCTTTTTTCAACATGGCATTTCCTTCCATTTCGCTTCGTTAGCGCTTCTGTGGCACTAGCGTAACGTTGGCTGTCAGCGTTGTTACCTCACCTGCTGCGCGATACGTGAACGTTGCTGAAGAGAGGTTGGGATGGATGTATCTGTACTGGTGTGAAGGGCCGTGCTGCGCTGTATGAAGGTCGGCGTAGGTGAATGACGCTGAAAGGGTTTGGGAGGAGAAACTGGAAAAATCCTTTTTGGAGTCTCAGCGAGACAACTAAGGGCAAGGAAAGTATTTTTCTCTGTTTTCAGGGGGCTCTCTTCCAGAAGACGACATTTGTTGCATTTACCTCTTCTGGAAGGAAATAGCCTGAATTCTAAAATTGAGCAAGGTGCTATAAATATCCTTCCAGAATTACAGTACATTCTGTCTGGGTTATCTAAACCCATGTGTGTGCAGTTTTTCTGGATCAGTTTAAAGCAGATGATAACAAAGTAGCCACAAAGTTAATTTTATAATTTTTCAAATAACTTCCCAGAGCCAGTGGGGTGGTTGTCCGCATGTGGGTCTGTCAGGTGCTTTCCCAGGACACTGCTGCCTGGGTCAATAATTTGGGGAAAGCACTTAGAAGAAGGGAATGAGAGCTGGGGATTGGTTTTCTGGAGAGGCACTGGTTCTTTGAAAATAACTTTGAAATAACTTTGAACCGACTTCTTAGCTTAGTAGGTGTGTGCCTGCCAGGACTTGTGCAGTGTAGTAGAATGTGGCGTGCATCTCAGACGGGTTCTGTTTAATTCAGGTCTTTGCTTCCCATTTCAAATATGTAGCCTGAGTCAGCAGACAGTTAATTCATGTGTACGCGATGGTAATTTTGTGTTAATAAAAAGACAGTCCCTCACTGTGAATTGATGAAGGTAACAGTATTTTTTTCCTTGCAAATATACTTTCAAACTTTTATAAGCAGTACTTGGAAGTGAATTCATTCGCTCTTCTCTTGCATTTTTTCTTCAGGAGAAAGCTAAGGATGAGGTGAAGCTCTTGGGTATGTTCAGGCCTTGCCCTTCAAAACATTGATTTTGCTCTCTCTGATATAACTTGCAAATGTAAACGGTCTTTTTTCCTTTGTTCTGTCTTTCTCCATTCATCTTGAAAACCAACTGTGACTACAGCTTCTTGTCCCAACTATCCTTTTGTTTTGATGTCGGTTTTTTTTTGTGATTTTTTTTTTTTTTTTTTTTTTTTTTTTTGTGAAGACGCTTCTCTCTCATTTAGCCTCTTCTCTCTTCCTTCTCCAGTTCACAGCTGTTCCTTGGCAGGAATGCGTTCCTTTCGTTGTTCTTACATACCTCCTGTGATCCTGCCTATATTTCACTTGAGTTTTATTTGAAATTTGCATCTTTCCCACATTCTTGGGTTTCTTTGGTTGTCTGTTGTTGCACTACATGTTTAAATTTGGTAGCTTACCTCCAGAGTTAATTGCTTGTGTCCTAGAGATATGAGCACTACTGACGCAGAAAACCTTAATCCCTTCCTCAGCGAAGAAGAACATCTTGCGGATAAGAACTCATAATGCCTGGATTTGTTGTCTTTATCACAAGTCTAATTCCTTTCTTTATGACAAAGAGAATAAATGAGCTTAATTAAGCTTTGGTAAATGATTTGTTGGCTAAAAATTGAGATGCGTGATTTTTGACATGGAAATAATTTCAACCCACATAATGGTGGCATTCTGATGTTGACCTTAATAAAGTGACCCGTGTTTTGTACTTGAGTTGTGTTTTTACCAACTTCAGATGCACAGTCCTGGTTTTGCTTGAATGGAGTAGTTGGTTTAGGGACTTGCTGAGTGTTCTAGATCCAGGAATCAAAATGGCATTACTGTGTCTTTTACTTGCCATGCTTTGTGGCAACAAAATACTGTGTTTTCTAATGCTGAAGTGTAACTTTTACAAAAAATCGAGTGTCTCTAGTGTCCTATTATTAACTTCTGTGGTTGACAGCTCTTCTTAAAATTTCTTGCTGCAGTGTGAGTTGGAAAAGAGGAAAAATTTTACATTTAAATTCACCGTAGAACAGTTAAACTGGCTGTCAAATGCAGAAGCTGAAATAACTTCAAAAGAAATGTTCTTCTGTGGATGTAGGAGCTATTGTTCCACTTCAGATGCTTCAGACAGGTGGACTTCCTGATAAGATACTTGGCAAGATATAAACAAATTTCACTGAAGGTAGTTACACGCAGCACATGCAAGATTGTATTAAATATGGGGGATGTGTAAGAAATACTTGGTGATGAGATGATGCAGTGTATTTTTGGAAAGCTGTTAGATTATTCATTGCTGCCTCCTGTCCATTTCTTCTTCCTGCTGTTCTCTTGTGTTATTTCTTGCCTCTAATGATTGTTCTGTTATTTCCTGAATTCAGACCTGAGTTTAACTAATAATCAAAGTGTAAGGTCATCTTATATGTACGCTTCGAGGTTTTCTGTTGGGAAGTTGCCGAGTATTTCTTGTTTGCCGTGTTCCTATCATCAACCTGTTTTGCATGGGAGTTAGAATAAAAGACAGCCTTTTATAAGGTGCTAAAGTGACTCTTCCCCATTAAAAGTTAGTTAAGTTTCTCCTTTTTTTAACTTTGCCTTTTTCCTAAACACATTAATGTATTGTTCTTTTCATTGTGTTGAAAAGGATGGAAGACTGTCTTCAACTGTTTAGTCATCTTTTTTTTTTTAAATGCCCTGCTGTGATTTTTTTTAGGTTGTATGACTAGATGTGCTTTAGTCATTCATAAAGCATTGGTTTGCAAAAGCACCGATCAGCATTTTGGGAAACCGTCCATGTTCTGAGGCATGTTCTTCAAGCACTATATTTGGTGTATAAGTAAGGATCTGATTTTGATACTAGAGCCAAGCTTTTATTGCTGCAATTTATCATTCTCGGCAGCTTGTAGATTGCTTTCTGAAAAGCTCTGCTCCCTACTTGCTTAAATGTATTTAAAGGGTGTGACTATTACCAGCAGATAGAGTTGAGGATGCAGAGGGCGTTAGTAATGTAAGGAGAATTTAACTGAATATGAGGAAGTCTCTGTAGCAGGAGGAACAGTTTGCTATGGACAGTAGCATATAGCTTTTGTATGGGACGCTTTTGTCCTTGTTTCATCAAATCAAGAAACTACAGTAAAGAAACCGTAGGTAGGCAAATAGTGTTAATCAGCTGCTTTATTGGATGTGTCCCCTGGCCCTCCTTGCTCCTGCCCCACAAGCCGGATGATGCTTTAAGGGACTGGCAGTGTGCAGGGCTGCCCGAGCGAGCTGGAGCTCTCCAGGCCACTTGATGATGTTTTCAGTTACTTGCTGAAAGATCTTGAACTCCTTAATGCCTACTTAAATGGTTTAGTAAACCTTCTTTCTTTATTAACATTTCCAGTATCTTTTCTGTGTTATTGAAAGAAATAACCCAGACTTGTAGCTTTACGTAGTACTTTATATTTCTTTTAATTTGCTTGGCTGTACCCGTAATGGTACTTCATAGTTTTGATTTCTGTTCATCTGCGGATGCTCGTATTCAGCGGTTGATTTGTTTCTCTTTATTGTTGGTAGTTGTTTTGACTGCTAGGCCAGGATTTGAATGTTACTGCTTCCCTCTTAAAAAGGAAAAAAAAATAAAAATGTTCTGCTCCCTTACACTCTGCATGACGGTTGAGTTGTCTAATACTGCTTTTCATGTTCCCGTGCGTCTGCATAACATGTGCTGTGTCATCCGCACTCCCACGTGTGTTACCAAGCATTTTTCCCCTCGGTGTAATTGTTTTGCTTTAGAACATAACATTTTCTTGGAAACATGTGACGTGAGTGACAGGTTTGAAGAATTTCTCAAAAATACACAGATGTTCTTCTTCCTGCGTTTGCTCTTGGGTCTGTGTCTTGATGAGGGAAATAGGAAATTAGAGGGAGACTGCCTGAGATGGTTTGGACTGCAGACTTCACAGGGTTGAGTCCTTCTGCCAGTTCCGATGGGTATGGAGCACGTAGGTATATTTTTGGTAACAAATGTTACATAATCTTCTGTCACAGGCGTTTGACTGTGTTGCGTCTGAATTTGCTTGCCACCGGGCAGAACTTTGTCCTCTGTGGCGGGAGTTGTCCTACAGCAGTCCTTGCTGCAGGGTACGTACGGCATCCTTTTCAGCAGCCTTTCAACTTCTTTCAGTAGTCTGCTAGTTACAGCTTGATTGAGTCTTCTGTCTTCAAAGGCAAATGCACCATACACTCACGAAATAAGCATTCAAATGGCTTTTTAGTGCCCAGTTTGATGTATGGGAAAGGGTAGTTTGTACACAACAAGCGTAGTTATGTCTACTGAATAATGTATTAGGTACATTGATGCAGTAAACTGAGGTTTGAGCCTTTGTGGAAACTAAACTTTGAAGCATAACTAGGTGATGTTCTAGCTAATTTGGGTTTGAATTGACACTGTGCCTTCCTTTTTAAGTGAGTGTCCTGCTTTCGACTGGGATAGAGTTAATTTTCTTCGTAGCAGCTGGTATAGTGCCATGTTTTGGATTTAGGATGAGAATAGTGTTGATAACACGGTGATGGTTTAGTTGTCGCTAAGTAGCGCTTATACTAAAGCACTTACACCATTTATTACTAGTATTTTATTTTAATTATTAAGCAATTATTTATCTCAACCCACGATTCTTCTCACTTTTACCCTTCCGATTCTCTTCCCCATCCCATGGGGTGTGCAGCAAAACGTTCTGGGTAACCTTGATTCCTCTCATGTCACAGGATTTCAAATGGATGTCAGAGGAGAACGTGCGGAGGTACATTGGCCTGTGGTGAAGCCTCTTTCTTGCAAATTGGAATGAAAACTTGTTTCGAGTGATGTTTGGTGGTCTTAAAACTCTTGAAAAAGCCTGTGGAGAAACTTGGGAGCAGCAGGGCAGTGGCAGTGATAAAACATGCAGAGTGAGCCTTCTGGGAGGCCGCAGGTTTTATACCGCGGACAGGTTCCAGTTCCTCTGCTGTCTGCATGTCTGCCTGCTTGTCTCTGCAAGGCAATAGAGCATGCTTGGCTGAATGTGGACTTTGTTCTTTTTTTCATCAAAGTTTTTCTCTGACCGATACTCCTGTATACTTCTTTTTGAGTCTGTGGCCTGTCCCTCTCCTTGCGTTGCCCAGCACTGCTGTTAGTCCTACAGAGGACAACGCTCGAGAAGTTGAGTCACTTCCACAACTGTTGGCTGCTCTGGGAATTAGTTTAATTGTGTTTTTGAGTGCACAGGCAGAGCTCTGGAAGTATCACGTGAGAGCAACTGTGATTTGCTTTGTCTATTTGGAGGATTTTCCGGGAGATGGAAATATATTAAATAAGCATGTTGTAAATGAAACGAGAATTTATTTTGTGTGTGAGCATAGCCAACTGATGATGATTTCCTTGTTATGGGATGGTGTTCCAGACGCTTGCTTGTTCCTTGCATTAGGAATTGGGATTACTGGGAGAGGAGTTGCATCCAACTGGGTAAACAGCAGGAACACTATTGCCACCTACACGGGTGGGGTTGTAGTAGATGTGAGCCTTGTAGAGTAACACCTCCCCCTTGTTTACAGGCACATTCTGAGCTTGGAGACGGAAAAATGGAGGCGGGGAGACGCGCAGAAGCGTAGGTGCCTGGCTCGTCTAGAAAGCGGTCAGCGGCCACCTAACATCTTTGTGGATTTGGCACCAAGCGTGCCGCCACAGGGCAAGCGAAGGCGTGTGTCAGAGGGAAGGGCTAGCCAGCCGCTCTCCAAGGGCCGGTCACCTATCCTTTAGTCATAGCCAGCAAAAGTTTGTCTTCGGCTGTGTTCAGGTGCGCGTAGGAGCATCTGACTTCTGCTGGACAAATCCTGCGTTTGCTTGATTTCACTGACTCTAAAATGTGTCCGGATAGGAGAAAAAATGTGTTTTGAGAATGTGGACATATACATGTTATGACAGCTTTTGACAACGGGTGGTGAAGGTTGGGACAAGCAAAAGCAAAGCATTCCTTAAGGCTACCTTAAATAACTTCCTCCTTCCTGGATGTGAATCATCTGATAAACTTCTGCTCTTATAACATGTAGAGTCTTGCGTACAATGATTCCCGTATTTTTTAAGAGCTATTGATGAGATGATGACTTTCTTTTGCCTCCTCTCATTCCATCCTGTGTGGAACTTCAATCTATGAAGCTAATTATTTTTCTGAGAAGCGGAAGCCAGATTTTAGTCTCCGCCTCAATCGGTAGAGAATTAAAAAAAAATCTCATAAAAATACCTATTTCACTGTCAGTACTGTGATAGAAGGAGGCACTATTTCAAATTGGTTGTAATGATAACAGTCACTGTGGCCCTTGAGAAGCGTCTTCAGGTTGAAAAGCGTACAGAAAATTGAACTCATTCCATGGTGTAGCAAAGAAAAAGGGTGAGATGAGGAAGGGTGGAGAACAGCGTTTCATGGAAAAGAAAGAAGTGGGATTTGGGGTTTTGTCTCAATTTGTATTTCTTCCATTTCCAGACATCATCTGAAGAAGCTCTTCTTTTAGGAATAACCTGCACTGCATTGCCATCATTGTCAATGTCAAGTGCTGAGAGATAAGGATGTTGTTTTAAATTCCTCCCATCTGTGATAACTTTTTTTTTTTTTTGATGAGGAAACTTTTTGATTCCTGTTTTCCGGTGTCTTTAAGTGTGGTGTTCAGTATTTAAGAAAAGACTGTTTGAAACGAAGCTTTTTCCTTCCTTTCTCTTCTGAAAGGACCCCTTGCCTTTTGGGGAAAGTTGTGGTTTATGTCTGTTACCTTGAGTTTTATTTATTTTAAAATCTGAATTTCTTGAGCTGCTAAGCTCAAGGACCTGGGGCTTTTGGGGAAGAATGGCTGCAGAGATCTACCGTGGGCAGTTCTGCTGTGCTCAGCAAAAGCGCCTGCAAGGGTTCGGGGGGGTACCTGAGCGGAGCCTGCCTCCTCCGGAGAGGCCTTTGGCCGGGGCAGGAGCTTCAGCCGCTCTCCTTGACCCTCCGCCGGGCGCCTGGCCAAGGGAAAGGTGCGGCCGGGCCTCCTGGCCGGCCTGCGGGTGGGGAGAGCCTGTCGCTGCGAGGCGGAAAGAAAGCTCCCTTCCTTGCCACGGGGGTCAGGTGTCTGAAAGGACCGCTTGGCGTAGGAAGCGATCCCGCTTGGGAGCGAGCAGGGGGCCATTGTGGGAATATGACGGGGATGGTTTCGCACAGAAATGTCTGGAAGCTCAATTGTTACCTGGGCAGAATCGAGTACTTGTTCCTGAAGATGCTCGGCGCGGCTTTCCTGTTGACAGTGCTGTAGAAGGAGCACGCTGAAATCTGGAAAGAAGTAACTCGGTGCCGAATCCTTGGGCTATCAAGGGTGGCACCCGTCTTTGGTAGCCTTGGCAACTGGCTGCGGCTTGGGCAGGCAATAGGTGAGTTGACAAAGACATTCCTTAGAAAGTGGAGGCCTCTTGGTTACCAAGTGCCTTGTTAGCTTTGGGAGGAAGCATTTCTTAGGCAGCCTTACTTTCACCATTTTTAACTTTGATATTTCTAATTTCAGTCATTTACTCGAGGTGTAGTAGACAACTTAGGGTATTCTTATATCTCATACTAACTCCACTGGGAAACTTCAGCTGTGTGCCATTGATCTGAGTATTTTCAATTACCGTTTCCTACAATAGAGTGTATGAACAATAAACAACATGCTTTCTGTTTCTGTAGGAATGACCGTGTGTTTGTGGAAAATTTTCAGGTCAGTGCAACTGATTCTTCCTTAAAAAACCCCAACCAAACAAAGCAAAACAAAACCCCTGGGCTTGGAATTGCTTTCTAACCGCTGCCTTACCTTTTGGGAGAGCAGCTTGGTTGTGTAAGGAGTTGGCAGCTCTTAACTCTCCCGGATGGGCTGCTTTGATTTGCTTAGTGATCTTGGCAGAGTCTGTGTTTCCCTCCGTGTGAAGAGAATTATACTTTTTGCAGCTTAATGTTTGTGAAAGTTATTTTTGTTAGATGGGAGGGCTCTCTAGAAGCGTGTCGCTTTTATTAGCGTTCAGAATAATACGGTGACTCTATCTGAAGAATTTACGCAGAAGGACATCATTTTTCAGGGTGAGTGCTATCAGCTTGTGCGCTCAGAGTCTCTACTTAACCGTATACTTGCTGGCTTTTAACTCTCGCGGTTTCTCATCCTGCCCCGGATCTTGGCAGAAGCGCTCGTTTCTCTGGCCCATTGCACTTGCAACCTCTGAGCGTGGCGTTGAAGCTTCCTTGGCCGTCTTTCTCTGTCCTAAGCTGGTGGTTACTTGATGTGCTTTTAGACATGCTGCATGGTGGTCCATCAAAGGAACACGAGGTTGTGGAATTTTCACGTTGGATTTGTTACCTCCAAATTAAAGTGAACTGACTGAGGCTTATTTTGGGAATTTGACTGGAAAACAATTGACTTTTTGGTATTGTAAGAGCTGAAGAAAGTAATGCCTGGCTCACAGACCGTCTCTCTCCAGAACAGAAATGTGGTGACTACTCAGTTGCATAAATAGAAATGCTCGAGTTATATCTGGTCAGTGCAGATTTTGAACACGTACAACTTAATTTTACCTGCTGTCCTTCTGATGCTGTGTTTGTCACAGGGAGAAGGGGTTTAAACGCTGCAACTATTGATTTGATTTCCAAAAAGTAGCTTGAGCTTTGATTTTAATTTCTATGTTGACGTGTTGACTACTGGAAGCTAACAAGATCGTACTCTGATGTGTCTATTCTGAGCAGGATGTTATCGTTTTAAGTCCCTATTATTATTTGAAGGCTTGAAATGTTTGTGTTTCTGGAATTTGGTTATTGCCTTACAGTGTTTCTTTGTATCGGGGTTTAAAAAGAGATGCAGCAGGAGAAAGGAGACAAGGAGGTACAGAAGTAAAACTTGGGGACTTCTCTGATAAATTTACTTGTTGGCCTTCGGCAGTAAGTCGCTGCCTCAGTTTCCCTGTGTCTAACGAGACGCTAATGATGCTTACTTCAAAGATACTTTGCGAGGATAAATTAATGCTTGCAAAGGCCTTTGAAGATGAAAAAGCAGGAGTTGAAATATGAAAAGTTTCCATGCCTCGGGTGAATGTTCTGTGACCTGTCTTGAGTTTGGTTTTTTTTTCAGAATCTCTTGAGCACTTGGAAATACTTGGAGGGGCTTATTTCAGTTGGAAAATCACCATGGCGGTGAATGCTTTTGAGAGACACCGAGTGGTATAGCGGTCCTTGCACAAGTTGCGTACTCGCACGTTCCCCTAAGGAAAGAAGGAAAGATGATTTCCCACGGCCTCAGCAATATGTACCAGTCAGAAGAATATAGGTGGCAGGTGTATCCTGAAAGTGGTGCCACCGCAGCATTTTATTTTATTTGTCCCCAGGATGAGATTCTGTCCTTTTCAGTGTTTGATGAAACCGTCCACTGATGAGCCCCATATGACACGATTTACAGTAATTGCAGCACTGTGTTCTGGAGCCCGCAGGTAGCCTGAAACTGGAGGAGCAGGGCTCTCTCTACTTTTGATGGAAGCTGAATGCTTGTGATAATTTAAAATAAAATCTTAATTTCTTGTAAAACATGTCAGTTTGGTGTGTGATGTGCAGGTAGATGTACGGGGGGGGTGGGGTGGGAAATGGTTTTCGGGTTCTCACATCTTCTCCAGAGTGACGTCTCCGCCTTCTTCCATTTTGCCAATGGCATAGTAATCGCATGCTTTCTAAGTACTGCATTAGTTTAAGGTGCTGTAATGAACTGTTAGTGAATTATAGAATAACTTGGTCTGGTTTT
Source organism: Aramus guarauna (assembly GCA_013400195.1). Taxonomy (NCBI): domain Eukaryota; kingdom Metazoa; phylum Chordata; class Aves; order Gruiformes; family Aramidae; genus Aramus; species Aramus guarauna. The sequence continues at coordinate 262,704 of VXBL01006188.1, read as the reverse complement.
GTTCACTCGAGAGGAATTCGAGGAAGAGCCCTGTCAGTGCTTTAGGTTTCAGTGGTTTAGGTTGTGATGCTGCTGCCAAATGGACAGAGTGGCATGGCAGTCCGGGTAGAGGCAGGATTTGGGCTTCGATCTGCATCCGTATGCTTGATGGTGAAGCACGTGAGATTCAGGGCCGGGTTCTTTGCTTGTCAGTTTGAGCCGTGTTAGACATAACAGTAGTAAGAGCTTGAGGCTAGTTCTGTGGTAGGACCAAGCCGTGAAGTCTGAAGTTTGATGCGTAAGGAGCCTAAACTTTTCTGGTTTAATTCAAGTTTCCCTGGATGTGCGGAAGACTTAAAGATAAGAAGCGCCATTAAAAGACTCCACTGCACACATAGCTTGGGTATGAGGAGGTCTAGGCCAGGCCAGCCAAAGCGCTTCTCTTAGGAGCGCGAAGGTCCAAGTGGCTCCTTTCGTGCAGTTGACAAGAAGCGTATCAAGCGCTTAGGCTGGATATTTGGCTGCTTTGATAGTAAAAGACCTACCAGTGCCGCGTTTGAGGCTGAAGTGGGCTGCTGAGGCAGCTTGCTAAGCGTGTTGTTAGCAGGACGCCTGAAAATTTTCCTTTCTGCTGTAAACGTCATCCTGCCAACCTAAGGCAGAACAGCCTGCAGAATCTGCATCATTAAAAACCCTCCCTGTCAGCAGGTGATTAGATAAAATTACAGCTTTGGAGAAAATGCGGTGTTCTTGCTTACAAGCAAGTTGTGACGTCTGCGTGAGGCCAAGCAGCGTGTGGGCTTCTGGCGGGAGGAATCGGAGGTGTGGCTTCCTCCGCGGGCTCCCAGACTCATCCCGGCTCCGTGAGTCAGTGGCTTTAAACACATTTCCTGATTTAGTGCTAGGTCGAACTGCATCTGGCACTGGTGTAGCTGCACTTACCTATAAAAATAGAAGGGCATAATTTACTAGAAACGCTGGATGTGGGAGTGAAGGGAGCAAAATGTCCTTCGAATTGCAAGAATTTTTTGAGGAGTCAGTTCCTCTTGGAAGACTAGAGGTTGGTTGTGACAAATAGTGGGGATGATGGAACGCGTTCCCCGTTGCGTGACCTTTTTATGTCCAAGGAAAATGGGATCTTCAGTGTGGCATTTCTGAGGGTTTCTGTGTCCCCCTTCACTTCTGCGTTAATGTGATGTTTTGCAACTGAAGGAGAGGTCGGAGACTCTTACCAGGGGAAGGCAGGTGCTGCCTACTACCTCGGAGCATTTTAAAATCTTGGGAGAGATGGCTCACAGGTATAGCTAATTCTACTATCAAATGAGGGTGAAAACGAAATGTCATACTTGATCAAGACATCTATTATTGTGTGCATTGTCTGTCACTGGACAGCTACTTTTTTCACTGAATGCTCAAGGAGTTCAGGAAATTAGACCTGGAACAAGAATTTCTAAATCTGTCACAAGTAACAGATGGATGTAATAGGGGAAGAAAAAATTACTATTTACTTGTTTTGGTTTTTTAAGATGCCTTCTGCCCAGTGTTGGGAATCATAATATAGGATAGCAAGAATAATACGCTGCTGTGGTCGGGGTGTAAGGAGGAAGCAGGATGACTTAGGTAACTGTTTGAAAGGGGAGTTAACTGATGGTGCTAAGGCATAAATTAATGAGGATGTTTTTAGTTAAATAATAGGAGAGCTTCTGACCTAATAAGGGAGTTGACATAACATTTGCAGCAACACTTACAACCGGACTTCCCAAGAGCAAATGTGTCCTGTAAGGGGTTTGGCTTAGAGAAGCCGTCTTATTAGGTTGTTGAGTCCCTGAACTTTTGTGTCAAGGAGTGTATGACGGTGGATGCAGTAAACTGGCTTCCCATATGATGAACTGCATAAATGCATGCAATTCTGATAATTTATTGCCAAAATTGCAGATATTTCCATAGCACACGACGACTAGCAGCCCGCATTTATCCTAATTGCTTTTCCTTTTGGATGCCTGCCTGCCTTTTGTGTGAGACCATTTCCTGCTCTCTTAGGATGGCGGTGCTGAATTGGAGAAGTAGCGATCAGAAAGGTAGTGGAGGCAAATGTGGGACGGCTTATTTAGAATAGTTGGTGAGAGCAAGTCATGGTGTAGCCTGTTGTTACAGCTTTTGCCAGCCTACGGGAAGAAACTCCCTGGTTCTGGGAAGGGGGGATGGCAGGGACTAAGTGATACCTAATGATTCTCCACTGTGTTGTGCGTTCTCTGCTTCCTTGATTATAGAAGATCTCTGCTGGGCATTCGTCAGATCTGCAGTGTCTCAGTTCGTTCTCTGGCAAGCTCACGGTCTGGGGTAGATGCGGTGTGAATTTCTACCTAGCGTTTTCTCAAACTAGGCCTTTATTTAGGGAGTTCCTTCACCACGCTAGTTGCGTGTGACTAGTTGCCACCACGCTTTCCTGGAACCCTCATCCCTTCTGTTGGCTTACCCTTTTTGCTAAAATGCAAACAATTTCTTGGTTTAGTTATTTCATAACCTTTTTCCAGTTACTGCTTCGTGTGTTTCTATACCATCTTCTCCTCCCCAACATAGATTTTTCTACTGAGGCTGTAAGGGGGGTGCTGCCCTTTGTGATCCGCATCCTCTTGGTAATTGCTCCCTCCATCTGGGTAGAGCTTTCCTCATCACGCTCGGGGAGCTCCACGCGCTCGGTAGTAGTCTCGACAGTGAGCTTTTTAGGTCTTGTCTCTGGTAACTGCACCAGACCAGGTACAGCAGTTAAGTTTTTCAGTCTTCATCGTTGTACAAAAATGACAGTATTGTGAAAGAAAAGCTCATGTATGTTACGTTTTTAAACATGGTGGAAGGAGGACGTAGGCTTTAGGAATTGGGGATTCTGTGTAAGTGGAGAGAGAAGGAATCTCTTGTTTTCCTTTCTCATTTATGATGAATGAATGACCTGAGCTTGCGAGTGGTGGTAGTAAGTCTGTAGAAACCCTGGGTTTGCTTTCCATGAAAGTAGTAGGAGTTGTTTGCCCTCGTTGTCTAGTTATGATGGAGTGAGCACAGAATCTCATGAGCAAGGTAGGAAGTGCTGTGCTACTGTTTAGCATGTGCTGGTTTGCTTCTGCTTACGCTGACACACGTGGAAAGATAATGATACCAGTCTCTCTTGCTTTTCAGTTGCTGTGAATATTACCTTGCGTCAGCCCTGTCCGTGCAGCCGTATGCCAGAGCGATTGCCAGATGTTTTAAGTTGTATTTTTACCCCCTACGTTGGCATAGTGGCTATAAAGTGGATATGTTCCTGAAGAGCAAAACTTGGATCTCTTAAGTAGTCAGTGAAAAGATTTGGGGTTTTTTTGTTGTGTTGTTTTTTTTTCAGTTGCTTTTTGCTTCAGAGTCGGTTTGAACCTGGCCCGGCAACAAATCTGGGTGGCCGGAGGGGTGGGAGGCGAAGGGAACTCCCTGAGCCACAAAAGCTTCTCGCTCCCACTGGGAAGCAATTATTTTATTTAAGATTTGAATCTGGTATCCTTGCTTAGGGTGAAACGCAAATGACTGTGCGCATGTCAGAAGTGTCCTGTAACACGCCGTATGTTTCCTCTTTGTATTTCTGGCTCTTGGTTGCATTTAGCAGCTGACTGCATTAGTATTGTTCGGGTGTCTGTGTAAATGTACGTGGCCTGTTCAACTGTATCATCATCCCACGATCCCTGTTAGTGCAGCCAAGTGCTTCTTTACGAGGGTTAGAAAACAGGATCACCGCGAAGGCCTACGGCAGGGGGAGGATGCTGCTGCTCCTTCGCAGCCGGGGAGAGTCAGAGCAGGACCGGGACCATGGAAATGTCCAACCAGCCAGACTTGTGGGATTTGTTCAATACCCAAAGACGCACCTGCCGAGATGTTGTTACCTGCCCGAAAGAATTTGGGAAACGCATTGCATATCTCGGGTTTCAGTATGTTTTCTTCTGCCGCTGCTCTTGTTCAGCTTCAAACTGAGGTTTAGCAAACTGTCAGGCAGTTTTGTCATTTGCTTGGCGAACAACACGTTGTCGATCACCTGCTATTACATGTGTTGGAAAGAATGATTTTTGTTGGGTTTTTTGGTGCGCGTTGTGTCTCTGCTAGAGCTGTTGGCGTTTAGGATTGTAGAAATGAGCAATCTTCTTGGTTAACTTTCTGTTGATGGCTGTAGTGTGGTGTGGCGGGGAAAATGAGGTGCAGAATTAATTTTCTTAGAGTGCTTCGTGTGACAAGGTAGCTACACTGGCATTGCCCCGAAGACAAGCTACAACCCTTGGCTCTTCAAACATGGAGTTTAAATATCTAGTGAGCCAGGGAGAACCCTTACACCCCACCAACAAAAATTTCTGTTTGGTCCTGTAGAGAGATGGTGAAAAATTGGCCGAGTCTTTTTATACAAAGAAATGAGAACTGGATAATACTTGTATTGAAAATTCTGCTGTAGAGCTTTCCCGCCTTTCCGCTTGCTTTCATTAACTGTCAGAGCTGAGTTTTCCCTTTACGACAGAGATGTTTTTTCAGCTCTCAAAATATTGGCTCATGTGACACTTTTCTACAAATACTTAATTTTACATACGGTGTTTCTGACATGTTAGGGGTTAATGTGCTGTCCGGACTCACTGCCATTGTTTAAAATTCACATGTCTAAAGTTTTTTTTCTCAGTCAGTCTGTGTTTTTCAAACAAAATTACTGGTAAGGAAGTGATTTATATGAAACTTGTAAAGGTTGTCATCCTTATTTTTTGCCTGACTGGTAGACTGAAAGGTCTGTATGCTGTGAAACCAGGGGAAAATGCATAGAACGTTTGTGGGAAATGTGGAATTGTATCAGTCTTCGGCTCAAGTGTTAGTGTATTTTTGAGCAACTGTATTTTAAACTAAGTTTCTAAACAATACCAGATGCTGGAAAAGTTATTTTTATGTTGGTAGCTAAGACAAGATTCTGAATCAACTAGGCCTGTAGAAAGTATGCTTTCGTAAATAACAGCAGCTTGGTTTTGAGGAATTAACAGTAATTACTTAACCCATCATACCTGATTTGAAAAGACCGGAATCTGAACAAGCAATCTTGTGTGATGTCATCACGTGTGATGGCATTACATGTCTCATGAAGGTGGGCGTTAGAAAAAGAACATGTGTTTTTTTGTTAAATAAACAATATTTTTAATTACCATGACAAGCTTCCAGTTGGCTGGGCTGCTAGCCCTGATACATGGCTGTCCACATTTGGAGGAAGGAAATATTGTTGGTCTCATCTTGCCCGTGATCCGTTTGCTGAGAAAGGAAAGGGAGTCTGAGCGTTCCCAATTTTGCTGCTGGCTTAACAGTAGGGTGAGCAGATGAGAAGGCAGGGTAGTGCAAAATCGTTGGTTTGTTTATAACAACAAGTCAAAGCACCTGTTACTTGCGCATCCCAGTTTTTGTTAAATATCCTTTTTTTGACGTGAAAATAGGGGAGCGGGAAAGTATTTAACCTTAATGCTGTGGTTATGTGTGAGTTGTCTGTTCCTTTCTTTTTCCCTTCTCTTTCCTCAAGTTCTCTAAGTATTTCCTCTCTCTTTCACAGTGGTAGTCGCTCTTCCAAAACCTTCAAACCAAAGAAGAATATTCCAGAGGGGTCTCACCAGTACGAGCTGCTAAAACATGCCGAAGCTACGCTTGGAAGCGGTAATCTCCGGATGGCCGTTATGCTTCCCGAGGGTGAAGACTTAAACGAATGGGTTGCAGTTAACAGTAAGTCGGCTAACTTTTTTTCATAAAGGCGGCGTTGAAGGTGGGCTGATGCTTGTGGGAGGACAACTGCGTATTCCTTTCTAGTGGGGTAGGCTCGTCTGTCCTGCACGCACCACTTTGCCGCAGTTGGGAGAGGTGAACATCGTGTCGTCTGCAGCTGACAGGTGCAGAGCGACTCGGCGAGACAAAAACCCCTTAATCTCCGTGTGACAAAAATATTTTGCTGTTAACAAAATATTTCATATTGTTAGCGGTTGAAGGCTGAGCGCTTGATCACGAACAAGAGCTGAAGTAGAAATGTCAGTGCTGCTTTTAGAAAGTAGCCTGTCAGTGCCGTGTTTAATCTCGCTCTCTTTCAGCTGAGGTTGTTACCCAGCGATATAGTCAAGCCTCTACATGCTAAGCATAAAACCTGAATTTAGTTAAGCGTGAGGGCTGGGTCTAAAAGATGCTAATGACTACAGTCATTATGGCCTGGCTTTCCTTTTGCCTGTAACAAACCCAGAGATCGATCTTTGTAATTTTCCTAAAGTTAGTTCCTTCCTTTTGTTTCTACCGCATTGTGAGCCTTTGCTCTTGTAAGTCTCTGCTGTCATTATTTTAATTTCCTCTAAAGCTGTTTGCCCTAGCTCCTTCTTTTCATGCTAGGTCAGGCTGCACAATGATGCCCAAATTACTGTTTTCTGATTGCTTGACCATCTTTCCTCCGCCTTCCTCTCCCTGCTGCATGAATTTGCTGCCTGCCTTCTGCTTTTAAAGAACGGATTAACCCAAGTCCTATCGTGCTCCGTAGCCCGTGCAGAGTTTTGGCTGCCACAAACTCCGGGCCCCGTCTGGGTATTTCCTCATCTTTTGTGTCTTTGGCTTGGCATATGCAGTATAAATTATGCTGGAGACAAATGTCTTCTAATTGTTTACGTGGTTCTGTCTGTTGCTTCTTGCTCTTGGACATGTTTAGGAAGTGAAACTGTCCTACTGACTTCAACCTTCTGGTTCTTAATTAGCCACGCAGGGCTCTGGTATATGACTTGCCACTGCTTCCAGGGAATGTTGAAATTGCTGACACCATTCTTTGTAAAAGTTTATTCACCTTGTATTGCAAAACTGTCTAGAAAAAAAGCCAGCCCATTTTTGTGAGTAAGCGTTACTAAAGATGCTTCATGTATTGCTGGCATCCTTCCCTTTTGGTGGTTTCTCCGCTCCATGTTTCTTTATTGCTGTGTAGCGCCGGTGTTTTTTGCTTCCCAAATGACTTACCCGCTACATGAGCTGAGCGGCAAAAGGCAGCGAAGCATTTGGCAAGAGAGCGAGAGCTGCCTTTTGGTATCAGCGGCTTTTTTGTAATGAAACGCTCCTCTTTGTGCCTCCTGCAGCAGAGTGGGTTTTTAATGTTTAGAGTTTCTGTCTAGAAGCGATTAACTGATTACGCGCTCCCTTGATTCTACAGCATCCCTCTATTATACCTAGTAACAGTTAATGGTAGCTCTGAGCCCCTTCTGATGGTTGCGGTATCTAATAAGGAAATAAAACGTGTGAGTTGATGTCATTGGGTTTGCCCTTCACGATAGTGAGAGCCTAGGAACAAATATGCTCTGCTCTTCTACTTCTTGCTCCACTCTTAGCCTTATTGACATCTTACGGTAATGAGTTGATGTACATGTGGATTTTTCAAATAAGTTTTCAAAATAAAATAAGGTCAGTGGTGTATAATCAGTTTGGTTTGAGTTTCTTTTGAGATGTCTTTGATTTGAAAATACTAAAAATAATTTCAGAAGTACCTCTTGCCCATGTCTTTGTAATACAATACCAGACAGCGTGCACTTTTTCGAATAGAAAAGCACTCGGAGGAAAAAATAATCTTAATCCCTCAAAACTGAAGAACAGTGAGTAAAAAGAGGAAATGAAAATATGCAGCGACACCTTACAGCTTGACACATGTTGGGAAGGAGGCTCTTGCATTTTTCTTTGTCATGCGCTGCTGGCTTTGGTGGATGGGTGGTGTGTCTCAGGGCCTTTAGAGACTGGCGTGTGTGGGATTCACTGTAATCAGTCATCTTGTCGAAGTCTGTGTGGGTTTTTTGAACATGCTTGCCTTGAAGCAAATATTGGGCTGTGGTTTCTACTGGGAGCAGGGAATGGAAACTTCATTAACAGTTCTTGTGTGTACTTAACAAACAAGGGCTGTATATAACCACTTCTTGCTGCCTTCAGCGTTAAGTGCCTCCTTCCCCCACCCAAACAAGCTTTAGGAGGCCTCCTCGTTCTCTGTAACTTTCTATATCAAGCTTTCCCAATGTTGTTTTGCTGTTTTCTGCTTTTACTGTGCGGAGGGGCAGGGGGGGGGAAGTTTTTGTTGGAGATGAGCTGTGTTAGGATGCATGCTGTAACAGTTTATACTAACTTCCCTTTTTTGATACCTGGCAAGTTGCACGACACAGTGGTAGCTCGTATCCTGCATCTGCTGAACAGTAGGTATAACTTGCTGCCATGATATTTGTGTGATCTTTGATGTTTATTCTCTGGAAAAAAATCCATGAGGGGAGCTGCAGTATTTAACCCCCCCCTTTCCTGCTAGTGCTTACATTTAGGATGTCATTCTCTGTTTCGTTACAGCAAAATGATGTATTTCTGTAATAAAAATAAGTGAGGAACACAGGTTTGGGTAGGCTACCAATTAATATGCTGGCTTCTCTGTGGCACGGTACTGGACTGAGAGGAGTGGGTTGTTGTTGTTCATTCCACGCTGTCCTGCAGATTTGCAGTATGAGACTATTCAGTGGTGCAAGTGGTAACTTTTTTTAAATCTCTTTCTTTTTTAAACTCATTTTGTAAGTTAAAACAAACATGTCTGTCTAACTGCTGCAGAGGCTGGTCACGAGAAAACCTTTCCTTCTTGGTTCAGAATGAAGAACTTGCTTTGTCACCTGAATGCGAAATTGAGTAACACATGGCTATTTGGTGACATGATCAGACTGTCAGTACTGCTGATAAGGGGCTTGATTTGAGTATTCCTGTCTCGATAAAGACACAGTTTGTCCCTGTCACATTGTATTGCAGGTGTAATGCAGGTAGCGCTGCAGTAAAGGAAGTTTTAAGTGATGCTGAGCCTAGACCGCGCGCTGGTTCCTCATCCTGAGGAGTAGCTCTGCAGGCATGGTTGACAAAGCGTCTAGCTGTAAAGGCTCCTGCTGGCAGAGGTGGCAGGCCCTGTGCTCTTGCCAGTAGAGGCGATGTAGTCTGGACTGGGCACTGGGGCATTAAGTGTATTTTTACGTGAGGTACGGTCCCTTTCAGAATAAGGGGGTGTCGGTGGAATAGTTAAATTTGCAGAGCGCTGCGGTTAAATGCGAGGAGTTGAACTCCACCACACTTGATTTGAGTTTTTATGTGATTGCTGAATTTCATCCTTCCATGAAAATGGCTGAATAACGGCACCAAAGCTGGCCCCACAAGTCTTAGGTTCCTGTATGCTGGTATTACTTGGGCTCATCCAGAAGCAGAATTTATAGTAACTGTTGCAGGATAAGGGAGACGGGAATGTGTAGTAAAACTGGTATTCTGCAACCATGTCATGCACTTAGTCATAAGAACTTAACCCAGCCTACTTAAAATTTTATTTCCTAGTGCTTAATATTAATCACCTTTCAATTTTGACTTGTGACATCGATTGTCTGAAGGACATTTTGAAAAGATAAACTTAAGTATTGATACCTTGGTAATGTGCTGTGCTCCCCAACAGATGCAAGGGGAGGCGTTCATTGAGGGGAGATAAACTGGATTTTATAAACTGATTACAGTGACCACAGTTCCTACGAACAGCACCTGCTGTTAGGTTATTGGAGATGAGCCTTGCTTTCCAGGACTTCTGAGCAATCAAGCACCAATTCAAATTAGTGAGAACTAAGGGAATATTTAGATATGCTAATTTTTGGTCTTTTATTTCAGAAATTCAACCATAGACCGTTAAAAAAAGGGTTTGGCTAAGAGAACTGCTTTCCCAGGTGTGTAACAAAACTTAGGCAATAACCCCCCCAGAACAAAACTCCAAGGGTAATTTATGACGAAGAAACATTGTGGACTAAATATTGATTTGTGGTAATTAACTGATAATCTAAGGAACAGAAGTTGCTTGGCACTAAGTGCTCCTATGTCATGCCTTCTGTACCCACCTCCCATACGTGTAGTGTTTGACCATAGCAAAACTAAAAAAGAGTAGACTTCGATTGGATATGAGGAAGAAATCCTTCCCTGGGAGGGTGCTGAGGCCCTGGCCCAGGGTGCCCAGAGAAGCTGTGGCTGCCCCTGGCTCCCTGGCAGTGTTCAAGGCCAGGTTGGACGGGGCTTTGGGCAACCTGGGCTAGTGGAGGATTGGAACTAGATGGGCTGTGACTCAAACCGGTCTGGGATTCTAAGAAATGCTCTTTGAAAAGATAGTCGTTTGGAATACAAAGCCCGAGGGAAGTCGGTGTCACCTAATGAGTAACATCTCTCTCCAGTTGGAAAGTTTACACTGAAAATGTTTGTTTTGTTCCAGACTTGCTGGTAGAATTTGGGATTCTAGTAAAAATGCACCAAACTCTCAGAAAAGGAAGAAACTCGGCTTTCTCTTTCCCTTTTCTTCTTTCAAATGAAGATTTTGCTGCGCTGAACAATTAAATAGGTCTTGCCAGAGGCTCTTCTAGAAAGTTGGTAGTCTTTTATAATACATCTTAAAAAGCAATCACAGTGACGTTTTTTCACAAAAAATATTCCAGGACCCTCTTCAGCAGCGTGCGCTTTACAGTTTGGGCTGTCGGAAGCTTGTATTGCTGTTAAGCTGCAGAGTGTTAATTGACGGTTTAAATGCTTTACAGCTGTCGACTTCTTCAACCAGATCAATATGCTTTATGGAACCATTACGGACTTCTGCACAGAGGAGAGCTGCCCTGTGATGTCTGCTGGCCCAAAGTAAGATTGTTTTTTACACATTGGTGAGAGTGTGCAGTTTTTGAGACTATTTTGCATTTGAAGACTTGAGACTAGCTCGTTTGACTGCCAAGATAAGGTAACTTGTGTGATTGGATAGGATGTCTTCTCTCGTTACCTTTGGAGGGACAAAAAAATTTGAACCTTTGTTAGGGGAGCGGGGAATAGAAGGGTGTGTTTTGAGGGCTCTGTTTGTTTGGGGGTTTTTTGGTTTTGCTTCTTTAGCCTGGGAAGTGACCTGATTATCATAACTAATTTTTTTTTGTTTTTGTTTGGTTTTTTGTTTGTTTTTGTTTGTTTGTTTTTGTTTTTTTGTTTGTTTTGTTTCCCCTGAAATGTTGGTGGGGGCTTCTTAAATGAAGACTTAGCGGTTTTTGATGCAAGCATTCAAGATAGAGGACTTATCTTTCCTTTAGACGTTTGAGTAGGTTTTGTAGAAATAAACTTGGCTACAGTTTTGAGTAGTGTGGATAAGAATCCCCTACCCTGTCCCTCAGTTAAGTTTCACTTCTTTGATTCTCGCTGGTGCTTTTGTACAGACATCCCACCTTTGTGGTTTTGCTTGCTCTCCAGCTGATTAGTGTGTTCTATAGAGGAAAATGCCTGCATTTCTAAACCAGTGGCAAGGGAGTGCACGGCTTCCTTTTAAATTGGTGAAAATCTTAAATAAACAACAAAGAAAAACAGTCCTCTCTTCCACTTCCTCCTCCTTCATAATGACTTCGGTTGTTATTGTCTGAAGTCAGTAATTGCCAGCCAGGGTGGTGGAGAGCTGAGGACATGGAAAAGGGTGCTGCGGGGAGGGCAGGAGCCCTGCGAGGAGAAAGCAGCCAGACGGACCAAGGAAAGCTCGGGCGCTACGTTCTTAAACTAAAAATGGATGCTGCCGCATGCCAAAACCAGCGCGGGCAGGCAGACCTGCCGCTGCGAAGCTGGGAGGGGTGAAAATACAAAAGGAATAGAAGTTTACCATTATGCAAAAGAACTTTGGGCTAAGTTTGAGCAATAACGTAGCCCATTGTCTGCTCCGTGCGTTGGCATGCAGAACAGACTCTCATTTATTAAATAAGAGCATGAAAATATTTCTTTGCTTTATTGTTTGTCTGCTGAGAAGCAGTTATTTGTGGGTGGAGGTTAATTATTAAAAGCTTAGTTGTCTGGTTGCCAGACTAAACAACTTATTTTTCTCCAAAGAGACCGATAACCATTGACAGAAATGTGTTGTACTCCAATAGTTACGAGGTGGGATAGAAAAGAGATGCTAGAGGGTAGAACATGCATTCCGCCAAGGTTTTAATCAGGTAGTCTTGTCCTGAAAATTTGGAGGGCATTCCCCAAACTCTGCAGACCCCGCCTGTGCCTAGGGAGGGGTTTTGTGAAGGGATCAGACTGTGTGTGCCTGCGTGCGAGGGGCCGAGGCCAGGCCGGCGCAGGAACGGGTGATGGCCCTGCCTGGCAGTGGAGCGTATACGGTCGGTTCGTAGGGAGTCAGTGTGGCTTGCTCTCGCTTAAAAGGTACCCTGCGGAATTTTTTTTTTTTTTTTCCAGGGAAGTACTGCTGGAAAAATGTATCAGCATGAAAGCACTGATGTTTACAGGGTTTTTTCCTGGTTTTTATCTGTTTCCTCTGCTCTCCTGGCAGAAGAGGCAGTGAGTTTTAGGTGCTTGTTAGTGCTTCTAGGCTGTAGATTGCCACTCACAGCCATGGCTGAGCTACCGCCAGCTTTGCGTTCTCATCTCTTTCAGACAAAAGAGTTCAAGTTAGCTGAAACAACTCAGGTAAGGTCATTAGAAACAGGTTAGGCAGCTGTAGCATGAGTATCTGGAGAGAACCAAAAGCAGCAGGCACTCTATGGCTCTAAAGTCAGATTTTTGCATTCCCACTGGAAAAGTGCTTATGATCTATATATTAAAAAAGGGCCGTAAGGTGCTGGTAGGTAGCAAGGTAACTGTTTAGAACTCGTCCTGGCTTGGTCCCAGTTTCGTAGCACAACTGACAAACTTGTAGCAGTCTATGGAAGAATTAAACCAGTCGGCTGAGGTGAGAGGGGAGCTAGAGCAGAAGTGTGACGTTTCCTGTATCCACTGCCTGGTACTGGTGTTTAAAACCTCTTTAAAAAAAAACCAAAAAAACAAAACGGACCTGGCAACAACCAGGTTACCTAGGTTCCTGTCTGGGTTTTTGTGTTTTCTTTTTGATATAGGGAGGGTTACCTTCTCCAAAGAGCTACCTTTAAGCAAATGCTTGGGGCTGTATGGCTACTTCTCCGAGCCACTGGTGGTTCTTTGTAGCAACCTTAAACACAAGGGCTTAGCTGAGGCAGGTAAATTTTGGTGTGCTGTGAGATCACTTTCATTTGTTTTGGACTTGCTTTTGTTGGCGGGATTGCTGACTTAGCTTGTATCAGGGTGTTAGGACATCGAGTTAGTTCAGGATTGACATAAAGATCAAGAACAGATCTTCCTCTCCTGCTTACAGGTCACTGTCTAACAATTTGAAAAAAGTATCGGTTTCATTTGTTCCTAAACATCTGATTACTCCCGAGGATGTTCCATGCTTGTCACTGCAGCAAAGATGGCCCATTTCTTCCCCATAGAAACCGTAGCTGGTTATCACTTGCTATTCTTACATCGGTAGCAGTATCGCCATCAGTGCAGCAAGCATGATAACAAGCTAAGAACCTGCATAGAAGTAATGTGTTTGTTCACCAGCATCGCGTGAAGGCAGTCTCATTTTCCTCCCTGGCGGTAAGTCTTCAATAAAAGCACAAAGGAGGGACGTGGCTGCTGCATTTTTCAAAGCTGGATCTCTGAACTGGGGCTCTAAAATCCATCTTTAGGCGTTTGTGAGAGTACACTAAGCTCGCTGTTAATGGAGGTGAGGTGCCTGTGATTTTCCTGAGGTTTGTTGGTCCGCAGTGCTTCTGTCTCTCTTCAGATGTTCAAATTGCAGTAGCTGGGTGCTCCAAAGTGAACAGCTCCCATAAATTCTACATGGGCCTAATACTCTGTAATTAAATGTTCACGTGCTGCCTTCTGCAGCAAAAAACCAAATAGATCATGTAAATAGGTCCTTGAAATACCCTGTGTCTCTTAGCGATATCAATCCTTTGGTTTTTTGTGACGCTTCACTCTGCGCCTGCGTCACTTGATGACTGCAGGACAAAATAGAGTAAGTATTTTCCAGCAGTCTTGATGTAATACAGTTGTGCTGAGATTTAGAGATGATAAATGTCTGAGAATCTTTCAACAGGCATTACTGAGCCACTGCAATTTATTGCTGTGGGACAAGGTAACAGCTTTAATTTTACTGAAGCTGGGTTTTGTTTTGTTTTGTGGGGGTTTTTTGCCCTTTTTTTTGGGGGGCCACGTACATGTAATTGCACAGCAGAGGAGCTGGTCCTACAATTGTTGATACTTAGGGGATATTTTCTAGTGTGAAAAGCATAGCTGGGTTTTCTGTTCATAGATGACAAATAACTTGGGTTTAGTAGTATGAGAGAATTGTACCAGAGTCGTTAGGATGAGGTTAACTTGTTTCTCTCACCAGAGCTGTAGGTGTTCGCTCACAAGCTTGAGCTAGAAATGTGATTTTACCCTTTGTTTCCCATAGCTGTTCAAAGGCTTCTAAGACGTGGAAGTTTTTTGTGTGTGTTTTGGTTTTCTTTTTTTGTTGGAGAAACGGGGCTAGGATTCTTGGTTTGTTTTGAGTCATGTATTTAATCTTGTAGGAAGAGTTCATTTTCTACGCCCTCGCGAACCCTGAGTCTTTTGACAGCCTAGGAACAACGGTGAACATGACGCCCGCTGCGTGGAGCATGGGGTGCTTGCTGGAATACTTTCAGATTCTTTATGTGACTTTATTTTTGTCAGGCTCTTTCTGCTGTTTCTAAGGGCTGTGTTACTTAAAGGGTCATTCTATGGCCTTCCTTCCTCTAAAAACTGCAGAATTAGCTTCTCAGGGATATATGTTATTTGGGTGAGATTTTTAGCATGTGATTTAGTTAGTTGTCTTACTCTGTCTCAAAACTGAACCTTGCACCTCAGCTAAGTGTTGGTATTTGTCCTATGTAAATACCACTTAAATCTCAGTATCAGGGTAATACTGGGTGGTAAGGAATACTGATTTGTCAGCAATCCAGACATGCTTTGGTCCATTCGGCAGGTACGGAATTTTTGCATGTGTTTTGAGATACAATTTTAAAATGCTCTGCTTTAATGCCATTCTAAAAATGGGATCTTTTTATACCATTGAGAGCAGCACACTCGTTATCACTCCAAAAATTTGTTTATGGTGAAAACGTTCTCCCAGTTACTGTTCTGACAAAACCAAATTTGTTAAACAAAATGAGAAGCCAGATGTATCAGTTACAGTTAA
The DNA here is from genome assembly GCA_013400195.1 of Aramus guarauna. Classification (NCBI taxonomy): domain Eukaryota; kingdom Metazoa; phylum Chordata; class Aves; order Gruiformes; family Aramidae; genus Aramus; species Aramus guarauna. The sequence goes on along the minus strand of VXBL01006188.1, from coordinate 247,634 downwards.
GCTTTGTGTGAAATGATGTGTATGATATTGAAAATAGCATTGTGCGGCCACTAGAGAAGGTCCTCTAACTGGAGGTAGCAAGGTGGCGGTTGCAGCCCAAACATCGTGGTATGCTGCTACAGGACTAAGAAATAACAATGAAATTGAGCACGCTATCCTCCATGAAAAGGAGAAATATTAACCATTAATAAGGTCTCTTCTCATTCTTTCAAAAAAAGAACTGATACACACTTTACCTACAAGTTTTGTTTCCTGTAAAAGCATGACTGAACTGACACGGCTATGCTTGTATGTTTTATTCATTTGTTAAATTAGATCTTTTAAAAAGAGGAGTGTTGCAGCTAGTCACATCCTTGTTCATTTGTTTCTCTGAGAGGATTTCAGAGCTGCAGAGCTCAGCAGTCCGTTTGGCTTCTGGCCTGGCAGCAGGCTCGCCCCACGGACAGCCGTTCTGCAGCAGTGCTGCTTGGCTGAGCCAAGCTGGCTGATGGAAAACCCGACGTGGGAGATAACGCCGTGTTCAGATGTAAAAGAGAGGGCTACGCACGGCTCCGTGCCGATGAGAAGAAACTGCTGAGATGTTACGGATTGGCAAAGAATATTAAGATAGGTGTATTTGCACTCAGCAAGGCGTAGAAAGAAACACTGTGTTTCACTTGTGAGCTGATGTTGTCAGACTGGCAGTGTTAAACGTGCTTCGGTTTTCGAGTTATATGTTCCCGAGATTATCCGTCTTCTCCTGTGTCTGGGCTTAGGTCATTGCACTTCCCAAGACAGTCAAAATAGGTGTTCCATTCTGATGTCATGAGGACTTGTTTCTGTCTGGTTGTGCATGTAAATGAGTGCTGTTTAATACTTGGCCTTGTAAATTCCTGAAGTTGAAACGATAACCATATAATGAATGACGTTGGAATCTGTTCTTTCAGTGTGCTATGTAAAAGGCGTCAACATTACTAGCTCTGTGAATGGAAAAGGATAAAAAGAGCACACGTTTTACCGTTCCATAGTCATGTCAGTGTTTTGATACCACAGGTGTGATATCACCTGTTCCACAGATGGAGAAACTAAGCTAAAACCAGTTACTGGCCTGCACCTATCAAGTGGGTCAGCGGTGTAACTGGAAACCGCGATTTTTCTGCATCTCGGTGCCCTGTGTGGTAGCACTAGACCTTCAGACGTGAACCTTTTTTAAGGAGGACTCTTTAGAAGCGTTCTTTGAACCGTTAGCTGAAAGGCACTTTATATCATCTTCCGGTTTTCTAAGAGTTTTCCTTGGCATTAACCTACCTCTGAATCTCTTCCGTGTCTCTCCTGCAATCAGAATTTGGGGTCTCTGGCAAGAGCCAGCGTAGTTTGGTCTTCAGTGATACCAAATCTGTAAGAATACTTTCCAATGTTAAGCAATTCCATAAAAGTTAGGGGTCTAATGCTGCAGCAGATGTTGAGCGTTGCCACTCGCTTTGCAGTTGTTCTCTGCCAGTGGAGGTGGAGAAGCCCATTGCTAGGGCTGATGGGGTGAAACCTCACGCTAGAGATCAGCCAAGTACCTACACCGATTTGAGCCCTGGAGCTTTGCTTTTATTTGTGTGAGAATCTCATGTAACTTTTTGATGGTTCACTTCACTGTGCTGTAATGTTGTTCTTTTGAGGGGGGAAAGGTTTTAAAAAGAATAGGTAGCTACGGGCCTTTCAGGGTTTGGAAACCTGCTCGTACAGCATCTGTTGATGTACGGGGATGCAGGTTTGACCCCAGGCCGCCACGCGCGTTTTGGCAGGAGCGTTTCACCCGAGGACGAATGAGTTGCGCTATAAAGGATGAAATTTTCGAAGGCCTTCCCAGACTGCAGAAGAGAGTCCAGCTAAAGCAGGGTTGCCGTGGGGAGATGGGGAACAAAGCAGCTGCAGATGACTCGGGAGCATTTGGACCTTGAGTTTCAAGGAAGGGCGGCGGGAGGGTGTGGGAGTGCGGGGAGCGGAGCAGGAAGAGCAGCCTTCCAGGCCTTGATATGAATGATTCATTTGTGTTAAGAAATGTCTTGTTGTTGTCGTCCCAACCCAGATATGAGTACCACTGGGCAGACGGGACAAACATAAAGAAACCAATTAAGTGCTCTGCACCAAAGTACATTGATTACCTGATGACTTGGGTCCAGGATCAGCTGGATGATGAAACGCTATTTCCTTCTAAAATAGGTAAAGTAAATAAGTAAAATTGATCGATGTATTTGGATTACAGTTGTACAGGCATATTCATTCAAGTCTTACAGCATGAAAAGGTCTCCTAAATGACTGACCGGAGTAGGGCAACTTTAAAAGGTTACATTATATGTATAAAAGCGCTTTAATCTCTTAAGATAAAATTTATGTGGTAGAACATGAGCTCTGATTTATGTGTTGTTAATTTCAATGAACACCTATCACAATTTTGAATGAAGGAGGTAATGTTTCTCATTAATAATTGACCGTGTCGATCAAATCTGATGTCTTTTTTTATTTTGAACTTTGAATTTAGAAATAAGGCAGAGGCTCCCAAAACCTTATAACCAGTAAGTGGTATAAACTGGCAGCTTCTCGATGCAGGAAAGATGCCCGGTCCTTGTGAGGAACAGCTTCTAGGCCTTGCCTCCAAAGAAGCTGTAATTCATCTTTGATCTTAAGTTAATGTTTTGTTTTGGTTTTTGTTTTGCAAGTGAAGATGAAAGATGTATGTTTTTAAGAGGTTTCTGTCTGAAAAGCAGGAGGAAAATAACGAACAACCACCAGTTCGGAAACGCTAACAAGAAGGAAACCCTGCTTCTGGGGGCACGCAGGACTAGCTGTTCTCAAGCTCCTAATTGGCAGTTTTCCAGTACACCACTACTCATAGGCGTATGATCCATTGTGGAGAAAGGAAGGGGGATCTCTTAATTGCTGTTATTTCAGGGGCAGTTTCTGAAGCATTTGACACCTTTTCAGTAGGCCTCCTCTTGAGAGAACCAGGGCCGCCTGTCAGAATCAAGTGGCGTTAGTTTTAACTTGCACTTAAGCAGATAGGCAGAGAAAGCTGGTTAGTTTGGGAGGAAGTGACAAAAAGCGAAATCTTCCCCGCTCAGTAGATGCGAGCCATGGTTTCTTCGCGTACTGTGGCATTTGTTTGGGTGTTTCAGGGCAGAGTTCAGAGGTGGGGTAGAAGTCCGCTGCTAATGAAAACGATATTAAATAGTTGCAGTTAATATTAAAGTTGTGTTCAAAAGACAGCATGAGGACTTGATCTTTCTTTAACTGCAGCATATACTTTGCTGAAGACTTCTTGTCCTTTTCATACGATGTATTTTGAAAGGTAGCGATTCAGAAAGAGACTTAAAGGCCACAATGGATAACCGACTAAATACGAACTTCCCACGCGACGCAGCAGCCAGTGAAGGAAGTGTGACGTACATGTAAGCAGGGCAAGCTTAAGTAGGAGTATGAAAATTATATTGTTCGGGTTTTAAAGCATTGGTGAGATCATGATTGGCCTATAGCATCCAGCTTGGGCCTCTGGCCTTCAGACAGGGCTTCGGCCATTGGAAGGACTGCAAAAGAACTAAGCTGACTGGGAAAACTGCTACGTGAGGAGAAGTTAAACAGATTTACATCTTTTTAGATGGTTGATAGGTATCTTATTTTTTTAGCCTGCAGATGTGTCAACTAAAGAGATTATTGCTCCCAGTAGCAGGTTGCTCTTTCATAACCAATTTTAATCAAACCTGATCACTGACAAAGATCTGCCATTGAAACTGATGTTACCTGTCCTGGGTCATTGTCACTGAAACAACTGAAGGGAGCATGTTTCGCAGTCCTTGAGCAGGCAGTTAACAAAGCAGTAGCTTCTGGCTAAGGGATGGTGATGAGCAGGACAGAAGCAGGAGTCTTTTTGCTGGGCGCGAGACAGGTGGAAGAGAGCCTATTTGTGGTCGCACCTGAGCCAAGAGAAGCGTACAACTCGATGGCTGATACCAAGGGTGGTTTCAGTTACCTCCACAGAGGTATCTGGGATCCCTTGGAGCACCCCGCGGTATCTCGGGCATGTGTGCAGAGCCGTTGGTGAGACTGGAAGCCGGCAGGAGACCTCCCCTCTTCTGTGTTGGCGGTCAGAGGCCAGGCAGGTACTGAGGGGGCATCTGTAAGTGCATTAGGGACCTGTATTTGGGTATCGGAATCCTACTGGAAGGGAGGAAGCTTCTTGGTCAGAGTAGGCTTTTCGGGGAACTCGGCCGAGGCATAGCAAGACGTAGTAGCTGGAAGCTGCAGCTAGGAGGGTTCAGCATAGAAAGGCAGTCAGATTTGTCTTGCAAAAAAGTTTGTGAGCCACTGGTCTACTGAGGGGAGGGAAGCCGCCTCTCCGGCCTTTCGATGAGCTTGTCGTCGTGCTTCAGCCTGAGTTCTGTGATTTACAGACGGAATTGCTGAGCGAAACGGAACAGCCCTTCTTGTGCAAGAGATAGGGTTGGGCTATAATGGCTTTCAAAATACGCGAGCGTGGCATGGGCGTTGAAAAATAAGCCGTCTGTTTGCTTATTTCTAGGTGTACCGTTCCCAAAGAATTTCATGTCAGTGGCAAAGACAATTTTAAAGCGTCTCTTCAGAGTTTATGCTCACATTTATCACCAGCACTTTGATCCAGTGATTCAGCTACAGGAAGAGGCACACCTTAACACTTCTTTCAAGCACTTTATATTTTTTGTTCAGGTAAGTGTAGCAGGAACATTATGGTTACAGTTATATTCTGGAAAAACGTGTCCAGGTAACTGCCCCTTCAGTTTGTTAACGGCCGGTGTGTTTGTAGGAGAGTCAACATCTCCAGGACCCAGAGGTAGTGTCTCTGTCTTTCTCTATTTTTATGCGTATTTGCTGCTAGAAGCATTCAAGGAATGGAACAGATTTCAACGAAGTAGTCGTTGGCTACAAAATTGAATACCGAAAAGTGTTCCCTACCAAATAATTCAGTAGAACAGTAATTCCTAATAAAAGAGAGAGGACGGTGTCTGAAGCTAGATTGATAAGAGCGAGCTTGCTTCAAAGATACTTTACCCCTTCCTTCCTTTAAGTCGGGGGACAAGCTTCAGGCGGTTGAACACTGCTATTCAGTTAAGGGCAGACAGGCAAAAAATGGTGTTGTGGCTAAGCCTGGACTCGGAGAGCCTGCTGCCGAATAAATTCTGTCTGAATAAGACTTCTCAGCCAAGCTGCACTTGGAAGACTCTGCATGTATGTCTGTTGTCTTATCCTTTTTACAGGAATTCAACCTAATTGATAGAAGAGAACTTGCACCACTTCAAGAACTAATTGAAAAACTCACCTCTAAGGACAGATAAAAGGAAGAGGATTTCTTGAAGTCACTTGTTTCTTTAAGCAAGCGTGTGGTATTTGTTTTTTGTTCATTTGTTTTTTCAAAAAACAAAACAAAAACTTGTGCTGTTACTAATGACAGCCAAGATCTACTTTCTGTGCTTTCATTAGGGGAAATCTTTTATCTGTTAGTGACACGCGGCAAATAGCTTNNNGGCAAATAGCTTTTTTTTTTTTTTTTTTAATTTTATTTGATTGTTGTTACTCATTGTGGAATTTTAGCAGGTGCTGAGCATTTATAAAGGAAACGTGCTTGGTTGGGGGATTGACTCTGCTGGTGGATGGGTTCTTGTATTGTGTCAGTGGTCGCCCATTCTCATGAAGTCCCTAAAAGACTTGCTTACATTCTTTAAGTGCCTTGGCAGACTCACTTCTGAGGTGCAAAGCACATACAATACTGAACATTGCTGGAAACAGGAAATACAAACTAACACCCAGGACACTTACTGATACTTGTTTTAGAAAAATATATATATGCTTACACTAAAAAAAGCCATAACTTACTGAAATCTATGATCTCCAGCTTTTAATACAAATACTTGTCTTATTTTTTTAGAGATTAATATAGGATTTTTCAAAACTAGATATTTCTTAGAAAGAAAAGTAATGGCGAACTTCTAGTCGCTGAAGCGAAACGATGAAGGTGCTGTCAAAATGACAAAGAACCTGTGCTTAGCCGGTAGCTACGTGTCTGTTGCCATTGGGTTTGGCTTTTCATAGTTGCTTTCATTTTTTTTTTTAACACGGAAGAAACAACTTGGGTCGGTCGCTTTTGTGAAATTTCCTAGCATTTGCCAAACGAACAGTTCATTTGCACAAATACACTTAGGGAAAATATTCAATATTAAAAAAAGAAAACCCACTGGGGTAAGACTAAGAAGAACCTGACTTGAAAAATAACTAGCGAATTGATGTTTGTAAGTTGTGAATAAGAAGCCTGGTTCTGTGGAGGAGCTCTGGTGGCCAGTGTTTTCTGTGGTAGGGAACGTAGCTTGGAGGGAATATAATTTCATGGACCGCTTGGGATGTACGTTAGCGTGATGGTGTTCTCCCCATTTCAAAGTGCAGACCATCTCCAAGGAACTAGAGCAGTTGGGACAAGTAGTAGGGACATACCAGTGAATTTTTAGTGGTTTGCAATTTGGTACATCTTGAGTTTCTGAGAAAACCTAACCAAACTGTGGCCTTCCCCCACGCCTCTCTAGCCTTGTGTTTTCTCAAACCAGAATGAGAATTGCCTGCGAGATGTTAACCTCTGGGGTGATCCACACACGGCGACTTGGAAATTTCTGCTGCCACTGTACTGGTCAGGTTTCCCCCTGCAGAAACCCGTATGACTAGCTCTGTTTGTTTATTGATCTCATCAGAGCCGTTGTATTTTGGATTCAGAGACATCTGTATTAGGTTCTGCAACGTGCTCTCCCGTGATGTCACTGGTCGCCACATGCAGCGCACTAGGTGGTTAACGTTGCCAGGCTTTGCTAGACTGTCGCTCCGCAAACCCCCCATTTGTAGACCGGAATAACGTGAAGACCTTGACTGAGTGGTGTAGGTTAGACTGACTCTTGAACCTCTACAATTTATAGGGGAAGCAAATTTACAGGGTTAGCATGTGACAGAAGAGTTGAGCTTAGATTTTGTGCGCCTTTGCTTGACTGAACGTGCTGAGTAAAGGGGAAAGCACTGTGCAGCAGCCTGCAAAATTTCTAAGTGGCTATTAGTGTAGCCAGCTAATAAACATCTAAGCACTGTAATAAGCCTACACTCGTTTGGGAGACTGGAATCACTACTTCTGAGATAAAATGATGTATGTCGGAAGCGTCTGAAGGTTAGATAAAGAACTATGTTACCTTCACTGGAGTTAAATTTGCTAGTCTGCTTAAACTGCTTCCTGGAGAGGCAATTGAATGTTTTGTTACCTCTTCTGTCTCCCCCCGCTCCCCCCGAAAAGTCTTGAGAACAATTGAGAAATCCTAGGATTGAGCTAGAAACCGGCATTGTGTACTTACTTCGCTGCTGCTTGCTTAGAAATGGAGACACGGGGTGCTGCCTAGAAAATGTAGCGTGTGTTGGGCTCCTTTGCAGATCAAGGTCACTGCCCATTAGAATCTGCTCAGAGAACAAGTGATATCTTCAGTTATCCTTACGTTTTGGCTTTTTTTTTATGTCCTACGGAATTATCAAGTTTTCTTAATGTGTGGATGTCAGAGAAAAGGACTTTTTTGCTGTGTTTTCCTTAGCGGTAGGACGGCAGTGCTAGCTCTGGTGCAGGGTCGGGGGCTCTCGTAGCTCAGGACTGAGTAACGCAGAAGACCGTCGTCTTTTCGGAGTTACGGGAGTGGTCGGCGTTCGCGTGACTATGCAAAAGCAGCTTAGCTCCCAAATTTGAACGGCACTGTTTTGAACAGAATCCAGTCATGCAGGAAGCTGAGTTTAAGAACGTGATCTTACACGCACAGCTTTTTATGTCTGCTTCTATCTGAGGAGCGTCTAATGACTGCAAATTTCCAGCTACAGAGGCATGAAGAGCGCCAGGGATGCGGTTTGATATTAAAAATCCTGTAAACTTTCTAATGAAAGCCGCTTTGCTGGGTTGAGTCAGCGCTGCTAAGAGGCTGCGAGTGCACGTTCACTTACCTGAGAGGAGCCTTTTAACTGTGCTGGAGCTCATGCTATCAGTGTTATATTTTTGTTTTTCAGTAGACAGTTCTACAAATTCAGGGGCATCTGCTGCAGTTCAGCCAATAAGAACTAGAATGTATGACACAAAACCCCTGCTTGGACATGGATAGTGTATTTTTTGTACCTAGTATCTGGCAGCGGAACACACTTCTACAGAATAGTTTCTAGGAGCGTAATAAAAGCTTGGAGATCATGATTGGCCTGACAGCTGTATGAACACGTTGTTTAATTATTCAGCACTTGAAAACAACAATATTTAAGATATATGTATGCGGTGTTTGGGATTTAGTATCCCTATGCTGTTTATACTTGCAGCTTTTAATTGGTTTTTTTGCTTCAAAAAGATGTGGGACCAGAACTTGACGTGTGTTTACACTCTTGAAGTAAGGGCAGGTTGGAATGCTCAACAAAAGTTGTCGTGTTGTTCAAACCGAACCTGGATCGAGCGAATGTGTTGATCAAGTAGCACATTTGTTGGGGGCAAGGGGGAGGACACCCCTCTTCCCCCAAATAAAACCCAGAGAAACGAACTCTGAACAAACCCCCCCGTTGGCAAAGGACTCTGTGAGGTGTCGCGAGCGCTTGGAGACAAAAATCTTTCAGCTTTGTTGTCATCGGGAGCGGAAGGTGCCGGCGGGGTTAAACCAGGCTGGGCCAGCAGTGTAACAGGGTCCTTAAATTCCGTGGTTTGTGGTGGTTTTCAGCTCCCAGCATGTTAAACCGTGTCAGTGACTTGGGTGGTAACGTCAGGAGGTCATCTACCTCGAGATGGGATGGGGCACACTCCGCTAGGTTCGGACAGTTCTGCCACCGTTGCCGACGTTGACGCTGTTTAGATGGCGTGGATACGCGATGTGCGCAGAAGTCGTTTTTCGAGCCTTCCAAATTGCAGTCAGGGATACAAGTTAATCATGCAAATGGAAAATAAACCCGCCACGTTCGGCTGTCGCAGGTAGCTGAAGGGTAGATGGAGAAAAACAGGTTTCAAGGAGCAGGTGGCCCGCCTGCAAGTATCAAGTTTCTTTTACTGCTTACTATGCAATGTAGAGCTTTGGAGTTCCGCTTTTCCTTGAGGATATAGAGGAGCACTGTCCTTACTCAGTGTTTAGGAACTGAACACTCTCCCTGGCGCTCACTTAACAGGTGAGGATACCTATTTGCTGCTATGGACTTTACTTACCTTTCAGATAATTCCTTTCTGTTTCTTGCCCCCCTCCTCCCTTTCTCCTGGATCACCAGATGCAATTTCACTATAAACACATCCTTTTTGGATAGTTGTTCGTAATTTTGTGCCCCTGTCCCCCCTTCCTACCTGCCAGACTGCTGTATTGCTGTATGTAACCTGCCCCCTTTCAGTTGGAGTATTCAAAAAGCTGCAGCACGAGCGCAGACTCCGTGCTCTTCTTTCACAAAAAGATTCCCCGTTACTCTGAATCTTGTTTCCTTCGCTGCTGATAGGAGTTGTCTTTTTTTTTTTTTCTTTTTTTTTTTCCCCCCAACTGCACTACTAAAACCACTAGCAGTTTTCTGGATGCCTGTCATCTTTTCCTGGATATCTTTCTTCTCTTGTAAGGCGAGACTAACCTTGTTTATTGTAAGTGTTTAAACCTTTTTATTTTCTCGCTTTTCTTACAATTTCCTCTTGCCAGGTCAAGATTACAGTCTAGGTAAATATCAGAGTATGCTTGTGTTCGAAGAACCAATTCCCTAAATTGTTCATAGAGTATTGTATTTTTTAGGGGAAATTAATTTTTATAGCCACTAAACTATACTCATTATTTTTGTACGTTTGCAACTTCTGACATTTTTCAGAGAGGTGTCGCGGAGGGAACACTTATTTTCATGGCTGTTTTACTACTTGGGTATGCTGTGGTTGTGTTGCTTAGTACCTAGAAGCACATACCTCCATGTGCAATGGAAGAGAGAGGAGAACGCAATAAAAGCGAATGAGGTTTCAATAAAAGGCCATTTTTGAAGGAAAAAAATAAAAAAAGATATTAAGAAAGCAACATTAACCTTTGCTCCTCCTTTAGAATCTTAAAACGCAGTGTAAAATGTAAAATGCAAGATGAGAACCCTTACTGTAAGCTAACTGTGCCAATATCGCTTCAGTTTGTAGTCACAGATTGATATTAGTTGAAAATGGGAACAGCTTTTGATGAAAAACAAACAAACAGAAAAAGTTGAATGTCTGAAAACTCTGCAACATGTTTATTTGAGAGTTGTAAATAGTGTATACAGATTGTTGTATGTGATGGGACAAAATATTTAAATTCTAGGTTTTTTTCAATAAGAAACTGAAGGCTGTTTATAAGAGAAAATAAATAGCTATGTTTGACCATGATTGTCTTATTTCCTTCTTCACCTTGTTTCTAAATTATCTTCTACGTGGAGATAGATATTCCCCCCCCCGTATATTTTACACATACGAACATCACACATAGAAACTACATTTTTGTAATCGCCCTGTCCGAATTTGTGATGATTTGTATTGCAGGCAGACGCAACAGCGATAAACCAACCTGACACCCTTTTCATTTCCTTGTTTCCTCCCCTGGATTTACCCAGAGCGGATGGTGCCCGGTGCGGGATTTCCCCTAACCAGTTCGGTATCGCACGCGGCGCATCCCGGCGCCCGTCCCGGGGTGGTTTTAAAAGCTTTGCTGCGAGGAGGGTGTCCCGCCGCCGCCTCGGCTCACCAGCGAAATCCAGGCTCCGCTTTTGGCCGCGCTCAGCCGCGCCGGTCCCCTGTTTGCTGACTTTCTTTCTCCTAAAAGCGACCCCGACAGCTGCCGCGCGCCAGGTTTCCTCCCTTCCCGTCGATTCCCTCCGCCTGCCCTCCGCCCTTTCCGCTCCGGCCCGTAACTCCAAAGGTAAGTCATCCGCGGCGTGCGGCTGGAAGAGTTGGTTGAAATCCTTGTTTTTCCTTCCGTCCCCACAGCGCCTGGGGTTGGGGTTGGGGTTGGGATGGGCAGAGTCTCCCGGCTGGGACGGCCGTGGCGGTGGGACACCAGAGAGCGCGTCGCTCACGGCTGCCTGCGCCTCCTGGATGGAGCGGGGGATTTCCCACCCCCCCAGCGCGCCTGCATGGAGCAGAGGGGTCGTAGGCTGTGACGGTAGGTTGGGCAGCGCGTGTCCCGGTGGGAATTCAGGGGCTGCTTGGGGGCATTGGCTGTTCTCAGCAGTAACCGAGCGGCCCTGATCTTGGTACCCGACCTGCCTTTGCTTCTTTAGGGATTTCTGGAAGATTTTTAACAAAGGGGTGCTCGGCGGTCACCTTGCTGTGGCCTTTGTCCCCTGCCCGTGGATGTGCGAGGCCGTTTGGGGAACGGCTGCCGGGCCGAGGACCGAGCAACTCGTGACAGGGGCGGCGCCGCCCATCGATGCGCTTGTCTCGCCGCAGCTCTGCCTGGATCCGCAGCGCCGCGCTCGACCGCCCTCCCTGCGGGCTCCCCGCCCTCCGCGCTCGCTTCTCTCTTTTTTTTTTTTTTTTTTTTTTTTTTTTTTTTTTTTTTTTTCCCC
>VXBL01006188.1:177193-234883 GCA_013400195.1 Aramus guarauna | reverse complement strand
CCCCCCCTTTTTTTTTTTCTTTTTTCCTTCCTAAAATAACTTTGGAAGACTTCAACTTCATGCTTGAGACTGGACCGCTAAGCATCTTTAAAAACGTAATGGTTGGTATTGTCATTGCAAATGTAACTTTCCAGAATTGAGATAACTGATCTGGGCTGAGACTTGTCTCTGCTGGTTTTTGTTAAATGCGGTATTGGTGTTGTGTGCTACAAAATAAAAAAGAAAACCCCTGTTGCTCAATTAATTGATGATCTGTAGTATGCGATGGTCTCTGATTCATGCTTGTCATGAAGTCAAAAGTAAACAGGTGTGGCAGACTGGTTTATGGGACTCGAAACTAGAGTTGTACGGTAGTTAAATAGTGGCACTGTCGGTGTTTTCTGACTGCTATTCTTCACGAATGCTTCTTTTACAGCTGCAGGGAAATCGACCTTTGTGAATATTCTCAAACAAGCTGACGAGGAATGGGAAGTTGTGCCTGAGCCTGTAGCTAGATGGTGCAATGTTCAGCAAAACTCTGAAAAGGATTGCGAGGTACGGTAAAAGAAACTAAAGTGAAACTTTTAAAATAAGTAAAAAACCCAAAACCCACAAAATCCAAAACCTAACACACACATAACAAACCCCCAACAAAACCAGTCAAATGTTCTTGTACTTTCAGAAGACCAACATTTCTGACAGACTAGGTATTTTAGAAAATATGTGACAGCTACATTTTTGCTGATTCTTATCATAATACTTGATTATAGAATAAATGTTATTAAACATCAGGATGTAAATTACAAAAGCAGTAAAAGCCTGTTGTGTTTTACGTACGAAAACAAGGGATGGAAAAAAGTAAGGTGGAAGTTGCTTTTAGTAACTGTGAGCTAACCAGGTGAGAGCAGAGGGCGCCCGCGTGGCCCGGAAGGTGTCTTCTAAAAAGCCGAGGAAATATTGCACTGCTCCTAAACTGCTGATAGTGTTGGTTTTTCTGTCAGCTAGGTGTAGTTGTCTTGGCAATCCAACTGGTACCTAGTGGCCAAAGTCATCGCTGCGTAGACAGCTGTCGGTGAACTGTAGAAGACTCTTCCTTTTTCGATCTAGCAAAAACTACACTGTATTTTGGTAAATTAAATGTAAACTTCTGAGGGAAGTGTACTGTTTCTAAGTTTTCCTCAGCTACATTTTTTCAGAGTTAGGCAGCTCGCTTTTTATTTTCTTTGTGATACTACAGTAAATCCAAATACAAAACCAGACTACAGTTCTTAGTTTTAAGAACTAAGCCCACAAGCTAGTTTAACGGGCTTGAACTTCAAGTTAAAGTTTTTTTCAAGTTTAGTGTGGTGGGTTGACCTCAGTCAGCAGCTAAGGACCCACACAAACACCAACTCACACCCCAGCAGAGTGGAGAAGAGAACAGGAAGAAAGAAGGCAAGACAATTGATGGGCTGAGGTAAAAACAGTTTAATAAGTAAAGGGAAGAGGATAAGAAAGGAGTGAGGCAAAGGCAATTGCTTACCTCCGAGAAGTGGTCTCTGAGCAACAACTACCCTGGAAGACAATCCCCGTCTTCCTTCTTCTTCCAGTACCTGAGTTGAACAGCTGAGCCTGAAGGTCCGTGGTATGGAATATCCCTTTGGGTGCTGGGGGTCAGCTGCACTGGCTCTGTTCCCCCCTGCTTCTGCCCACCCCAGCCTGCTTGCTGGGGGGCAGAGAAGCCTTGATGCTGTGCCAGCGTCACTGTTTGGTGATAGCTAAAACGTCGACATATTATTAATGCTGTCATTGCCCCAAACACAAAGCTTGTCATTGTATAGGGAGAAAGTTAACTCCATCCCAGTCAGGTCCAGTAAGCTTAACATGAAATTTCAAATCCCTCATAATCATCCCTGAAGTTGGACTTAGTAATTGGCTCTCTTCTCCTTTTGCTTTGGCTGGTTTGCAGAAATACGACGCTATACATGACTCCTAAAATCAGTCAGGAAACAATTAAATCAAGGTTCCTAAAGACGAGACTTTACTGCGTGTGTTAATCTGTTCGTGCGCCTGTCTGTAGGTATCTCTTAAGTCTTGTGTGCGTTGTCAGTAGCTTGTGATGTTCTCCTTGGTGTTGGCTAATTTACACGGTAACAGCAGCAGCTGCCCTAAAACAGCACGGTACTGCACGCCAGTTCTGTTTCTAGTAAGAATATTGTACAGCCTGAACAATAGGCCTTCGTCTATTTTTTCCCCCTCGTCTCTCCCTTTTTGGAGAAAAGTTATCAGCACTCGAGATCTTGATTATAGCTTTTTTTGTACAGTTTAATACCAGAAAGTAGACTTTTACTTTTCCCTCTTTAATCAGATTTTTACTTTCATTGTCCCACACTACCAAAAAAAGTAAATTGGGAAGTTCATCTGTACGGGTGTGTTCATAGAAAGAGGTGTGTCTTGGTGCTTTTGTAGCTGCTAGCTTTTATGAAAGTTGCACCTGAAATACTTCAGTTGGCTTAGTACTGTGCTTTTTAATACGGTATTTTTCAAGGTTATTGAAATCTTTTCCGGAGGATAGTTCTTTATCTGTTATTTCTCACTGGTGAAACTGATAAACAAGGGCCTTCTGACTTGAGAAAGGTCATTGTAGTGGCATTTCCTTGATTACGGAGTAGGGGAGCATGTCCGGGATAGTGGAACCAGGCTGCGTCCCCTGTCCCTAGTGGACTTCTGGCCCCTGCCAGCTAGGACTCTTCCAAGCAGTTCCCGGGCACGCTTTGGATTTGGCGTTCGTGTAGCGAAAAGGTTCAGACAGCAGCAGTCATCTCTGGCAGGCTGTGTTTTCTAGTAAAACCGAGGCACGCGGCTCTCCGTGCCCGTGAGCTGTAACGGCTGTCTCGAGGTGTTCCATCTCCCTCATGGGCTGAGGGAGATCTTTGGCGTGGAGTCTGTTCTGAACCTCCCAGGTAAGGGGAGAGCATAATGGTATCTTCAAGTGCTGCGTCAGCAGCTGTTACCGTAGGAACTGTAATTAATAGAAAACCAAACCAAGCCCAACTCGAAACTTGAAATTCACACTTGTCGGAGCAAAAGGAGCGTGGATTTTCTACAGTGTTGTTGAGTTTTTGTACTGATGGGATGTTGCTCTTTTGTTAAAGCTTGTCAATAGCGATAAAGTGGTGTGATACTTGAGCGTTTTGACATAGTAGATTGCAGAGAGTTGCTTATTCAGCTCAGTGCCATAGGAGGAATAACATTGCTGGCATTTGTGCCTGCTATTACAAATAAAGTTGAGAGGTCAATGATGCAATTGTAAACCTGTAGAACAATTCTGTTTTATCCGAATCGTCCACCTTCTCAACTTAAAGGTTCACTGTATTTGTTTAAAACTAGGAGCTGACTGCATCACAGAAGAGTGGGGGAAATGTGCTTCGGATGATGTACGAGAAACCAGAGAGGTGGTCTTTCACTTTCCAGACGTATGCGTGTCTCAGCAGGATCCGGGCTCAGCTCAGATCCTTGGATGGCAAACTCAGGGAGGCGGAGAATCCTGTGGTCTTCTTCGAGCGATCTGTTTACAGCGACAGGTATGTTGGCCTGGAGTCCTTAAAGTGAACATCAAAATGCTCCTAAGTAAAATGCATAAATAAACAGCAGAGCGTGACTGCGTTTTGTACCTCCTTTCGTCACGATTTTGATACTAGTGAATCACAATAACCTCAATAAGTGGTTTGTTATCTTTCTTTCATTGGTGTTGACAGTGAAGTAAAATCACTGGTTTGAGAGTTGATAGTTTTGTTGTACAACCTTTCTTAGCTATGTGCAGTTTCCCATTCTTTGTGGGGAGCTTTTTTATGATTTTGCATGCATGTTTCCCCTCAAAGAAAAGAGAGGAGAAGACGTCAAAAAGAGTCAAGAGCCATTTCTTCCTTTGTTGCTTGGTCTTGTTTTCTTTTATGCCTCTTGACCCAGGCCTAGCTGTTTCATATTGCCCTACCCTGTGTTTCTAGGCGTGGAAGGTGAGATTTGATACCTGAATCCCATCGTGTAAGCCTTATGCGTTCACCGTGTGGTAACACTTTGTAAATAAATGACCACAGTGTGTACAAACCAGTGGTGGCTTGTAGATTATTCAGAAAGCTGAGCTGCAAAGGTTACTGCTTTTTGTGGACGCTGCTGTGGGCAACGGCAGTGGACGTGGTGACAGCGTGAGGATACCAGCTGTTTATTTCCGGTCCGACCATACGTCAAATAAGTTACAGAATTACCATGCTCAGCTTCTTTTCTAGTTACTCTGCAGTACTTGAGGCAAAGAAAGCGATAACTGTGTTCAAGGTAATTTGTCTTTACCTAACTATTTTGTGTTCACAGATACGTCTTTGCAGCTAATTTATATGAATCTGATTGCATGAATGAAACGGAATGGACGATTTACCAAGACTGGCATGACTGGATGAATAAGCAGTTTGGTCAAAGCCTAGCGCTGGATGGGATCATTTATCTCAGAGCCACTCCTGAGGTGAGGAATAAAAATTTATGACCGCACAGAGAATGAGAGGACACGGTTTATGCCTTGCCTGTAAAATTTGACCTTTGTCTTTGCTTCCACAGTAATTTTTTTTTTTTTTTTAACGCAAGGTTGAGCTATGATCCTAGACCATTTTTTAATGATAAGAGAATAATATACTTGCAGTCAACTTCAGCAAGGTCACGACTGTGTGTCATTGCATTTCGCTGTATCTTTGTTTAGGGATTGCTTTGAACATCTTGTGCAAGGAGACAGTTGAGAAATTCTCCTTGAAATGTGATCTTCTGAAAATCTTGAGCTACCCTTATCTTTCACTGTAAGAGTCCTAATGATTAGAGCTCAGTTCAGATTGTAGTATTCCCCTGAAGACTACAATACTTGAGTTATGACTCATACAGTCTGGAAATACTTAAAAGAATGTTCTTTTAAATGCAGCCTGTGTATTTTTAAGTAAAAAGTAATGATAATAGTTTCCTAAGTACAAAACCAGAATATATGACAAGAGCGAACCAGAGGAAAGTCCAAAATAGCTATAGGAACATTGCTGTGATAGATACAACAGTTTATAGTTACTGTCACAGCTGGTTTGGGGAGGGCTAGGTGTGTGTGTGAAGCCCTTTCCCCTGGAGCGATGGAGCTAAGCCAGATGAATGCACCTACTGTATGTGAGGCTTTATGACAAAGCTTTGATCTTTGGGCTTCTTAAATTATTTTTTTAAAACAAGAGAACAGCGTAATGAATGTATCTTTTTGAATATGAAACTTAAATGAACAAGAGAAAACCAGAAGAGTTCGGAAGAGCTCTCATTGCAGTCATGAACTTACAGTTCACTTCCATGCTTCCTTACATGCAACTTTGATGCTTTCAACTTTGTTGTTGTAAACAACTGTGTAACGTAACATGCCGGAGTTTCTCTGAGGGCCTTTTTTTCACTAGGCTCCTAGTGAGGGCTTTTTTTCCCCCCTCTTTAAGTCAAGAGCATATGTTTCAATTACAAAGTACAACAGTTTAAACAATTCTGATGGGGCTGTTGTTGAGGCTTCGGATGTGTTCAGGACAGGAACGAATAAATGATTTACTGCATTTGAAAACTGGGTTCTTAAAAGCCAGAAATATATAATGAGATGTTTGAAAGGCCTATCTATAGTGTCAGATGGATATTTCTGTGCTCTTTTCATGCAATTCACTGGTACCCCTTCTTTTAATAAGGAGCTTACTTCAGACCTTTCCTTGTAGCAGAGAAATAATGCGATACGTTTCCTTGGATCTTTCTTCGATTTTGAGTGTAGCCTGTGCGCTCCATCAGCAGGACGCCGCATCACGTTTCTGCGCTCCTAAGATAGTTAGCAAGTTGAATGTTCATCTTGGGCAAAGAGTGGAGCGCAGGAGGAAGGGTTGGCAAAAAAATAATCTTTTGTTTTTGTTTTAATATCTTTTGCCTTTAGAAATGCCTAAATAGGATTTACTTGCGTGGAAGAGATGAAGAGCAAGAAATTCCCATTGAATATCTCGAGAAGCTTCACTACAAACACGAAAGTTGGCTTCAGCATAGGACACTGCGGTAGGGTTTGTTTAATGTATGCTTAAAGATGGATACATCTTTGTAAGGATGTTCCATAATGCTTTTTCTACCCGTGAAACTTCACCTTTTCCTATGATACGGAAAGTTAAACTCCAGGAATATTTCTATCTGTACTTCCTTAGCGTAGTATTGGCTTTACAGCATGTTAATTATTGCTAGGACATGCAGCGTGCTGTGAGTTCTCCTCACAAAGAGCTCTGACTAGCACAGGGTTCAGCTGAACTAATTTTAATACAAAGTTGAATCAAACATTAGGTGCTTAGGGGAACAGAATGTTCAAGAATGGATAATATATCCTAGGAGCCACACTGTAAATTCAAGCTGCTTGACATTCAGAATTCATGGCTGTAATTTATACATGCGGTTCTTTTTGTGGGATTCTTAACAAAGAAAATGCTGACGGAGGCTTGAATGATGTATACTTTTTTCCAGCTAGAAATATTTTCTTTGTTCTTATCCCAATACAGAACAGATTTTGAATATCTACAGGAAATACCGATTTTAACGTTAGATGTTAACGAAGACTTCAAAGGCAAAAAGGACAGATACGATCATATGACTGAAAAGGTAAAATTTCACAAGCAGAACAAACTGATGATTTTGGTTTATTGCCAGCGTGTCAAAATGAATTCAGGATACTTCTTGGATCTCAAAGCAATCTCATAGCGTTCTTTGAAGTCAGACTAGGCTTAGAACCTGTGTCTCTTCATGCTATTTCCTACCTTAATTTTTCATTAGAAAAAAAAGAATTTAAAAAAAAAAAAAAAAGGAAGGAAGGAAATATTCCAGGCTCATTTGAGAAGACTTTCACTAGTAGCTTTGTTTGCAAATCCAATTCTTATTTAAATAACCCTCAACTGTTTAAAAGAGCTATTATTTGCCGTGTCCTGTTTCTAACATGGTGCAGGTATCCTAAGAAATGTGGTGGAGTGGGATCGGATGAGGGTAGCTGTTGAGGGAGAGACAAAAGGAGGTAACGCAGGTGCGAGTTAGATGTCTGGGGTACAGTCGTCTTTGTGCGAGGTGTGAAAGTGTCAAACCTACAGTGCTAGTAAATACAAGAATTTTGGTTCCAGGTACTGTGAAAATACAGTACAAAACCACTACAACGGAAAATGGAAGGATGAGTTTACTGCGCCCACGGCCGAATTTTGATCCGAAGCAGCGAGCCAATGGCAAACTATTTTAGGCTTTCGAGATGTGCAAGAGAATGTGGGCTATCCTGTCTGCTGGTTAGCAAAGGGCAGTACAGCTAATGCAAATGGGGATCATTTGCTCTCAAAATATACTTCGTTCTATCATCATCCTTCTAAAATATTTAAGTTAGGAGTTACGTTCAGGTAATGAAGAGTCTTCTAACCTGCTGCAATACTGCTTATTTTTAGTTTTGTTTATTAAATTGCCAGTATCGTTAAAGTTTTTCCCTTCAGCTATGTTTATTAAAGTGTTATTCAAAATCTTGCTCAAAAGCAGTGGTCTTGAACTTCAGGGAGTGCTTTTCAAATGCAGCTTTTCATTTCGTTCAGGCAGTAGTGTCGAATATATGTCAGAAGTATTTTTTAGTTTTATTCAAAGGCATGGAAATAAAATGTTGATTTGATATAAAAAGAATTCAAGTTGAGATTTTATTTGCGTTAAGAAGATCTGATCCTTAGCACAAACAGGTGTAATGCATATTTTAAAGCGAGGCCAAACCATCGATGTTTTAACTGCTCAGGTGTCTGGTATTTGCATCGTGATGAGATTCAGCTGAGGACAATTTGACTTTAATTTGAGTAGTTGCGATGAGTTACGGACCTTAGCGATGGTACGTGCACGTTTTTCTGCTCTTTGGAAAGAAATTGTTTACCTCACAGGAGAAGCAGCTTTGTCCTTTGATCTCAGTTTATCCACTGAGAAGTAGAACTTTTCACTTGATTAAAACCAGCCTTCATGATATTTGCTCTTATAAAGCTTGTTAATTGATAGAATGTCTGGACATGGCAGCTGTGGAGTGAATACGCTTCCCGTCTGCCCCTTGAGGTAAGGCCAAGCTCAGGCACCGAAAAAGGTACTTCGGAGGAGTTCACTCCCGCGTAGCGGTCAGGTTATCTGGGAACACCCCAGGCCCTGTGTGGCCTTATTTTTGGCATTTCCTAAGTGGAGTCCCAGAACTGCTACGCTCTCGGAGGCTGGGCGCTTTGGCCTTTAGTGCGCGCTTGTGTCCAGCGGGACCCCAAACCGGTGTTTCCTTCTCACCGCTGTTGTGACGCTCGCTCTCAGAGACCAGTCCTGAAACTGTGCCCAGGGTCTGAGTTGTGATAAAGCTCATGATGCAGTATTGCTGTTGCACCTTTTAAAGGGAGGGAGGCTTTCTCGTGATGCCTTTGAAGTTAGAGTATTGGCACAGTTAGGTGTTCCCTTCTCTACGGGAAGGGATTTGACCTCTTTTCTTAAAAACTTTTTTTCCACATCCTTGAGCCCTGAACTAGGAAAGGAAGGGTCACAGTTGGAGAATGTGATCCAAGATCTGTTTCCATTTCACATCAAGGATTTGGACAAAACGCTTACAGATGCGCTGTGTGCGTGAGAGCCTCTGCCAAAGAGTAACGGCATGTTCTCTAGTGAAACGTCGATTCCTTTCTATGCCGTAGTCTGGCTTGAGCGGGCAGATTGGAAAATGCTCCCAGTTCAGGCTATATCACAGTGTAGGTGGTAGGATGCTCTTGAAACTGAGAGAGAGGGGTTTTCTGCCTAGAGCCTGTGTTCCTCGGGTCTTGTATCTGCGGGGTGGTTGTGTTTTAAACCAAGTGGCCCGGTCCTACTCGTGTGCTTTGAAGGTTGGGAGGAATTACTCTTTTACTTTTGGGGAGGGGGAGTGGAGGGGACACAACACAAAGGCACGCATACCTGTGGTAAGAAGCGCGTTCTCGGCGCGTTGTCCACCCACAACCTTTGGTAGTGACCTGAATTTAAGAAGTTGTCTAAAGTGACCACGCGTAGAAGCGTAACGCTAGCCCGCTGCTTGGCCCGCTGCCTGTTTTGGATCCAGTTCTCGTGCAATCGTGTTATCGTAAATAGGGTTATCTGAGGTGCTGTACTGGGTCTCGTGCTCTACGTAGGATCACGGACTTGGGACTCGGGGTTCTAGATAGCGTTCTCGGGGCCAGGACTTTGCTGTTAATTTTTAGGTAGCTGTAGCCATTTGAGCCACTCTTCAAACACTGGAAATGGACTTCAACAGTCACTGAAATATTTATGGCATTATTCTACAGTATCGGATTTTTGTCAGGCACTCTGGTTTTGCTAGGTGTATTGTTTTATTACTTACTTTCCAAGCTCAAATTCCAATGAAGATACTCATTAGGTATGTTGGGTTGTTCATTGACATTAAATATGAACGATGTTCTGGTAGTGGGTGTGACTTGGTGTTTTCCAAATGACAGATGTTTTGAGGTGGTCATTATCTTCCTCGTGTTTAGGTTAGACCTGCTTTTAAGATAATTCATTTGTGATGTAGGGCCGTAGTTTAGGACCACGGGAGGAATGAGTGTCATTGCAACGCGTCTTTCTCCACACGTGCTAAATTACAGGTGCCGTGGCTGAAAAAGTTCTTGATGGACAAGAAATGGCATAGCCGAGACGAAGATTATTTTTCCCAGTTTCTGTTTCTGTAGGGAGCAGTAAAGCATAAAACAACACAGAGCTAAATGTAGTTGCTGTCTATTTCTGTTGATGAGTATTTGGTTTGATTGACAATATTTGTTTCTTTTGCAGGTCAAGGAATTTTTGAGCACCTTATAAGCCTCTTTGAAGCACAGGCAGAGTCAAACTGTTCCAAACATCTGTGCGATCAAAGTCTGAAGTACAGCTTCTGCTTTTATAGAAGGCCTCTGGAGAGGCAGGACTCAATCCTGTTGATTTAATTGTGAGGAACAGACAAACTTTGAATAGGGAAATTTTTAAATAAATCAGTAGATCTGTTCAGTATTATATTAAGTAACACTCACACATTCTGAAGATACTAGAATTCTGAGAATTCCCAAATGTTGCGCCTCTTTCAAATCGGACCAATAACTACTTCTGGAGTATTTCACTGTGTCGTTTTAATTTATTTTGTGCCTAGCAGTGAATTAATTTTCAAGAAGGTAGTGGTTTTTTAGACGTCTTTGGTGTGTTTTAGTGGAATTGATTTGTAATGGATGTCTCATTGTTCTGAGGAAGAAAAAAGTCAAAACTGCTTTTTGCTGGTGAGGGAATTTTAATATAACCTGGAGTTTTATATTGTAAGGTATAAAGAAATGTCTGACAATTTTGACGGATGAAGTTCTTCACAGAATACACTGAATTAAAACATCCAAATATGGCTGAACTTCTATACATATCAAATCAGTTTTTATATCCGTATTCATTGTGCACTGCAAACTAGGATACTAAGAGACTTTCCATTCTCCAGTGTGTTTCTCCCCCCCCTCCCCATTTTTTTAAACTCTTAATAAAACAGCTGGGTTTTGTTGTTGCTAAGTCCTCTTTTCCTGTAGAGGAGAATGTTTGCTTCATGGGTACCGTAAAAGGAAGAAGAACATTTTGCAAAGAGCCTCCATCTGTAAATGACGTGTTTCTAAACATTTCCTTAATCACGTTTTGGATGTCAGAGGTGGCTTCCTGCTTTTGTTCCAGCTTCTCCATTTGTGAGCTGGCTCTTCTGGGTGCTTATACGAGATACTGCAATACTTGAAGTAGGCTGTCCTTTCTCATCTTCTCGTAGTAAGAAGGGGAAAACCTCTGTGGAGTAGCTGCTGTGCTAGTGCGTCTCGTTTTATTAACTGAGCCACTTTTGTTTCAGGTGCAGAAAATATATACAGGGTACGCATCTCAAGTACTGTGTTTTATGAGCTGCTTTGTTCTGCTTGAAACATTTCTGAATGATTGCACACGGCTTTTGAATGCAAAATTTTATTGTAAAGCATTTTGTCTGCTGTGGTGCCTGTGTTACCTGCTAATTTGAGATGAAATTTCTTCTGTTGTGGTTGGAATTGTGCTGGCATGCTCTAACCATGGACTGAAAAATAAAAGTGGTTGGAAAGACTTTTTAATGCTTAACAGTGTTGGCTCCCTTGTCTCATACAAGAAGTAATGTAGATTGCTGGTACGTAACGCTAGTACAGTGGGTGAATTGAAGATTATGCATTCTCAGTGTATTTGGTGTACAGGTTCTCGAAGACTTCTGAAACGCTGTGACTGCTTCAGATTTTTTTCATATGTGTAAAAGGAGCTTGTGGGAGAGACACACGGGAGTATATAAAATGTATCATATGTATACCTTAGGGATCAGTAGAAATGTTTTGTACAATATTTATCTTATGGTGGAATGCAGCAGTAGTACGGTAGAAAATCTTGGTTGGGATTTCAAGGTTGCCTAATACAAGTAAAAGATTTTAAGATCTTTGCTCCAGAAATGAAGTGAGGTGGAATGGATGAAGATTCAGTTCAGATTTACTTGAAACACATAGTAGAAGCCTTTAAAACATTCTTGGCAACAGTTTGAACAGTAAAAACTTATTGTGACTAAGTGCAATTATTCCTACAGTTTCAGCTGTCAAAATTGTGGATTTAATTACAGGAATTGGAATGACATTGTTCACTGCAAGGAGTAAACAAATTTGAGTTTTAATAAAGACTTCTTTTTAAACCCATCACAGAGCGCACAAAAATGCTGTGGCAGGTTAGCTGCGTCCCGTTCCAGAAAGCTTTACAAAATCTCTGCCTGCCAAGTTTGCGTTTGAAGGAGCAAAGTCATGACCAATTATTACAATGTTTTTAATGGCCGTGGAGAAAAAAACAACAACTAACCCAAAACACCCTTCCACCCCACCCGCCCCCAAGCTTCTCGGGGCTTGGAAAGTAGCTGGGCTGAAGTACGTGAAGCTGCAGTTATTTGTGTGTGGGACAGGCGCAGCACAGACGGAAGCGGAGATGTCCTTAGACCGTCGTGCCTGTGCGTCAGCTGAAACTTCACAGCTCTAACAGTACCTCAGGCTTTCGAATTTGTCAGTATTCTTTGCTTTGCTTAAATCTATTCCCAGGCTACCGCAAAACAGGGTTGTTGTGTGGTTTTTTTGCCTGTTAGACACACGGAAGTTTTCTGAACTGATACCTGCTCTTTGGCGATGATGTTTTTTCAGTCTTTTGAGTGCTGTGTCCCTTTCTCTTCCCTTGGATGAGAGAGAACTTTGATGGAACTGGCTAGAGATGCTTGCTTGTTTTAATCAAGTGTCGTCACGATCGGGGAAGCAGAATCGGTATGTGGGTTTTGTTAAGTTTTTTCCGGTTAGCATACAGATTCAAATATCGATTGGGTGGTGTTCTAATTGCTGTGTGAGCAATGGACGTTCTATTGCCTCACTTCATTTTCAGTCCTTGAGGTTCTTTTCGGTATAGTGGATTTTAAATTCTCTTAGAGCAGCAACCAGTTTGTATGAGGATCTTAATTTTCTATAATTTTGTGCCAGTTAGCTGTTTCTACTGTTTTCTGTTGATTGAAGCAGACTTCAGAATAACGGAATTGTATATAAATCGTGATTACTACTGGGATTATTCTGTTCTTTTTCCAGTAATTAAAGAGTCCAGGAATATATTTGTGAAACAAAAATGACATAGGAGAAATTCACCGTAAACTGTTAAGCATAGACCAGGGAAGAAGGTAGGTAGTAATAATGAAGTTGTATCTTAGGAAAAAACAGTGTGCAATTGCTGTTGCCTAGAGGTGTCAGCGTAGCCAGGTGTAGGGACTCCGAGGTTGTGTTCCTAGCTCCTGTTTAGACTCGCTGCGTAACTGTGAGTAAATGACTCCTTGCCTCTGTCTTTTCATCTTGAAAATACTGGTATCTCCCTACGTCTTCAGAAGGCTGGGAGGATTAGTTAGTTAATATTGATGTGCAGTTTTGTAGGTCTGAAGTGCTCTGTTCAATAATTGAGAATGAAGGCAGCCCTGGTTTTAGATTTTTTCAGTGGGATGTTTTGATGTCGTGAAAGGTCACCGGCCCAGATTCACGGGCCGTAGAAATTACACATTTGTTGTAAAAGATATTGAAAGCCATCGGTGCAACGGCAATTGCATTGAAGTTAGTTCACTGAAGAACACGGCCCCCGAAAACCGTCACCGTTTGTGAGGAGAAGACAACTTACAAATTTAATCTTGAAATAAAAATCGGTGCTAAGATCTGTGCTGCAGTGGTAACGGGGAAGCTATGTGCAGAATCTGCCACGGGAGGTCATCGTGTCCTCGGGTCTGGCTGGCTGAGCTGGCCGCCAGAAGGGCATTAGTGTTTTAACAGTGAATGGCTTTGGAAAAGGTAACGAAGGAAGAGGTCATTGCCTCGCTTTGTCAGAGCAAAAACGTTAAACTGATTAATAAATACTCGACCGAATGAGATAAATCTTGATCTGGAGGTAGGGGAATAAAGGAACCCCCTGCTGGATTAAGTGAAAGACTAGAGAAGGCTCAGCTGATGGCAGGGGTTTGACACCAGAAGGTCTTCGTGCAGCCGCCAGCTGCTGCTCTTCTGTGGGTGAATGTTAGCACACGGATAACACTAATCCCCGTGTGTCTGCGCGATAACAATCTTCTAGCGCTGAGCTATCGGGCCTGAAAGCAGGCAGTGAGCAGTACTAATGCTGGCAGCGTGCTGGGAAGATAAAGCAATCGTGAACTCTACAAACTGAAACCACACACGGTACTTTGTGCGCTGTACTGAAATTGGGACAAGTGACAAGGGTTCCGTACTGGGAGTAAGTGGTGAAGTGATTTATTTTACCTGAGTTTGGTGCTCAACGTGAGTGTAAAAGCCATGTAAAGTGCAGAGCCAAAAAGTCTGGGCTGTTCTGTGTAGGTGACTTTTGTTGTTCTTAGGTTTAGGTTCAATCTGTGGGTAGAAGTAAGATGATAGCTGCGTAAATAACAATATAGCACACGCTAAATTACTATGTAGGCTATTGCCTGGTTCTTGGATTTCTGCTGACTGCTCTTCCCAATGTCTTAGGCAGGGTGTACATTTTATATATATATGCGTCTCTCCAGAATGTCAAGGTAGTCCAGCTTGCACCATGTATGTTTGCTGGTTAATAGTACTGACCAACTTAGAAGAAGGTAGTTGGTTCCTGAGAGTTACTGACAAAGACGTTGCCACTGCGATTAATTCTGAGTACGTTCCTGTGCTTTCTCCAGACTTTTTCTGTCCTGCATTTTGTGCTTTTCTCTCCAATTTCCTTCTAAGTTGTTGTGACTTGTCTTTTAATAACTACTTAAAACATGATCTCGTACAAGTTGTAACAGACTTGTTAAAGTCAAAATTTCACTAGCGTGCAACCTACTTGAGGATGTGGCTTCTGCTTCTGTTCCAGCTGGGTATCTTAGGTGGTGTTGTCCTCTTTTCTGAGCAGTTCTCCTGCGTTAGCCCACCTGATTGCTGGGGCTCTTTTCAATTCCTCCTGGCTTCGGCGCTGTCTGTGGATGTGTGCGGACAAACTGCTCTCTTTTTCACAATTCTGTTTAGGTTTGCCTCTGTTAGTTTTGTGTAAAGATAGCTATTGCTCTCTGGTAAGTCCCTACTGCTGCTTTGGCTTTGTCCTCTCTGCGGGGCTAGCCCATGGCCTTTACCCTGGCCCTCTCGGCCGTGTCCCGTGGCCTCAGGTCATTGCCTTTTTTGTTGCAGCAGACCGCTGGGCTGGCCGGGCTGCGTACGTCCTGTCTGCGAGGCGCCTCGGGAGGAGAAGACCCGCTGTCAGAGAAAGCAGGACTTGACTTTTTAAGGATCCGTTCCTTGTTTGGCGAGGGTTTGTTGCAATGGTCCAGCAGAGTCAGGTAGGTATTTCGTGTGTGCTTGTTCTTGTCAACGCTTTCTTTGCTGTCTCTGCTTTCTTATTGTCTAGGGGATTGGCAGCATGTCAACTGACTAAAAAGCTTGTTCAAACGGGGTTTCTGCTGCAGCGTCCTGTGGCCGCAGTCTGGTGATGTCTTCTTAGGAAGCTGTAGCTTTTCTGGCCTGCTTGAACTGCAGTTCTTGCTGGAGTGTCCTTTAAACATTCTGGTTTCTGAATGGTAGACTTGCTGTGTATTAGGGCAAAGCAATATCGCTCCATTTTGTGCAATTGAGCAGCTGTAGGTCTTGGAGAGTTAACTGAGATGCCTCGAGGCTGGGAGCCCTCCTTTTCTTGGGCAGTCTCTATTTTCAGCGTGCCTCTTGCTATGGTGCACGCTTAAAATCCCATTTTTTGTAGCTAATGAGCACCCCTACTATTCTTAGACCTTCGGCTGTGAAGTATATATTGATCTCACAGTTTCAGCTCTTACCTGCTGAGATTTACTCTCCGTCCCCTTGGAACGTCATCACAGCTTATGCACGAGACTAGCCTTTTCCTCAGAGGACAGCGTGACGTTTGTGCTCTAGTGGATGATTGTTCTGCTGCTTGTGGCTTCCCATCCCGTTCAGCATTTTAGTCTGGACAGGACTGATCTTTGCAGATGCCAAGATGCTATGGCGTGGTACGCTCTAGAAATTATTTCTGATTGTATCCGCCAAATCTTACGGCCATGTCGCATGCTTCAACTTGTGTGGTACAGCTAGAATCTTAATCACGTTTGTAGTTGTTTAGCTCAGGTCAGTAACGGGTTTTCATGGTATCTGTTAATGACTTAGTGTATGCCTGCACTGGGGCTTGATGGAATTTTGTCCGTGCCAGAGATGAGTCACTAACTTTGAAAATTTTCTTTTCTCCCAAGGTTGTTCACCCATGATACACTTTAAGTGATAATGCATCTTAGTTTTATGTTTTATTGACGGTCTGCACTTGCCCGGTGCTCTCAGATGAGGACTTCTCTGGCATCTGGTTGCACTTTTGGCTTTAAATGCTGCTGTTAGCATTGCTTTTGGGATTGCCTTTACAATCTAGCCAGACTCCTGTTGGCAGTAGGTCGGAAAGCATTGCTGAAAATGTGGCAAATGTGGAGCATGGACTGGAGGTCTCTGGATCTGTTCAAGTCCTTCTGCAGAACCCTCCTTTTAGCGACTTTTTCTCTGGAATCTTGTCTATCTCTGTATTTGTCGTGCTGTCTTTGAGGGGGTTTTGTTTGCCTGTTCTTCTGCTCTGCTTGTCTCTAGCACTGGAATATAACCTGATTCTTCTGCATCCATCACAATGCTACCTGTGGACTGACCCCTCTACGTTGCACGTACTTAGCACAGCATATCCATCAGCCGGTACTTCCTCCGCTGCGCTGTCATTTTATCTGCTGAGCTCCTGTGGGCTGAGCTGGTATACTTAGGCTAAACTACTGGCTGCTACCATACCGATCTTTGTTTTGGATAACCGGAGTTGTTTTAGATCTTGCAAGACGTTTCTGTAGGGGGTGAGATATTTCCTGCTGGCTGGAATAGCATGGCCATCGAATGATCTTGCCTTCCAGTAGGAAATACTTAAGGTCTTGAAATTAGATGTAGATACTAGAATTCCCAGCCTCTTGATGCAAGTACTCATTTCCACTTCTGATTCTTGATTTCAGGGTGTTATGTTTGGGGGTTTTTTTGTTTGTTGGTATGTTTTACCTTATAGTCTCCCTTTAAGGGAGCACGGTGTTCGTTGAACAAGGCAAGTAATGGGATTTTTTCAAGGGTTGCTCCATGCAAAGTGCCTGTCTATTTTTCTTTCTTTCTTTTTTTTTTCTTCTCCTTTTATTTGAGTTAGACGGCAGCTTTATTTCTTTGCCCTTTATCTCCCGTGGCCAACTCGATGTATGGATTTGTAAGCAAGTAAGCCTAGGAGCTGATGTTACTAGCGAGGTTTTTCTTCACATCCTGCCTTTCTGCTGTGTTTCTCAAAGTCAGTTGGTGTGAATCTCGTTAACTTGGTGAGCTGCCAGTGTATTTTGTGTATCGTACGCTGAGTAACGCATTACGACTCTGTATAAATTGCAATCGGCTTCCCTTGCTTACCAGAAGACCGCAGCTGCAGCGTAGCTTCCTAGGTGTGTGCGCACAAAGGAAAATACCTGGCTTTAGATTCGGTGCGTCTGCCCTGCAGACTCTTCGTGAACACCGTGGCTTTGGGAGCCGGTGCGACCCCCCAAGGGAACTTTCACCTCTGATTTTCTGTGCTGCCTCTGACCCGTGATAGC
Organism: Aramus guarauna; assembly: GCA_013400195.1. Lineage (NCBI taxonomy): Eukaryota > Metazoa > Chordata > Aves > Gruiformes > Aramidae > Aramus > Aramus guarauna. Next base: position 217,665 of record VXBL01006188.1, on the reverse strand, counting down.
AGTTGCAAGATCACAGCCCTGGTTAAACAATGGCTATTATGACTGTATGTAGTTTAGGTTTAGGGGTTTTTTTTGTTGTTTTTTTTAAGGGGACTGTGGGTTGTTTGTACAATTAGCTTTAGTCTGATACACTAACAAAAGTGTTAGTATTTGAAAGTCCTTGGTTCGAGTTGTGCCCGTAGTGACAGTAGGCGGTCTTGGACAGGTCCCTTTTTTGAGCGTGACTCATTGGCAGCGCCTGCACTGCTGATAGCGAGGAGTGCCTTAAGACCTGCACTGTATTTTTAACCTTTTAACTGCTGTGTGAGTGGCTGGGGAGGATGGAAAAAGCTAGAGGGAAGTTCTTAGTTACTCTTTTTTTAAAGACAGGGAGTTGCGACAGGCGTTAGGAGAAAGAAATGTTTTTATAAATCTGGACGTAGTTAATGTGTAGACGTACCTGAAATGAAAAGATGTAAATGGATAATGAAACGAGTAGAGAGTACCTTTTTAGCTGAATAAGATGCAATGCTAGCAGGAGCCAGGATGTGGTCTCTGTAAGCGATGCTTGGTGCTGCAAAAAATACCCATCTGAGAAATGCCAAAGGTGGAAAGACTTGCATGGGAGTTGTCAAATGATGTGGAAAGAAGGGATTGCACTTGAAAGTTCTACTAATAAGATTTCTGCGAACTTTTGTGTGTGGCAGTGGAGACAGACTACAAATATAAGGCCCCTGGACGATGAGAAACCGCTTCAAGAGGCAACGTAGTCAGCCTTGGTAGCAGGGGGTTCAGGTAGCAAGGATCGGGCGCTTGTCCGTCTTTACTCACGTCAAGTAGTGAGCAGGAGATGCACGCTGCTGATACATAGTTGTAGGTAATACCTGCCCCCTCACAAAAAAGGAGAAGATGGACAATGCATGAGTCGAAGAATAACTTGTAGGTGAAGAGTTTTGGTGCAGCAGGAGCAGGGTGGGTAACAGAAAGGCTGGTAACCATTTAACGACGCGAATGGAGCGAGGAAAAGCTGAGCGGAAGGGAGAGGCAAATTTAGTCTGTGGTATTGGCTATCGCTGAGGATAAATCAGAAAAGGAGTCTGGCTCGGGCTGACCGTACGTAAGCTAACACAAGAAACGTGCTAGGTTTAGAATATTTTGCGATTCATCTGATTTTGTCCCGACGCATTGTGCCTCTAGACTGTCTCTATGGTATTCAGCAAATCCCACCTGCTCTCTAAGGTGCAGCCTTAATTGTGCTGGGCTAGGTATTGCATGTACTGATTTCTATTTAAAAATCTCTTTACTGATGTCACAGAAACAGACAAATGGTCTGAGGACAAACTTGCTCAAAGTGTTCGTGTTGGGTCCCACAGGCGGGAGAGGCAGACAGATGTTGGAAAGGGAGATACTCATATGGTAGAGCTGATTCTCTCCTAGCTGATAGGACTTTTACAATTTTATTGTCTGGCAGGATATGAGAGAGAATGAGATGCCTTGGACTAAATCTTTGGCTCGTGTTCATTATTGAAGCTTCATTTCAAAACAGTTTCACAGAAATCAAACGAAGAAACAGAAATGGAGAGGCTTTCTGTCCTTACAGGAAATAGCTATGCTGTAATCCGGGGCGAGTTGAGGTATTTGTAGGCTAGCTTTGAAGTAGGCTATTGCTAAATGGAATCCATTAAGATCTCTGTAGCATGCAAAATCTGCTGAGAGTCTTAGGAAATAAGACACGAGTGACTTGAGCACACTGGTTGGGGCTAGCGGGGCCGTGCTGTCAGCAGGAAAACAAACGCTGTTTCCGTTTCAGCGACAGTCTGTGTGATGTGGACGTTCTTTTTGCTGAACAGCAACATTTCACCAAGTTGCTTCGGCTTTGTACAAGTGATGAGAGAGGAGAATCGCATCCACAGGATGGTATTTTTTTTTTTTGTCCTTCAGTGGCCAGAATGAAGGCTCTTAGCTTTTTGGCAGGCCTGTGATGGCTGGCAGATTTGGCATTTGTGTAGTAGCTGTTCTTAGCCCTGGTTTAGATCACTTCTACAGGTATGATATGCTTTTATGGAACCGAATGTAAGCTTCCGGAGACAAGGCTTGCTTTCTCTGTTTGCTTTTGCAAATCCTGTGACCCTTGGCCTCAGGAGTCTGGGGCGTACAGCTTGCAGTTAGTCTTGTAGACAATTATGACTAGCTTGGTGTTTTCTAGAGGAGGAGCTAGTTGTATCACAAGTGATGGAATGAGTAGATATCTTTACTGTGCACGTGGAAAAATATGTGACCCTTTAACCAGAAATGGGGAAAGTAAATTCTTGAGGAATGTCTTATTTTAATGCCCTGAAGGTGTTCTAAGCAGCAGTGAAATGGTGCTGCCCAAGTAAGCCAGGTGTAGCACCATCACGCTACCTATCTAGATTACCAGTGAAACATGCATTATACTAGTTAGGAGATGGTTCGCATATTTGTAAAGGGACTATGATATTTTATTACGGTAAGAAAGCTGAGCTCGAAAAATGGTTTTGAAACCTACATCAAGTTCTTTTTTTGAACCCTAAATTAAGGAGTTACTAGGACTGCCATCTGATAATGTGACAGGACATGACAAATAGATATTACCCCCCTTTTTAGAGAGGACTGCATTGAGACAGTGTGGAGTGGATTGTCCATTTCCTGCGTGACTTTGGACATCAGAGATGGGAACGAAGTCTGTTTTCGACTTGAACTATTGTTTTGGACTGTATTGCGTTCCTTATTGAAACGACTGAGTGAGGGGTGGCAATGGGCAGTGACCCGAATAAAGTAGAACGTGTCACGTAACACACTGAGTCAGCAAGTTGGGCAGAGACTAGACCAAGTAGGTTTATAGACGTTAGAAGGATATCGATTGATGGAATTTTATTTCCAGGTTTGGAAGTACAATGCTGAAAGCTCTATTTAGCGGTGAGGTTTGTTGATGTTGCTAAAGAAGAGAAGGATGACAATTAACCTGCTTTTTTGTAGATGACAACTGTACAAGTGAGTGTAAAGTGCCACCTAAAGACATGCTCAGAGAACTATTACGCTACATCAAGTTTACCTCCCGTACCTGTTAGAAGGAAGCAGGGTTGGAGTGCAGTTTGAGGTAATCCCAGTACTCCTACAGCTGGAATGATCCATGCCGCTAACCTCCGTTACCTGAGCGATTGCCAAAGCTTCGGCGTTCAGAGAGCCGGTGGGTGCTGAGTTCTGCCCTGGCAGTGACACAGCATAACCTCTGTTCTGGCTCCCGCGTGCTAGGCAATTGAGGGGGCAGCAGTGGGAGAAAGGAAATTAAAGGGGAGCATAGGGCCCTTGAGGAATTTTGCTTTTTTGCTTTTTTTCTCTTTCTCTGCCTGTGTAGAAGGTTTGTATGCCCCGGGCCACTTACTGAGGCAAGCGTTCTGCGTTTTGCTCCTTGTAGGTGATGGCCGATGGGGCTAAGGAGACTTGCTGTAAGCCTACAGGGATGATAAAGTGGGTAATGTGGGTAGGAAGAAGCGGTTGTAAAGGGGCTAGATGCTCCAGCGGTGGTGGTAGGGTCAGGTGTTTACACCCCTGATAGAGTTAGTAAAGAGCTACTTGGAAGGGGATCTGCAGATATTTTTTTCTCTGCCAGATAAATGTAGGTTAAAGAATGAAGACGACCTTACAAATCTGGCAGGTTATTTTGTCTTGTGTCTTTCTGCTGGCACAGTTATTTTGGTTAAAAAGATCTTTGTGTCAGTGCAGGTTTTTCCTGAGAAGACTGGAATAAGTTCTTAGAGCGAGAGTGTGTTTTCACCAGGAAAGGCTGTACTCACCCCTCAAGCCTGTTGCTGGCGTAAGGCAAGTTCTAGCTGTATTGACAGTTAGCTCACAGCATAGACCTGGCCTCAGTGTGAAGGTCTGGGCAAAGCTATTGATTTGAACTCGGTCTTAGTTAAGCACATGTTGTAAGAGAATGAGGGTGGTTTGTTTCCCCCCTCCTGTATATAGTGTATTGTCAAAGAGGAGCATATCAAATTAATGTGTGAATTTTTTCTTTGGTTGTTGGTTTGTTGGGTTTTTTTGTTTGTTTGTTTTTTAATAGCATCAGGAGAACGTGCTCAGAAAGGAGTTGGAAAGGAGTAATTCTCCATCCCAACTTGACAGTGTTTTTGGGCCTCTCTGTTTCATGTCTTTAATTTGGTGGGGTCAAAGGGAAAGTGATTTCTAATCCAGCTAAACCCATCTCACTGCAAACGTGGGTTTGTTTGCTTGAGATTGAGATGCAGATGAGCTCTCTGTAAATGTTTAATGAAAGGCATTAGAGTGGTGGTTTGCTCTGGCATTCATACAATTTGAAGTACATGGACCGTGCTTTGGATAAGAGTTATGTGGGTTTTCTTGGGTTTTTGTTTTTTTTTTTCTTCTTGGATTTTTAGTTCTGCTGGGTTTGAGAATAAGTGTATTCAGTTTTTAAGTCATTGATGGGAGATAGAGAAATGAGACGTTTAACATACAGCACAGCTTCTTGAAGAGAGCATGTGTCTAAACTTCTGTTTAGTGAGAAAGTTGGTTCCTCTCCCCAAGCAGATTCTGCTCCGGCAGAAGTGACATCACGAGGGGCAGAATGGGGCTGACTCTTACTGTTTTTGAAAAAAATGACTTTTGGAATGTAAAAACAGTATTGCTGAGATACTAAGATGAAAAGTAGACCACAAATATAAATAATGTGGAGAAAAATAGCCTTTGTTTCTGAAATATGCATTGCTGTAGTACTTAGAGATCTATTTTACCCTAGAGCTCTTTGCTTTTCTTCTATGGGTAATGGATTTGGTTTGTTTAGATGTTACCTAAGAAAAGAAAAAGGGTGTTAGGACTTCCTTGTAATTAATGGGTTTGATAATAATTCACTTAGAGCGGGCAGTCTTTTGGAGGCTAGTGAAAATCTCCACCCCAGCTCCATTTCTGATTTCTTCTCCTGCCCTGACTGCTGTTACAAATTACTTACCACAGCAGAGTGCTCCTTGCCCCTGGCATAATGTTGCACAACCCCCCTCTTGGGTGATTTGCAGCAATATTCTAATTAAATTGTTTATTGGTGTTCATCTATTTGTTTGTTTAAAGCTCAATGCTGTGTGAGTTAGATAAATGTCCTTTGAGTGGCTGAAAGAAGAAGTTCAGAGGCAGTAGAGGCTCATTAAAAGGCTGTTTAAGAACTTAGAAGTAGTTTTGCTGAACTGTGGATTTCTTTTGATAGAAGAGGCTCCATGGAAAGAGTCACAAGTAGTATTTCAGTCTGATAGTAGATAGGCTCGAGTGAACTACTTTCTCATACGCTCGTAGCACAGAATTCACTTTTTGCGCAGAACTGTATCTGTTACGAAGTTCAGATTTTCCTTGTCTCTTCTTGTTACGAAGGCACTTCGCAGCCTTTGCAATCTCTTTCTGCAACTCCATTCTCCCGAATCCTTCAGCATTTTCTTCGTTTTCCGTGACTTGCTGGCTTTGCCTCCCGTCTTAATGGAATTTGGCCTTTTACGATCGAAGGGGTTACGTTTGGTGGCCTCAAGTGGGGACTGCCAGGAGACTTACTGAGCCCTTCCTTGCCAAAGATTTTCCTTCCTTTAACTTGCCACAGGTAAAATGGTGGACTGATGGCTTGGGTAGCTCTCCTTCAACTCTATTAGATGTTTGGGGAGCAGCTAGAAAGTAGCAAACAGGGCTTCCTCCTAACACTGGCTTCTCATCAAGTTTACCATGTCATTTGAGGTTTGTTGGGCAGCTTGTGTTTTTATATGACTTATTGTTGGTTTTATTTTCCATAATGATTTGGGAAAGCTGATTATTTTTTCCTCCCAGTCCAGGAACAATTGCTCATCCTTTCCCATCACTGAGGCAGCCGGTTGGAAATAGGCAAAGATTTCATAACTTTTCAAAGCCAAGTGTGTTCTTTCCCTGCTGAGAGCCCTCTAGCACTCTCCTTACCTGTCTTAGAAGAAAAATGCAGCCTGTGTTAACACTCTTCACTTCATTTACCTTTCTGACCCACCTAACCTAGCATGGTCCAGGATTATTCTTACTCGAGGATTGTGTGTGACCGGGTTTAATCCTGTGCCACTTCGTCATCAGAGGATGTCACCTCACTCGTGTGATGTTTTTCTATGTAATCTGTCGGTCTGTTTTCTCAGAGATGCTTGGATTTGCGCACGAGCGTAGCTTCTGTGTGAGCACGTAAGGTGAAGTCCCCTGGGCTTTCAGAAACGCTTCCTGCCCAGCGATGCCTGTTAAAGCCCTGATGGATTTTGCCACATTGTGCATGGGCTGTAGAAGGAGCTTCAAGGTATTGTCTGATTATGAAACAATGTGCCTGCAGCATCTAGCCAGGGTTTGTAGTCAGTCAGTGATTCCAAACATGGATTATTGCGCTGTGACCACAGACAACATAGTTACTACTCAGTAATCATAACAGCTAATTATGGTTTCAGTTTTTGCTGCCTCATGGTTGCCTTCCTGTAATCTCTTAGTACAGGGGGTCTGGGTTTTGGCTTTCTTGTGTAGAAAGAGTCTCTGAGCATTTTTCTGTATAAAAGTCTGGCCAACTCGTGTCCGTCTCAGATGACCGAGAACCAGTGGGTGTCACGGTACGTCAGCTCTCTGTGCCTCCTCTCTCCTGCGCGCTTTTCTGCAACGCTATTGACACGTGCACGGTTAGCCCGAGACTTAGGTATACCCCTCTGCTCTACCGGCACTCCGATGAGGAAAAAGCCGTCATGTAGAAACAGTTTCACCCCGTAGATGTGGAACAGAGGCAGTTAGGGTAGCCAGCATAGTAGCGGAAGCATGGCTCTATACCCAGGCCATTGCAACGGGAGATGACTCGAGTAAAAAGTCATTCCGAAGCTGTTTGGAGCTTTGGGGTTTACCCAACTGAGTTTGAGGTATCCCAAAGTGAAAAGGAAAAACGGAAAGCCCGCCGAGCTGTTTACCCCAGGCCCCTTGAGTTGACAAAAGTGCTCAGCGCATTGCACGACAGTCAACTGAGCCAACTGTGGAGGCTGTCGGTTGTGCGCTGGGCCCTTTGCAACTGCCTTGTGCTCCTGTTTGGGCTACAAATGTCTTCAGTCACTTGCTATCTGAATAGATGATCAAGCTCTGGAGCTGTGTTGCTCCAAGCTAAGGAGGCTGGATCTGCACGTTCCTGTTGGGTCAGTCCTAACCTTGCAGGTTTTTGAATGCCAGATTGTTTGCTGCTAGTTTCTGTGGTAGTGCTGCCACGCGCTTTCCAATCTTATTTGCTAGTGAGCTACAGTGATGTGCGCTTCTTGGCTCAAAGAGGGCACTCTGCATGATGGTGAAATGCCCACGTCCCCTTCTTGTCCCCTGCTCTGTAGGCTGTAAGGCTTCATGCATAGAACAGGAAACAGGAGAGAAGGCACGGTGCTCGGAGCCTGCCGGGCAGCCTGCCCCGGCTGTTGTGCGCAGTGGGCAGGACTAGGGAGGCTCGGCTTTAGGAGGGGGAGCTTGAGTAAGTCAGGGAGATTGGGAAGCCCGGCAGTAACTCCCAAGCCAGAAGATAGCTCTTGGTTTTGGTTGTTGGTCACTCCTTAAGCAAGCATTTGAGAGATTCAGCCAACTGGGCCTTAGAGCCAAATCTCCTTTGGTGAGGATGCTAGAGATGGGTGACAGGATGCTCTTACTCTCTGTAGCCTTGGAGGGCTGGACTGCATGAGGAAGGGCTGTCGGAGCGCGCTCCGGGTGGAAGGAGGCGAACTCATGAAAATCATTCCCATACTGATGTACTGATCCTTCTGAGAATTCTTCTTGGTGCTCATCTTCTGGATTGTCCAGATGTGGCCACAGGTTAAACAGGTTTGGGTGCGTGCACATGCGTTGTGATGGGGTTTTGCTGTTCCAGTTGGGTACTGCCGCCTTAGGGCTTGTCTTTTGCTCTTACCTCCTCCTTTCTCCAGTGAGTGTGGTTTAGGAATAGACTGGCTAATCTGATGCTTTGATGATGGTCACTCTTGAAGTTATAGTGGCACAAACCACCTGATTTCACCTGTCTCCTTGAGAGTCCTTCCTCCAAAGCCTGCTTGTTAGGAAAGGGTGTGTGTGGGTGTGTGTGGGGGTGTCTGCGTGTGTGTGTGTGGCATTTGCAGTATAAGCAGGGAAATGTAGGAGCAGAAGCCCAACGCTTGTGATAAAATAACCATCTAACTGCCTTCATCAAATCACACAGTGGCTTGTCTTGGCCACAGAGAGGAAAAAAAACCCTTCTTCTTCCCCTGTGATAATAAGCTGGTCCTGTGTCCTGATGGGAATCCACCTTCAGCAGAGCTGCAGGGCCTGCACAGCTAAATGAGAAGAGTTTTAAGCTGAAGCCTGGCTCAGCCAGGCTGCTGACGGTTTTGCCTGGCAACTAACAGTCCTTTTTTTTGCTGCAGTTTGGCCCTGGGCCCTTTCAGAGGCCTCTGGGCACAAGATAAATAATCTCTTTTATTTGTCATAGGCACCTGTACAGCTCCTGGTATGGCTGGCAGTATCTGAGACTCTTGCAGTCCTCCAGCGTATGCTGCTGTAAAGCTGAAAGGTGACTTACTCCAGAAGTACAAAGAGCAAGCAGAAATGCATCAAAGGTAACGGCTGTGGTCGTTTCTTTCTGACCAATCCACAACCAATGTATGCTTCAGCTGTATTCATGACTTAATATTTCGGTTGGGCGCTTCCAGCTTGCGGTTATGTGACGGGAAGAGAGGGAAAACGTAAACTGGGTCTCGAGTGTCAAGGTAAACAGACATCCTCCAGTGCGTTTGGGATTTGGCTGTGGGCTGAGCAAGTGTGCCCTGAGTTCTAGACTGGTGGGAAAATATCTTGTGGGAAGAATCTCTGCGGTCCTGTGAACCTAAAGGAAAGTGGGATTAGACTCTCGGGTTGTTCCGTGCCTCAGTAATGCCCCAGAAGAAAAGGAAAACTGGTCCCTGCGGAGTGTAAAATGTGGTATTAACAATAGGACGCTGTGTCCGTGCTACTGTTACAAAAGGTTTTAGCTTAGAGACCTGTCAGCATTTACTTACAGTTGACTTTTTTAAAAGAGTCTTTCTTGTAGGTAAAAGAATATTTTATTATTAAATCTGCACTTAACCTTCACAGACGCAGGAATTTTGAATTGGGTTGCAGAGGCAATTAAGCACCTAAATCCCTTTTGAGATGAGATCATGCCAGTTCTTTCTGTAACAAGGGTGCCCACTGTTTATTCCTGCTTTTTGTACAACTGCCATTTATGTTGGGGTTTGGTGGTGATGGTGGGTTTTTTAGTGGTGGGGTTTTTTTGTTTGTTTTTTCAATTGTTTTCTGGCTCAAATAACTCAAGCTAACCTCTTTTCTTTTATTGGTATAGCCCTGTGACTGTTGCCTTATGAGGCACCTGGGAGGAATTTAGTCTAACGGTGATCTTCTTTCAACATGTTGTTACATCACCCATGGAAAGATCAGAAAGATAACCCTTTGTCCTTGGTAAATTATAGAAAGTAGAGCAGCATAAGCAAGCTGAAGTTACTATTTTGCAAAACAATGTGTGGGTTCACTAGGGAGAGGACTGGATGACCTCAAATAAAACTTGCCACTCAGAGAAAGGAGATGTCCCGCTGATGAAGTCCAAGCTTTGGAACAACAAAGTCCCAGAAACAGACCGGTTCTGAGCACGCCAGCTCTGACATAGAGGAACTTTTTGTTAGAACGACCTGTGTTAAGTAGTGGTTTGAAGGTGTCTCAGTCACAGGAGAATATGCAAGGGATGTCTGTGGAAAGCCATCTCAATGCTGCCTGAAAACAAGAGACTCCTAAAATTTCAGAAATGCCTATCATTTGTGGTTATCTGTGGTGTTGGGGTTTATCCTGCTTGGCAATTAAGTCCCACTTTTTTGGGGAATTAACCTACACGATTGCAACTGAGGGAGTTGAAGCACCTTGGTATTTCTGAGAGAGCCTCACAAAGTGTGTACCCCTTGGAGAGGTACTCGGAATTAATTCATAGCTCTTGAAAGCGCTGGCTGAAGAAGGGGCCGCTGGATGGTGCTGTTGTCTTGTGGTTGGCCAGCGTAGAAACTGGTTACCTAAGAGGCATGACCTGTACGGTTAAGTAATTCCATCAGAGAACTCGTCTTTTTAAAAGGTGAGAGTCTGGGATTCAAGACTGATAAGCATGGTGGTGATTTTATGAGAAATTTGTGCCTCCTGGTCAAGAAGGGAAAATTCAAGTAGGCTGGCTATAGTCATAGGTGTTTGGGAGACCGTATTTGTAAGGGCCATAGAATGGCCAGCAAACAAGAGAGCAACACAGCCGATGCGGATACAAACCCCAGGTGTGAAAGGCAGTAGGTAAGGATGTGGTCTAAACAGCTGCCTTCGAGTTTTCATTAAGTTGTAAATTTTAATTTCAAATAAGCTGCTCTCCTGAAAACCAAAAGAGTAATAAAGAGTTAAAAAGGAAGAAGTCAGAAGTTGTTTTAGGAAGACGGTTTATCCCAGAGAACAGGAGTGAGCATATGTACCTATGCACTGTAGGAGGTGGTCTACACACAGACTTTTCCAGAGGTAAGGAGTAGGAAGTCCAGAAGAAAACCTAGGTGTAGGTACAGCTTACTAGGAGTTTGTGAGGTCAAAACAAGCATTTCAGAGAAACGTGGTATCGTGTTCTGTGAAGACGGGCACGGTCTGACTTTGCTCCCGTTGGTGCCCTGGAGGAGCACAATTTTTAATGGGATTAGGTGCTTTCAGGCACATAATTTGAGGTGTCTGTCTTTTTCTTTTGAAAAGTGAAGAAGGGGAAGGTACTTCTACAAAAACTTGATGTTTTTTATAAAAAAAGGAGCAAATGAAGCGTATTGTTTGACTTGACCTTTGGGCTTCCTTGACCTTGAGCAGACCATTTTATGTTACTTTATCTGCCTTTTACTGTGCATTTAAAATAGGGCCATTGCTAGTTGCCTGCTTGGTTAGGAGGTTAAGAGGAAAAGTGGAATATATGACATAGTGTATATGTTTAAGGCATGGAGTTCTGTCAGAGGAGGAGATAGGAACTGGACTGCTTTCAAACTCCAGTTTCAATAGACTGTGTGTGACTTCAGAAAGGTATTATTTCTTCCTTCATTTGGTTGCTGTTCTCATAAAAAGAGTACGTATCTGTGTATATATGCCTATGTCCATGTGTGAGCATGTTTCATCACCACTGCCTGCAAAGTTTTAGGATACTGACGGTTGTGACCTCTGGGTTGTAAAACTGAGCTGCGGAATGTGTTGCTTTTAAAGACTGGCTTGCCTCCTTTTTTTTATTAATTTTTTATTTTTTTGCCCACCAGTTTGGACTAACTACTTGCAAATTATTCGCATCCAAAGAATGTTTGTGAAAGCTGGGAAGACAGAGGGTTAAGCGTTTACTGCAGGAATCTAGGGCTAGCTCGTTGCCTGAGGTGGAGTGCTTCAGATGAAATTAGGCTTCCAGCGCTTAGTTTTGTCGGCCAAAGCTGTCGAGGATGTCGTATGTGGCTGTTTTGACCCCTGTCATCCAGTGAAGAGCTAACTCCGCCTTTTCAGCGCACAGTCTTGGCATTCCTCGTTAAAAATTCCTGACCGACTGCTCGAAGCTTTCCTCGTTCATGTCTGTGCAAAGATTTAGGAAAGTTATTAGGAGCTAGCGATAGCCAGAGGGCTGATAATGTAGCTGAAAGTAAATGATTAGGTGGTGCAAGGTGTCACGCTCTTTGTGCTTTTTAGGGTGTGCTGCCAGCTATTTTGCCTGCGGTGGTGTTTGTACAAAATGTGGCTTACTCCTCCAAGAAAGAGCTGCGCTTAGTGGTGCGAACCATACGGTTTTGTTACTTGTCGACCAGTTATGTTTCCTCTCTTCTCAAATGAGAAACTTTGGCTATGTGTGTTCTCGTCACTCTGCCTTCTGTGACCTTGCGAATCAAGTCAGCACGTCTAACTACAGGAGAGAGTGCCTTAAAGTTGCAGTGGGAACAGGTTTGAAATACGGTGTGTTCAGAGCGGCAGCGGGATAATAAAGATTCCGCTCAGCCAGGCAGAAATGCTGATTTCACATTAGGGTGGGATCAGCTATATAGCGATGAGCTCATTCCGTCTTCTAGTGATGGAATTTCAAGTTGTTCCTCATTTAGTTAGTGCCTGAAAGATAACACTGAGAAAGTAAACCTGTTTTCCGTGCCCAGCTCCTTTTCTTTCTCAGCCAGAGTGCATCATGATTTGCTGGTCGTGGGCCACGCAGGGAGGGCGTTGCTGGCTAGAGGGAGGGAGCTGTGTGGGTGATGAGATGCTGCTGGTGGAGGGGTGAGGAATTCAAAGAGGATGCGGGTCACAGTTTTGTTGGTTTGTTGGGTTTTTTTAATTCTTGGTCGCATACGGGTTATGGCACAATGCCGCTGGAAAAGGAGACGGCGCTTCAGGTTTAGTCATGCCCTGTGCTTAGTATAGTGCTATTGTGGGATTCCAACAGCTTCCAACGAGGGCCTATCGTTACATAGTCATCCCAGCAGCGGTGCAATCTGCCTCGTGGGTGGGAAGAGCCGCTGTCAGCTGCCCGGAGTCACTGGGTGGGAAGAGCTGATGCACAGATAAATGACATGCTAATCCCAAGTAGGGAAAGGCCTGTGATGCCGGCCATGCACGACAGGGATTGTTGCCAGGCAGGTGCCGGCAGATGTCGTGGCTACCCGGAACAGGCATTCCTCCGCTTGTGCCAGTGCTGGCTCTTCCAAATCAGTGAACGCTTAGGCGAAGCGTGAATAGAAGAAATATAGCTGGGCGTCTAACTCTGCTATGCCTAGGTGCACGCGAGGGTCGTCGGGAAGGTTAACGCAGGCGTTTCTGCAGTGTAAGCTGCGTGTAGGAAAATTCTTCTGCCCAACTTCCTGCTTTCCTGCTCAGCTTTGACTGCAAGAATAGCAAAGAGAAAGCTCTCCAGGGAATGAGCGGCAGGATGGGCTTAGGAAGGACAAAGCGCTATGCTGAAGCTTGCTTTTCAGCAGCCTGTATCTTCTAATTGCAGCACAAAATGTAGAGAAAGAATTTAAAAATACAGTGGTGAAAGTGACTTTCAGTGCTAATGGCTAATTTGGCTTTCTGTTTTTAACTCGGCCCAGAGTTAGCTTTGAGTTTACTTACACGATGAAGACCTCGTAACTGCCGTTTTTGAGAATGAGACTGGCATTTAAATCCAAGCCTAAGTCTATTTCTGTAAGCGTGATGCAGAGTATTTTTACTAAACTGTTAGAATTTCCTGGTAGTTGTGGTGTCTAATTTACAGCCAATTGCATTTAAGAATGACCTCTTTATAACGTGGCATTTAGTGACTCTTATTTTAGTAGATAAACTCCCCAATTTAGCAACATGAACTTTGTTTCCTTGCATATTATTCTAAAGCCCCATTAAAACAGAAAACCCCCTGTGTCTTAAAGTGATAATTTTGATTTATTAACTTGAGGTAGGTATAAACTCTTCCTGTCTGAATGCTGATAATGTTTATCATTAAATGGAGATGCTGGCACGTATGTAGGGGAGGCCTAGGATGTGTAATAAATATGAACCCCGTAAATATTTAAGGCCTGTGACGCCCAATCCAACCTTTCACACGTCCTTTAGTACTGTTAAGTTGAAAATATCTCAAAGCGGATCTAGGAAACCAGTTTAAAACAAATCTGGGAAACTCGGTTACTTACAGAAAATGCAAGCGAGGTTTCAGGATGACGCAAACCATCTCGGCGGTACCCATAACCTTTCCTTTGTTAGCAGAGGCTGCAGGCAGAAGCCCCTCCAGTGCCGCAGGGCAGAGCAGCCGCAGCTCTGCCGGCCCAAGGCCCCCCCAACCCGGCCTGGGCCCCGGCGCTGGCCGTGGTGCTGAAGGGCAGCACCGCCGGCCCCCCCGACGGGACGGGGACAGCCTTCGGCTACTGGGAGTAACTGGGAGGCCAGCAACCCGTCATCAGACAGTCTATCCTCAGCACGGCTATCCCTCTGTCTCTCTGGTGACATGTCTTCAGATGTGTGTTGGGAACACCCTTTCCTTCTGCCTGAGGCGCCTTTGTCTAGCAAGTGGCAGATCCTTGAAGAGAGGTTTCAAATGGGGCATGGTTTATCAAGAATGCGGTTTATCAGATGCGGTCCTGCTGGGTCTCATTCAAACATGCGGAAGTTTTGGACCATAGCTGATGTTCGTTCTCAGAGTGCAGAAAAATGGTTAGCTAAAAGACCTTTTGAGCAGATGCGCAATCTCTTGCTTGCTTGGAAAATGGCTCTCTCGAGTTGTTTTGGGAGTTTAGAGTGAAGTCTTCTAATGGGAGGAAGGATGCAGCCAGCATAGCCTTAGGAACTGTGTTTCTATCCTTGAGGTTTTGCCTGTTTGCAGTGGTGAAGAAAATTAATCTTGTTTCTGTGTCCGTATGGGTTTGAAGGACTGAATGTGTTCAGGTTGAGCGTTAGGTTAAACGGAGAGTGAGGGGTTACTAACATGTTAAAAACAAGTATTCCCAGGGCTTAGGATTCCCCATCTGTAGACTGCAGGCTTAGATAGCAGTACCAACAGCGGGTTTTGGATTCTTCATCTTTTGTCTTCTTCCAGTGAGTCAGCATCTATTTCTGTGTAAAAAATCATAACATGAAACACCTTAAAAGGGCTGATCTCTGCAACAATAAATAATTAAAAGGAAAAACTGAATCCTTGCTCCAGTAAAAAAATCAAAGCCAAATCGAGCTTCCGAGGAATGCCGTTTTGTGATGTTCTTGATAACAGTAATAACAATAAAGGTCACGAGATCTCTGTCATCCTGAGACGTGATGTTGCTTGCTTAGAGAAGTGGACCCTGCTGAGACTCAGATCAGGTACGTCTGATAACCGAGATGGAACAGCCGTGTTTATTTCTGGAATGTGTCAGCGAACCTGTTTCTGGTCCTCGCTCTTCTATAACAGTCAGGTATTTATTTATATGACCTGAAACTCAGTGACTTTTCCTGTAAAATGGAGTTGATGCCTCTGAACACTTCGTACCTTTTCTTCCCCTTTTGTGTGCTGATGGCACGAGATCTTAGTAAGAAAGATGGAAGAGGAATGGGATATTCCTGACCTAAGATAATACTGTTGCCAGAAAGGACAGTTTCACGCTGACCCTGGTGGCACGTTCCTGCCGTGCGGGGGAGCAGGGTAAGTTGGGACTAAGCCTCAGAGTTCTTGTTACTTTCCTTCCTGCTCTCTGTATCCCTTAGAGAGGTTATTTTTCTTGGTAGGTGACCAAATCTGAGGTCCAGTACATCTTGGGATGCATTGCTTTAGAGGGCACTTTGTTACCGTCCAAGGAATTAAATTGTAAACATTGGTGTTGTAGAATATAGTTTTGGGAGGACGTTACATGTTATGAAATATCACAATGATGCAGTGGACATAGAAATCTGGCAAAGTATTTATAAGATGGTCAGAAGTATGCTTTCTGCTTTGCGTGCTAATGCATACTGAAGAAAACAAAAGAAATCAAGAATCTCATGGATAGCCTTACACTGTGAAGAAAGGGTGCGTTGAAAAAAACTAAATGGCAAAGTGCGTATCCGTGCCTGGGTATTTTGTATATTTGGGCCCTTCTGTTTTAAAATATTAGCAGCTAATTTGAAAATGAATTGAGAGCACTACATTTTGATTGGAAATAGAGACAATATACATAGAAGGCAGTGGTCTTTTCAAGCGAGTAAAATGAAATAACAGCAGGAAACCTGAATATAACAGCACAACCTGTTATTACAAACCCTTCACTTGGGCTGTTGGAAATAAGAAAATTACGAATGATGTGTAAATTGGAAAAGGTCTTAAGTTTAGAAATCTGATTTGCCATTATTTGGGTTGTTCTCGGTTTGCCTCTTTGAATTGTTGATTCCACTGGCTGTGTAGCCAAAAATGTATCATACGATAGGTTTTGTTACCTCTGTCCTCAGCGGGCTCAGAATGTTCAAGTGCAATAAAACTTTTTTCTGCTAATAAAGGTAATGCCTCCTTAGCGGAAGAATAGCTGAAAATTAGCTGAGGATATTGATGAATATTTGTCAGCTTTTTGCGATAATGTTACAAAATATGTCACACTCACAGGATTCTAACACAGTTTAGGTCCCTGCAGCTACACCCTCTGATACACCACGCTGTAGGCGAGGGTGACAAACGCTATAGGTTGGTGACTGGTACCCTGCAGGTTATCCGTGCGCTGGGCTGGAACTGCGGCCGAGTCTTGCTCTGCAGATAGCGCTTCCGCCGTCGCTTTTTATAGTGGGTCCGCAGTGTAATTGCTGTTTTGCCTGCAGCTGTTAAGAAATGGGTGATGTAACTCTGGATGCGGGCAAATGTTTCATCTTACTCACCGTATTTGCTCTCTGTTACCTATTCGGTGAGAAAGGCCACGTAGGCTTTTGAAAAGCCACTACAGGAATGAATGAACAACTCGTATTTTTGTTTTCTGTCTCATACACTGCAGATGTATCTTATTTGCGTTACCGACAGGATGCTGGGGCAGAAAAAGAAAGTCCTGCTTTTTCATGTCCTGTGCATAATGATGGTATAAGCTTTAAAGCGTTCAGAGTTGGAGGAGAAGTTACAGTCTTTTCGGATTAAAAAAACCTGTTTTCCTCTTTGTCTGCTCCATTAAGTCACCATCAATTTAATAATTGGGAAAGGAACGGAGCGGTGAGTGATTTGGTGTTTACTGACAAGAGACTACATCGGATGCTGCGTATCACTTTGTGTTTATTGTTAAATTTCCTTTTCTGGTGCTATATGCGTGATGTCTGTTACGGTGTGATGAGTGATTAAATAGGAACAACCTGTCAACAAGAGTCGGTAGTGTTTTCTTAGGGAGGAGATTAAGATCAGAAGAGCAGGGCAGACAAAAACAGAACAAAATAGCTCCGGAGACAAGATAAGGTGGATGAGAACGTGTTGCTGTAGTACCGGATGGAGTATACAGATCTGGCCGTATGAAGGACACGGGAAAAGGTTAAACCCTGAAAAGAATAATCGGTTTTTCCTTCCAGATCGTGCCTGCCCAGGGTAGGCAGAGGAGAAGTCAGTAAAAGAGAGGCCAGATGTATAGCGGGCCCTGAAAGAGTGAAGCCAAGGTTCAGGATCTCTCCTGGAACCTGCAGGAGAGATACTGGGACTGCTTCTGTAAGCAGAGACTCTGCAAGGATTATGAAGAACATAGTTTAGTTGCTGAGGGAGAGGGAATATGCTGCTTAGCAGTTGATGGGACTTTACCAGCAAAGGGTAGAAAACTGCAGAGTCTGGATACTTGTGTAGTTTTAGGTACTTCTCCATATAAAGCCAAAGACAGGCTGTTGTTGTACCGCTTCGGGAATGCTTGGTCACAGAATAAGTGTGGATGCTAAAGATTACTTTAGCATTATACCTGCCTGACTGATTGGGTAAGAAATGCCTGAATTGGTCTGCTTGCTGCTAGAATCCAGCCTATTTTGGGAGAAGGGCTAAAGCTGAGTCAGCATCTATGAGAACTGTAGGAGTTCAGGACTTAACTGGAGGAATTTGTGTAGCTGCAGCACAATCCTCTGTATAGGATTGTGACGCCATTGCACGTAGGAAAAGACATATGAAACCTCTTTTCCTGAAGTCCGTGGGAGCTGCGTTCGGTGCTATTTCCTGACGCGGCACCTTCGGCAGCAATCAGAGAGACTGCGTTTCGTCGGTGATCAAAACTGCCTCTGGCAAAATTTGTCTGCCTGAGGAGCAGAGTGACTCACGGTTTATGACATTGGCTAATGACACCGAGTGCGTTCAGAGCGACTCAAAGGAAAATGGGGCTGCCACATTGTAAATCTTGGTTCCTGTTTTTGCCTGAAGTTTTGAGAGAGATCCTCCCTCAGACTTAACTAAAACCTACTTCTCTTTTAAGTTGGTTGATAGCACAAGGTGGGAAGTGGACATGCAGAAGGATGATGGGGGATAAAGAGGATCCTTTCAAAGAGCTGTCCAGATTTGTATTCTACTTCAAAAGAAGTCCGATTAAGTTCAGGTGACTTGATAGCATGTGGGAGAAGATTTCTACAGTTCTTGAGCCTGCAGGACTATTAACCTCGAAGGTGTGTGGGTTCGCTGTTGGGAGCTCACGGGACAGTTGCAGTCCTCCCGTTGTGGCACACTGCAGCATGATCGAGTGACTCGCTGAGCTCCGTCTCCCTACAAAGCAAGAATGACCTCTCCTTTGCTTCAGTTCTTTTCAAACTTTTTTTTTTTTTTTTTTTAACCGCAACTTTTCATGCTTGTCCAGCTCTGCTAGTATTATAGATTAGTTGTGCTGTGTTCGTGATAACAATTTGTGGAAGGGCTTGACCCTTGAATCATCCCTCCACCTGTGGCAGGGATGCTGATGGCCAGTAATGTGCCTATAGCTACTGATTTTAGTGTGACGGGTCAATATAGGTGGCAGTGCAGTTTATATCGCATTATCTAGGGACGGGACAGGTTGTTTATGCTTTTCTAAAGTACTTTGGGATCTTGGTTTGAACGTGTTTTCTTTATGACTCAGAGAAGCTCTTCTGAATCTAAATCTAAAGGGTTTAGGTCTCCCGTTTACACATGTATTTAGACAAAAGAATGAGGCGAGCACATCTAGATTTTTAGTTGGTGTGGTTGCCGCGTGGAGTTTTCTGTTCTGACCGCTCAGATTTGCAAACGGTATTGCATGACTGTCATAGATGAAATTGTATGGGTTGCAACACTCGTGACACATTCTTGCTGCTTCCCGGTATTCAATAAAACCAGTGGACTTGAAATAAATAATGTTCAACTGCTCTAATTTTAGCATAAAATTAAGATAACTTGTTGACTCGCGTTATTGTTCCAAAGAGGGTCACATTACCCAAGAAACCAGCAGGACTCTTAGATGTGTTTTGTTGGAGAGTGTTCGCACAATATCCTTTATAAACTGTTGTCTGTTGCTGTGATACAATCAGAGAAGATCAAATAGTGGGTAAACGTTGCATAACTCACCAAAGAGATCAAGTAACATATATAGTTAAGGGATGGAAGTAATCGTGTCGTCGGTAGATACCTGGGGAGGGGTAGAGATCAGAGACCGGAGAACAGTCTCAGAAATGCTATGTGCCGGGGAGCAAAAGGGAGGTAGATCAAGAACCTTGACGGTGGAGGAAAAGAGGATGACATAGCATTAAAGCCGTGTCAGCAGGAAGGAACAGACATCCCAGTTAAAATACTGGCAAAAGTAGCTGCAGGAATCTCTGTGCATGGCACTGTTTTTTTGATCCTGTGCTAGCTTAGAAGGATTTCTTCTTCTTCCCGTGCTAAGGAGTCTGGAGAGCTTCCTCAGGAAATATTCCCACTGAAATATTTATGGGAGATATTTTTTTAACTTTGGAATAATTTTTCTTACTTTAGTCCATCTTGTTGTTTAGTTAGAAGCTTCTTCATTTTAAAAAGGTGACCGCTCTCTTTGCGATGGCTGCTTTTTATAATGTGAATTTTTCACTGTGCGCGAGCAGCCAGGTAACTAATAGAGTTGTCTTCGCTTCCCAAATCACCCCAAACTCCTGACAGTTGTTTGTTTCTTTCATGTATTTATGCAGATTTATTTCGTCCATTCTTGTCTTCCCTGAGCAGAAGAGATCAAACAGAAGATAAAGCACTCATGCCTGCAGCAGCGCTCCCTGGTTGCCTAACTGCCTATTCTTCTTCCAGACGCACCTTAGTCCATCCCGCGCTGGGGAAAGTGCTTTGGTAAATAGATTAGCTTTGTTCTGTGTTCTCAGGGTCAACAAACGGGGAGTTTGGCGGGTTGACAGAAGAGGGAGGATTTTCCAGCAAGCCGCTAAATCACAACTGAAAATGCCTCACCACTCAACCTGAAGTAAGAGGGAGTAACTCTTAGGTCGATGAGGAAGAAAAGGCTTTGGTAGGTTTTTCCGACCTAGGGCTTGTCTGAGTTAGCAAAGAATTTCAAGTGATTTCGGGAGAATTTAATTCCGTCGCTTATTTTATTGGGTACCACCTCAGAGTCGGAGATAATGCTTACTAAACTGAGTTAAAGGTCACTGCTTTTCCATACAAGGAGGAGGAGAAAGACCCCGTTAAAAAGAACTGCAGAGGCCACTTTAGAGCTCTTGTTTCTGATGACCTT
Source organism: Aramus guarauna (assembly GCA_013400195.1). Lineage (NCBI taxonomy): Eukaryota > Metazoa > Chordata > Aves > Gruiformes > Aramidae > Aramus > Aramus guarauna. The sequence continues at coordinate 197,515 of VXBL01006188.1, read as the reverse complement.
TTAATAATGCACAGCAGGGCTGAAAGTAGCAGTGGTCAAGTTCCTTGGCTTCAGAAAAATGAAACCTATTTTCTGAAGCCAGTGACATCTGTGGCGCGTAACATTTTACAGCATTCCGGTGGCCGTTCTGCAAATGTGACCAGTGGGTGTCAGCTCAGAGAGGAATCTGCTTTTTTTTTTTTTTTTTTAATGTCTTTGTATCCCAGCTAAATTCCCTTGTGTTTTGAGTTTTGGTGTCCTTAGTTGATTACTCATGCTCAAGCGTGAGATAAATTTTAAGAACATCAAAAAATACGACACCAGCAAGGATAGAGTGAAACTTTGTTACGTGTAGCTGGAAGGGAAGAGTAAATAAAGATGGGGGGAAAAAAAAAAATAACACTTGGGTGTAGAGCACCACAGGAATTTGATATTTTAAGGATACACAGAAGACAGAAGACTGGCTAATAATTTGCAGCCCAGGAGGTACCGTTTCTGTCCGGATCCAAGAAATCTGGGCAGTCTGACCAGCTTGAGAGTCTCCATCCCTTCCCTGGTGAGGAGGACTGAATGGGCAACGTCACTGGCACGGGAAAAGCAGGGAGGCCCGCAGCTTTGACGCCGCAATTCTTTGACCTCAGCTTGAAAAGGAAAGTCATCCCTTGGGGATGATTTTCACGGCTGTGTTCTCATTCACCCCCTGCCCCTCCATCTGCGGTGCTCAATGATGGATGGCACTGGCGGAGAGGTACTGCTAGCTTAGTAACACACATCTTGGGGTTTTGGGGGTTTTTTCCATCTTTGGTAGCAAAGGTCTGCTGAACTAGGGATATCGATTGGCAGGCATTTCAATAGGGTTTGGGTCTGTTGTTGTGATTATGTAGTCTGAACGTAGATGATTTCTCTTCGGTTCGAGTGAGCGATGCACATGGTCTGCGAATTTGGTGCTGCTTTCCAACCGAATCACAAAACGCCACCTGCCTCTTCCGCAGAGACGCATGGGTATGGTACTCAAACCATAACGACCTCCTACAAAGCTCTGCCCAAAGAAGTCTTGAAATACATAGACGTGTAAGTATTCTGCTGATATTTGGGAACTTGGCGGAGTAGCTAACAAAGCAGGAAATTTCTGACAAAACTTCTGATCGCACAGGAATGTGAACCATTTCAAACTGCCAGGCTATATCCTGAATGTGAAATAGGTTTTAGAAAACTGTTATGTAAGAAGGTCTTGCGAAATTACCTGCTCAAACAATGTCATTACGTGCCTCCCGTAACATTAGCAGCAGGAGCGAGCGCATTACCCTGAGAGGGGCATGTTTGGGGGACAGGATGTGTTGGGATACGGTTAGCTGAAAGTCTCCCGTGTCTTTGCTGTCTGCGATCCTCTCTATCACAAAGAAAGTGCTTAAAAAAAGCTGTCTTTGAAGTACATAACTGGATGATATGTTGTTAAACCGCATTGTAGTCCATGGTTTGCAATGTGTCAGAAGAGCAAACAGAAAAAGATAAATAGGAATCCTAGAAGAGTAATAGAAATTAATAAATGCTTTCAGATGGTAAAGGAATTTTCTTGGATACTCAGTGGTGGGGACAGAGTACTGACTAAAGAAAAATGAGGGGATCTGGTGTTTTTGGAAAAGTGGAGCTCCTTATGCACGATGCTTTGTCACGGAATCCTAGAATCTGGACGGTCCATTAGACCAATAAATGACGGTAAGGCGTTTGCTGTCTCCCTGGCCGGAGCCCTGCGTGAATCAGCATAGCTGATTACTTTGAAACGGTGCCTTCCTCTTCCTCTTGAAAAAGCAAACTCAAAGGTTTTCAAAACCTGAGATTTCATATTCTTAACTTGATGCATTAGATTTGTCAAGTTGTTTTTATCTGCTGTCTACTGTAGCTTGTTTAAAATCTGCAGTGACAACAATTTGCTGACAAATAGAACGCTTTATGCTTTCAGCTTTTCAAAGTTACCTTAAAAAAAACCAATCCCAGGTCTTGAAGTTTGTTTATTACTTGATGCCTTAGATTCCCCAAGCATTCTAGAAAGAAAGCAAGGAGGAAAAAAAATGTTAATGAGAAAATTCCTAAAGGGTTCATTTTGAAAGCCTTGAGCTTGTGAATGGATCAGTTGGTCAAGTTTTCTAGGAAATAAAGCTGCACCTTGAAAGCTGGGCACAACTTTCCTTCCAGAAGGGCTGAAATGCATGGCTGGAACACTCCCTCCACGTCAGGCTCTCTGCGCTTTTGCGGTCGTTAATTGTCAGGTGCTCTGAGAAGGAAGCTCTCCTTGCTTCTTGTGCGTGGAAATTAAAGCACAGAGGAGTTAAAGAAACTTTACTGGGATTTCTGGCAAGTCAGCGATGTTTTCTGAAATTCAAGTCAGGGCCTCTGAGTGAAATCCTGGTCCCGCTGGCAAAACAACTGAGGGGGCAGGTTTCTGCACTTCCTTGGTATTAATAACGCAAATAAATGAATTCCTTTCTCCTGCGGTTCTCAAAACGCTGTATGAGAAGGGAGTTTAGGATCCTTATCCTTGTTCTGCAGGCAGGGAACCTCAGGCCACGTGCAACAAAGCACCATCGCTCAGGCCGTTCAGCAGGGCAGCGGCACCCTCCGGAATAAATCGCACATCCTTTCTGTTCCAGACGAGCGCCCTAGCCGCTAGGCGCCTCTGCCATCCCCTGCCACACAACACTTGTGTAAGCAGCTTGTCATCTCTAGACCGGATTTGAGAGGCCTAAACGGCAGCGCTGGTAGCACGCTAGCCGGGCAGAGTGTCATCTTCCTCGGTGCCTCACGTTGCACTGCCTGCGTGTAATCTGAGATAATGGAAGCAGAGGGAAGCAATGCGTGTGAAGTTACACAAGAGCCGGTGCGGTGAGGACAACGCATTTCTATAAATACAGGCTGCAGATGCCTGACCCTAATGGGCACTAGAGCAAGCCCTGGAGTGCTAGGGGATTTGGTTGTTTCTGAAGGGCTGGGACGCACATCCTCCTTTGGCAAGCAGAAGCTATGACTTAAACCGTAGATCTTCTTCTATCCACGTCTTTGAATACCGTTTCCCCTCCTTTCCTCACCAGTATTAATTTTGGGACTTTATATCCTTGCTTTCTCCTCTCCTGACAGCTTCCTTTATATCTTCTTCACTGCCGTGGTGGGACGCAGTGGGCGCCTCTGAGTCATCTCTAATAGCCTGACTCTGCATCCTCTGAAGTCCTTTTAAATGGTCTGTCTCTGATCCAGCAGGAATGGTGACAGGTCCTCCCTCCTTAGAGCTCTTGACAATCCTTCCCTAAATACTGACCAAAAAAAGATGAGTAAAATATCTTCAGCAAGTACATGGTGCAAGTCTTCAGACTCGTAGACAGGGTATGTATAAACCAGTAGTTTATAATAACGTACAGATGTAGTAGGGCATTTTACAGAGATTCTCAATGCTACCTCAACAATTACTACAGATGACACAGATTTTTTTATTTTCTTTTTTTTTTCTTTTGAAAGCATCTCTAAACAAATATGTTTGGGACTGGATCTTTTCCAAGAGAATGTTCAGCTTCCTCGTGGTTTTTAGCAGGGATTTAGGGGGCAATACTGACGTGCAGCAAAAACTAGTAGATTGGGGTGGAGGTGGCCCGAGCAGCCATCTGATTTCATCCCTCTGGGAGAGGTCAGAAGCCCTCTGGTAGGGTGCCCAGAGGCTTGGCAAGACGGGCCGGTGCAAACAGCTTCCTCCCTCTTCCCGAAGAGGGCCTTGGGGAAAGGGGCGGAGAACTGGGCACGGAGCGTGGACTGGAGACTATAGCGTTGCTTGATCTTCGGGACTGGGCAGGGAATGACCCGCTCCCATCTCCAGTTTCCGGCGTTTCCGCAGGATGGGAGCAATGGCCTGCTGATGTTGAAAGGAGTAGAAAGAAGCAAATCTCAAAGGGAGTAACCAAGAGGGAGGCTGAGGACTACTTGTCCCGGCATCTGCTGTTGCTGAACGCAGGCAGCTGCCTTGGGTCGCTTGTGGCTAAGAAAGAGAAACCGGTAGCAGTGTCTCGAATTTACAGACGGCAGAGCAGGTGAACTGCCGTGTCAGCAGTTCTACCTCGCCTTTCAAACACATCTTTTTGTGATCAACTGCCTCCTCTGGAGCGTATTCCTGCCGCAGCTTCGCACCTATTTCCTGGCACTTGGTGTACGCCGTGTCTCAGCAGGGGCAGGTTTTGTATGTCCTGTGCTGCGAAGCAAGCTCTCGAGAGAAGGAATTGGCTTTCACTTAACCTTTGTATCTCCTTCTGCGATTTGTCTTTAAAGGCACATCTCGAGCGTTCGGTGCCACAGTGTGCTGTAATAATGCTACTCGTCTGAAAACTCTGCTAGCTGTAGAAGCCAGAAATGCACGTTTTAATAGTTAAATAGCAGTTTAATAGCAGTTAAAAATAGCTTGCTTCGCTTTTAGCACCCTCCCCTACCTGGTATTAATTTCCATGGAGTCAAAGGATTTTGAATTCTCTTGGTTTCTGTGATGGCTGCACACTAAATTTGGAGTATAACCCTTTCCAAACAGAGTTTTAATGACATCAACAGTAAGTTTCTTCCAAGGTACCGAAATCCTTACAAACTGCAATGTCTTAAAGGAGAGAGAACTGCTGAATACTCCGCTGTGTTATTCTTCTACGGGTTTTTTTCCATTCCTTTTCTTTTTTCTTGTACATTTGAGTTGAACACAATTCAATTCTTCATTAGGCGTTCTTGGACTGGTAACAGCATGGCTTTGGCTTCGTTCCTCGGTACAAGCTAATGTAAGAGTGCCATTCCAGCTTTCCAAAGGGGAAAAAAAAACAGAATAACCTGACAGGCTAGTTATCAGGCTGTGGTTACGTGTTCAGGTGTATCAGACTTACAGGTTCATCGGATAATTTGGCAGTACCGACTTCGTTTGGACCAGGTATGAAAACACAGTCATGCTTTTCTGTTTCGTAAACCAGAATAGATTAGAGCGCATGGTAACCGAGCTGGCTGCGGCAGAATAGATGGTATCTAGTCAGTCATAAACATTGTTCCGTGAAATGCTGAAAATCTTGCATCGGTAGGGTGAGCTTGTGCAGTCTGGTGCTTGGTACTGTGTGGCTGCGGAGATCTTGTTCTGCTGCAACGCTTCCCAAACCAGGCTTGCGGGTTTTTGGCGCTGCAGCTTCTGTTCCTCATTTCCTCTTCTGGTGATAAGTTTGGCACTTTACTGAGAGAGCTTCAAGTGGGAGGAAGATGTAGCAACGGGGTTGGGAGAAACCTTCATGAAGGAAGGGGAGGCATGCTAAGACCTGCATTAGACTTGAGATAGGTGCGAGGACCCTGTTAAACTCTGTTACCAAAGTAGGCTGTGGGAGATGAGAAATACTTTGGGGGGGGCTACAGCTGTGCATCCGGGCTTGGAGGGGAGCTGGAACGGCTCAGAGAACGCATACGGTGACTGGCCTAACAAACCGCAGATGAGAGGCAATGGAAGGACCGGGACTGTCTGCAAACAAGAGAACCAGCAAAAGTCCCGGGGTAACAGAGAGGGAGAAGGCGATGAGAAGGTGGCAGGCTTGGAGGTAGGAAGGGTCACCCTGTTAGGAGGAGAGCTTCTTCGTGTCAGGTGCTGCCTGAAAGACACTTGAAGCTGCAAGCACAAAAGCCCTCTCTGTCTTCGATTCCGCCGCTGCTTAGGGGAGCTACGTATTAGGTGGCTTTGTAAATAAAAGGTCTTGTATCACAGTGTTTGGACCTGTTGAATGTTTTTCTTCCTGTAGTAACTATGCAATGGTTAACTACTAGGGGCAAAAACCAGGGAAAGTTTTCTGCTCTGCACAGTTAATGTGCTGGTCTGAGTGTTATCGCTATCACTTATTACCATTCTTTCAATTAGAAAAGTTTTAAAACTTGTTTCCCCTGTTTCCCAAAAGTCTTAGCAAAAAGGCAGCAAGAAAAAGTAAGTGTTATGAAGAGTTAGTTATAGAAGGAAAATCTTTTCTGAGGCTTAACTGGAGGCCAATGATGAGTTTCCCTTGCCTGGAGGTATGTCGGGATGAGCAGAAAACGGGTAAGGCGTTGGAGTGGAGGCTCAAGCTGTTTTTGTTTCCTCCGTGCTGCAGATGAATAAGCGCGTTCCTCTTTGTACCTCCATCTGTAAATCACAGATGCTAGCAGCTCCTCTGCGTGCCTGGTCCACTTAGATACCGAACATTTCGGAGCAGGGGCTGTCTCTGAGTCTGCCTTTGTGCAGCACAGCAGGGTCTCAGTCAGCGCAGGATTCTGGCAAGTCCTGCGCAATAATATCCAAGTGCTATAGTCAAAGCTGTCGTTACCACAGCTACGCTTGCTTCAACAACTTCAAAAAGAAAAAAAAAAAAAGATACTTCAGCCATAGATGAGCTGAGCTGATTAATGCTGGAAATTAAATACTTTCCAGAAGACTTGCAGTGTCCAAGATGGAGGGGAGAAGGGATTTCCTTGGGAACAGCTTTCGAGTTTTGTATTTTCTCTGATATGCTTGCCTTGAAAAGGAGGGCAGATGCGCTCTGGTTGCTTGTCTACCAGGAGAAGTAGCTGCTAAGTGAGGTATGTGACGGATTTAGGTAGAAGTAAGGCATACTCCGTTCTGAGAGAGTTGGCTGCAGGGAGTTAATACACTTGGAAAATCTTGTCCACCTTAGCGTCTGTGAGAGAACTTTGGTGGAGGCCCATCTCGCGGTTTGAGCGAGTAGTTGAGTCCTTGCTTTTGGGTACAGAACCAGGACGAAGGCGAGTGTAGATGCCGTGAAGAGTAAGCAAAGTGTTGTAAGGGAGGAGCGCGGTGGGGTTCATCGCTGAACCCCGGAGGCTGCCAATGTCTTCGATGCTGACCTACGTGAAGCGAAGAAGGAGGCTCTGTTCTCGTGCTTGCCCCTTGGTTGCGAAGGCTCTTTCTGCTTTTCTCCTAGCATGGAAACGTGCATGCAAAGCTTTCAGACGTGAGGTTACCGACCTGCGAGGCGCATCTTCCTCCTTCGGCAAGGGGACCAGCAAGCTCAACTCTCCTGAGTCCCCAGCCCAGCTCTGCTTCATTCCCTTCTTTTTTCCTTGGCGGCAGGTGTGATCCGGTGTTCATCTGGAGCTGGACACAGCGCTCCCTCCTCAGCACGGCAATAATTCGTTATTGCTTATGCTTCTTGGCAGCCTGAAGCCGACTGCGTTCCGTCTCCTCGTACCTACGTGTGCGTGCAGCTGTAAGGTCCCGGGGCAGGAGTACGGCTAAGGACTTAGGTGGAAGCAAGCAGAGTTGGCTTGTTGAGGGACCGTGTTTCCAGGAGAAATCGGTGAGGGAAGGGATTAAACGAGGGGAGTGGTGCGAAGGGCCCGGTGCTTGCCGAAAGCCTCCCAGAGGCAGCAGAGAAGGCCGGACTAGCTCAGTCGGCCCCAAGATGGGCAGTTTGGACCACAGACAGATAGCTGACACGTATTAGTTACACTGGCACTAGGTGAAGGGCTCAGCTTACACCCGAGGCGTAGGCAAGGCAAATTGTAGTAGTGGGATATTCCGATTTGTTCTGGACCCCGCGCCCTCTTTGCCGGCAGCAGAAAGGTTAGGTTTTTGTGGCGTTGACCCTACTTTTGCTCTCGCCCCGACGGTGGCTGGCGTTGCTGCTCTTGCCTTTCAGAGGCTTTAATGGAGACGCTCCCACAGTCGATTGGTCAAATGAAGGAAAATGTCACAGGGGGGAACTATTTTGATCCCTTTCTCTGGGGGGGCAGAGGGGAGGGAAGAAGGGGGCCATAGTAAATGTCATAACAGACCTGAAGTTAAAAAGTGTTCCTCCAAGCCTGGACAATGTTTGCTGGACTCTGCCTCTCTCTTTGAGCTGGAGCGAATGTGGAGGGTGAGCTGCTGTGAACCACTGTTTGTCCTCCTGCTAAAGGAACCCGATGGAACAGCTGGACCTATGGACGGACTGGAGGTAAGGTCTGGGCAGCCCGGTTTGGGACTGGACACCGAGAGGCAGAATCATTCAGGAGGGATGCAGGGACTTCCCGTCTGAAATCCTAACGCTTCCTTTCCCCTCTGTGGCAGACTTGGCATTTCAGAGTTTTTCCTGTTGATGCAGGACATGACCAGTATAAGACTCTCTGGAGATGCAAGGTCTTTCGCACCAGGTTCTGTTGTTGTCATGCAGAACACCTTTCTAGACGGTCTTAGGAGCTAGAGAGCCCTCTGAAAGCAAGCTCTCGGGTTTTCCCTAGGGTGTACTAATCTGTGCCTCGCAACACGTTCGAGAGAATACAGACGTTCAGTGGAAACCTGTCCATTTTGCCTTGTGTTACTGCTTGCTTCATTGATGCTATGTGGATGATTACAGAGTAATTTGATGAAAATTCTTTGTTTGTTTTTCTTTGTCGTGTGCTAGCGTACTACATTTAGTTCTTGGACAACATCAGCATTGCGCTTTGTTGTCAGTGGCAAATGCTCTTCCCAAGCCAACTGTTTGATCTGTTAAAATCGTTAAGATAAGTGGCATGGCATCTCCCTGGATTGTTGTGATAGCAAGATAACTGTGTTCGGCGTTAGGAAAAGAAAGGCTGTATGTCTGTCTGTCTGTCTCTCAGAAGCTGTTGAATGTATTCAGGCCTCCATCTGCAGCCATAACTACCCAACTCTAACCTGCAATTATTAATTGGGAGCAGAGCCAGCAAATGCTGCAGACTTGGAACCGATATTCTGAGAAGTGTAGAAAACAAAGCCAGGGAGCAGAGCAGCAGAGGGAATTGGTTTGTGATAACCGCGTGTACGACAAACAATGAGAGACAGAGGAAAACAGGGGACGTGTATAATGGGTTCTGTGTTTCTCAGAGAGACCTCGTTAGGAAGATGTGGAATAAATAAGTCTTTGAGTCATTCCCTTTTCCATGTTTGAAAGCCTCCTAAACATGTCATCACAAACCATCTGCATGCTGAAGATGTGCAATTCGATAAGGTATGATAAATTGTGGGATAAGTGTGACAATAATAAGGGCATGTCTAAACATACAGCAAATATTTTCCTTCTTCTGTGGAAAACGTTTACATGTGAAAGTAGAGTTTTGGTTTTGTCGGCCAAAGTAGTAGATGATGACACCAAAAGGAGATGCCTCTAGTAAAGCTCGTGTCTTGCAATAAGCAAATGAAAAGTTGGTTTGTGCTAACTTAGGGGTGAGAGGAAACATGCGGAGAGTCTGTTGATGCCTCTGCAGAAGAAATGTGATTTGCTACTACAAGAAGGTGAGTAACTTTGCACTATCAAGTCAGCGAGGAGCGAGGTCACGTAGGAAGCAGTCGGTGGTTGGTTCTGGTTTCAAGAAGGCCCACTAGCTGTTTGGGACCAGCGAACGCTTCTCAGTGGCATGGGGGAACTGATGAAGTACAGGGATATATTGCTTACGCGACAGGAAAGGAAAAGACGGGGAGGGCTCTGGAGATCCGAGCTGGCTGCTGCAGCTTCACCCGCGAGACCGAGAGTCACAGGGCAGAGACTGCAGCTTGCCAAGAAAACCGAGCTTGTCCTCGGCAGGAGCTGCTGCCCCGCTCTCCGGGCCTTTCCTCTGTCACCAGCTCTATCTCGTGCCTGCTCCCATCCTCCAGCACCGATGCGAGGGCAGGGGTGGCCGGGGTCTGGCCAGGAAACCCTGTGTTAGGACAAAGCACGGCTCGTCCCTGACTCCCTTGCTGGGAAACAACTCGCTGGGAAACGGCAACTTGCTGTGGGAGCGCTCAGGGCTGCTCGAGGCTGCAGCTCAGGTGAGAACGCGAGAAGCGTAACGCTGGCTTCGAGCCAGTGGTATTTGTTCTTACCATTCTTCCTCCTTTTATTTTCTTTCCCCACCCCCAAAGCATGGGAATGTAGTAATTGCATTGTGACCCAGTTTCCAAAATCACTGTAGCATAGACTTTGAAGGAGGGTGGGGGCAATCACTTCAGAATGAAGCCCAGCCATTAGCTAGTACCAGCGGGGCAGGGACATCAGCAGGCTGTTAGCAGTATGCACTAACAGGCTCGTAGAACAACTGCTATCTTGCATGGTTTTATGGAGAAGGGGGAAAAAAAAAAGTAATTACCTTCACATTTTTTGATATTTGATCCGTGATACGCAAACCTTAAAGACCCGAGTTCAGGTTGACTTCAGATGAAGTACTGTAAGCGTAGATGCTTGTGTGAAGTGCCTGGATTTTCAAAACTTGGCTGGAGGCTTCGTGGCAGCCTTTCTTGTGGTTATTTCTGGCACCTCTGGCTGCCAGTTGGAACGCGGGGCTATAGATACGTGTGGAAGTGGAAAGGAATGGGTGTGAACACTTGTGTGGAGTAGGAGCCTTTTAATAGAAACAGGCTTGGTTTAAAATGGGTTTTTGAACCGCGCAAAGACTTGGGGAGCAGATGTAAGTATGAAACCCAAACCAATTTCCTCATTCCGGCTATTAATACAAGAGGGGAAGAAAAAGGTCCTTTGAAGTGATTTCAAACAACAGTTAATATCCCTTGGAATCACCCCATCAGCTCAGTAGGCAGTCTTGCTGTGAGAGGGAAGTTGCAATTTATGCTCACGAAAGAAGATGGGCAGCGACGTTGAAAGACCAGACCAGAAGACGTTGTCCTGGGACGTACAGGGAATACAGTTCCCTCCGGCTTCTGCTGTATCGGGGTCCTCGCTGCCTCTGATGCCGTCCTGGCTCAGTAGGCTGCCCTGGCAGCGAGGGTCCCTGTTCCTGCTGGGCAGGGAACTGTAAAACACTCACCGAGGGGCAACGGGAAGCAGCTGTGCACTGCCAGGAGAGGTTAGTCAGAAACCCCGTGGCGGGGACCCCCCATCTTGTGTCTGGGGGGGCACACGAGCGCCATTCCCCTGCCTTCCTAGTTGAACCCGGCGACCAATTTGTAACCTGGTGGCGTCGCTCTCGTTTCTCAATGTGAGTTTAACCCTGGCCGTGAGCTGGCTTGTCCGTTGGATTGTGTCAGGGAGAGCGTCCCAGAGACGGATGCTCCAGGTGGAGAGTTTATTTCTTCATTCGTACACTTGGAACCACAGTGGGCCCCTCACCCTTCTGGGATCTCACCGTAAGTGATAGATGAAGCGTTAATACATGCCAGGGGGAAAAAGGCTTGAGCTAGTGCTACTTCTGGGGCATACGTGGTCCCTGGAATAGTTGCACAATAGGCCCGGGAACACCACCCGTGCTTGGACGTGTGTTATGCTGTCTCTGCTGCAGTAGAGAACCAAAGGATGTTAGTGCCCTGGGCTGCGTCTTCCCACCAAAAGCAAGGCTGAAAAGGAAGACAAAATCATGCCCTGGAAGGCCACTCTGCTGCTCCGCTGCAGGTATTCGCTTTGTAAGCGAATGCTCCGGTCTCAGGGGACCACCTGGTGGGGTGCCTTGAGGATGTCCTCTCCCGTGGGGGGGAAGGATGGGAGCCGTCAGACGGGACCGTGAGTGTAGGGGGGAAACGCAGGCGAAAAGTTCAAGGCTCTGAGAGATGGAGATATTCCTCGTATGTTTGTATTGATAAAATGATATGTGAGATTCTCCAAAGGAAATATTTGATTCTGGTGTTGCGTAAGCATAAAATGAAAGTTTGCCCTTTGACAGCACTACTATTTTCTTAAAATGCTCCACCAGAACATGCTGTCCCTTCGTATCTGTCAATACTCTGTCGTGCCCCTGGTCCCGTAAAGCACGCAGAACAGAGCGTTATCTCAAGACAGTTGTCTCCTGTTGCTACATAAATATTGAGGTGAAGCCTGAGTTTATTAGTTTTTAAGGCAGAAGATATTGTTTCTGCACGTTTTTACTTCATACAGTGCCTTAATTTCTATTAGTCTTAAGCTGATATGCCTTGAATTTATTTTGCTTACTGGAAGCCTGCAGAAGCTGAGGCCAACGGCATACTTGATCTCTGTCGTACCTGGTACAGCCGTCCTTGCAGACTGGTGCTTCCGAGGTGCTTCGCTAGAAGGCTGCACCGCCTGCCCTTACTGTTGCTCGCAGAGCACCACGCGGTCCTTGCCCTTGAACTTCTGCTCAACAAATTGCCTCCTTCCTGGGGAGAGGAGATAGGGGTTTGCTCTGATGTGGGCTGTTTGCTGCAGCCTCCTTCAGGGACCGCTGCTGGAGGGAACCACAAGAGGTATTTCAATAGGTATTTAAATATTCTGCAACAGGGCTCGTGGGCAGATTTCTCCTCGGTGCAGTTCCTCTGAACTCGCTGGAGTTGCCTTACGTAAAGGGCACAGCTCGCTATTGCTGAACGTCGGGAGCAATGGTGAGAATATCTGATGGGGTTGGCTGGGGAAGGTTTTCATACCCAAAGGCATCTATCCAAAGCTCTTCAGATGGAGTGCCTTGTCTTTGGGTGACTCCAGCTCACGTTGCTTCTCCCTGCCTTTGGGGTGAGTCCCTGAGATCTGGGGCTACTCCTCGTCTGCCGGAGCTCGCAGAAGCTGCTGCGGCAGAAGGCTGCTGGGCTGGGAAGAGCGTTGAAGGAGCAGCCGGCTCTCAGCGATGCTTTTTTCCTGTCCGGCCTCGTGGCTTTGGAACAGTCACGTCACAGGCAGCGTTGCCTTCTGCTTCCCTTTGCCTTGTGCCTGCGTTTCTTAAAACGGCGTTATGATGGGAGAAGGGCTGCAGTAGCAGCGCCGCTCCCTCACAAAATGTTGTGAGGAGAGAGGGAAGCCGTCGGTAGTGGGTTTTTGTCAGGATCCCCCCATTGCAGAGGCTGTCCCCCAGCACCTGCAACTTCTTGTAGGAACGGTGTCTGTGACAGCAGCAAAGGTGTCGCGGCTGCTTGCCCAAGAGGGACAGCGCAAACCCTTTGCTAGTAACAGTTGTGACTGTGCGTAATCTGAGTGAAAAAGAGCAGAAGCATTTTATGCGAGGTTTCTTTTTTTTTTTTTTTTTTTTTTTTTTCCCCCCTAGGACACTTTGCTCTTCAGACTGTCCTAGAATGGCAAAGACCTTTTGGAGTTACACGTGCTCCTGGGCAATTGTTTACTATAAAATCGTCAGTTTCTGTTGGAATTACCAAACAAATAATTTAAAAATCATTCTGTCTTCAAAGCTTTATTTATAGAGGACAAATTTCTGGCTAAGTATGACTTGCCAATGTTCGTTTTGAAATGTTTTGTTCAGGATATGTTTAAATAAAAGAGCAGAGAAAGAGCAAGACAATCCAAGGAGTGAATGATAATACCGGTGTTAAATTATTTGAAAAGAGAAGCAAACTTTTCTCATGACCTAGAACAGGCAATGGGATAACACACCGAAGCCCTTCGCAAAGGAAAAAAAGAAAAATCAAAACAACAAACGAATGCAGCCTTTAGATATAGCGTTAGAAATTGTGTCCTGCATAATCATGACCTGCAGTTTAGAAAGGAAATGGCAGGAGGGATAATATGCTGGAGTTAATTTAACTGTATGGCAAGTGCCAGTTGCCTCCGTGTAGCCGCCGTCTCCGTACCAAAAGAGGCCTTCCCCGGGGGAAAACAGGCAGCACTTGACAAGCTAATCAATGGCAACGCTGTTGTTCACTGGGAGTAAAGAGTCGGTATTATTACAGTAGGAAAACGGTTACAGGCAAAGAGCTGAGACGAACCGAGGAGAAGAAGAAGAAACATTGAGATGAATATCTGTTGTTTAAATTGGCTAAGTAAGGGGAAAAACAATATTCCAAGAACAATAACCTGACTGGTACTGGCAATCAATTAATGATTAATTGTCTGGAGCTAAGCAGTACAGATCTGCATGGAGTTTACTATGCAGTTTCCTGTTGTGAGAGTTTTATAGCTTTTTTCCAAGTATCTGTCACTAGACGTGACCTGAGGAGGACGCTCAGGGGTATATATGGTTGGATTAGGTAGAGAAGTTGGTAATTTAGCACTCCAGTACCTGTGGTACTGGTGCTGCCTTTAGAATCAGAGGGAGCCGCCCGTATCTTGACCTCATGGTGGTTGAGGTGACAAACGTGTTTATCAAAGGCATTTCCCGTAAATATTCGGTTTGTGGCTTATACCATCAAAAAGGTTTTGTTCCGTTTCATCAGACTCAGCCGTAAGCAAAGCCTTTCAGATCCCGTGGCGTAGTTCTGGATGCGTTTGCCTTGCGAAGAGAGCGTTCCCCAGCGGGCGGGATTTCCCCAGTTGCTTTTCACTGGGGCGTGCCGTGTTTCTGATTTGCCCCTGCTGCCGTTCGGTACCTCCAGAGCCCTGTGGAGGTGTCCGCAGAACACTCCACCTTGATGGAGGCTGTTGGATAGAGGGCACTTTTTGAAGAAGAGTGGAATATCTCATTTTGGATGTTACCAGCTGGAAAGCTGTTAGACTGGAAGACCTTGGTTAAGCCTAGAGCTAGCCTCTGTCTCTTGTAAGCAGCTGCGTTGGAAGGAAAGTTCTGTTTCAGAATCGCCTTACCCTGTTTCACCTTGTAGGGGCCCGGCACCTGGGCACAGTTACGTACCCAGCTGGGATCTTTTTTGTATCGGGGCAAAGATGTCGTCTTGGATTAAGAGGATCACAGTGACCTGCCGTTCAGGCTACTCTTTCCAGCAGGATATTTGGTGCTCGAGACCAGATGCTATCAGCGTAGGAGAGGCAAGGGTTCCGTTTCATAGAAGCGGGCAGAGTTTGTTTTCCTGACGTAGATTGCCTCCTAACCCTAACGCCTATCCCCACCTGCCTTTTGGAAGGCATCTTCCACCAGCGGGTGAGAAGGCTCCTTGAGGCGGCTGCTGAGTTGCAAGATTTGCCTTCGCTAGTCATGCTGGTGGACTTGGCCCTACACCGAGAGCGGGTGATGTTTCTCCATCACCCTCCAGTCAGCAACAAGACATTAGAAGCTTTCCGAAGCTGGTGCACAGTGGGAAGGCTTTTGATAAAGAGGATGGTTGAAACTTTAAAAGGATTTTGTGCTCAGGAGAATCAGTCTGGACTACAGTACAGGTGCTATACAAAAGGACTGGAGGGCATGTCGGCCTGTGTCTCAGAGCTTGGATTTTTTTTTTTATTTTTTTTTTGGCCCAGGATGCCAGTAGCTGAGGAATGAGGAAGAGAAACTCATCTGAATGACAGCTGGGGGTGAACCTGGGAAAAGAATAAATCCTCCTGCCGTAAATATTGCCTCTCTCGCTAGCAGCCCACCCGTTTCTATTGTACCGCAGGGAAGTGCTTCCAGTTCTGCCCCCCAGTTTTACCTACATGCAGTTACCCTTGTGCTAAAGAGGGTGACGTTAGCCCTATGATTTCTCTCCTTTCCTGAGAACTGAAAGAAATCTGTGTCCCTCTGACCTGTTTTGTGCACGAATTCGCTCTGAAGCAGAGGAGGCGATATGTTTAAAAAGCACACAAGTGCTTCAGCTGGCTGGGCTGCTCGGCTCTTCTTCAGCCCTCTCCTCCTTTACTCATTCTAGAGGGGATGAGTATTTGTTGTTTCAGTACCCCAACGGTCGTAGGTGGAGGAAGCGTTGTGTTTTAGTATCCTATGCTCTGGTGGTTTTTGTGGGTGTATAAACAAACACTCTTTCTTTATTTTAACAAAGCCCTGTGTTTTTGGCTCTTGGACCAAAGGCTGGTTTGGCTTCGCGCCCTCCAGCATGGAGCAGGACACCACTCGAGGCGTATAAAACCAGCTAGCTTTCTCCGCTGCTCCCCGCGGCCGGGGCGCTCGGCTGTCCCACACAAAGCCCGGCTCCCTTGCTGCAAAGGGGACACCGGCCCCTCGCCCCTCTCGGGGGGCCGGAGCTGGGCTTCGTTCTAGCCCTGCTCTCCCCGGGGGGGGGAAGCAGGGATGCTGATCTGATCTGGGGGGGCCTGTGGCCAGGTCCTGGGGGGGGAAGGGGGGGCAGGTTTCCAGCAGAGGGCCCCCGAGCAGCGCCGCAGCCTCGGGCAGGCTCCCTGCCTGCGGCTGTCCTGGCCCCCAGCAGCTCTGGGGCTCCCCGCGGGCGGCACTGAAGGCGATAGGCACGGCAGTCGCGTGCCTGGAGGAGTTGCTCTTGTTGGAAAGATAAGGGGTGTTTTTGCAAGGAAATATGAGTGGTTTAGAAAATGCAGTGCTGGAAGTAGTAGCTGGTAAGGGGCTGGCAGGTCTTGCCTGCAGGTCTGTGTGAAGCACAAACTCGTCGTCTTCCCAGTCGAATAGAACACACCGCTTACTTTCATATGTTCTGATCTCCAAGCGTTTAACTTCCAACCTCAACTAGAGATCTACCGAAAATCTTCTGAGGCGAATATGCAGTGCTATCAGAAGGTCTTAGGAGTATGGAAGGTACCAGAAGCAATTGGCCCAGACTCTGAAATCCCCACATGCTTCTGACATGAATGCAGAGACTGTTGTGGCCTGTATGGCTACCCGAGTGATCCAGGATTGCTCATTGCTCTCAGGCAGACGTGATGCATTACTCATGATAAGCACACATTGCAAAAAAAAAACCCTTCCAAAAAACCCCAAAGCCTTGAGCTTCCAGCATTCGATTCTGTCTTCCCTCAGCTGAATGCTTTTTCCAGCACCTCCGCTTTCGGCTTCCTTTGAAGGATGAAGGTGTGAGCCAGCGCAGGGGAAGTCAGGGACAATTTGGCGATGTGCTGCTTTGGGCTCTGCGTGGGGTTTCACAGCGAGTGGGCAGACACTCTCTCAGGGGGCGGAATCAGGACTCTTAGGGAGTCTGAAAAGTCACCTCCCCCTGGAACGTTGTTTTCAAAGCTACCTGAGGCAGGACTGTTAGAAATGCAGGGCCTGCTCATCAAGTTTCAAAAGGCTTACGTACATGGGACCTCCAAAAACCAGCTGTCAGGTAGTGCTCGCTGAGATGTCGTGGTCTGCTGGATTTCCTGCTAAGTGGATGGAAAGGGCAGTCGAGTCCTGGTTCTTGGTGACTCGACTACAAATATGAGAGCTACCAAATTGGTTTTTGTTGCCCTGAGGAATCGGTGCTATTGGACTAATTTAGCTGCATTAGTAAGGAATGTAATGCAGGAATTTTTTCCATTGAGTTCAACGGCTAGAATGAGCTGCATACCTGTATCTTTTTAAAACAAAACAAAAAAACCCCCGAAACCTCGAGGTCCTAAGGAATAGCCATGGTCAATGATGGGGTCCTGAAAATATGTGTGATTGATTTTTTGTTGTTGTTGATGTAAAGAGGATTAAGTGCGTTCAGGGTTGAGCCTGCTTTTGTAAATGATGACTTGGCACTGACTGTTTGTCAACAAAGGCAAAGACACAAAAAGCCTCTTAGATGAGTACAACTGCGGTCTCTCTGCACCTACTTCTTGCCATTGCAATAGCTCTATCCTGTGAACTTTGTGACTGAGACTGAATTACTCCTGACTTCATCCAAAGCAAATATTTTATCACTTTGTTGTCTGCACACAACCCTGGCAATGCAGGAGCTGCCAGTTTCCATCTAGCTCAGCGTCGTCTCTGACTGGCAACGCTGTGGTCAGCACGAGCGGCGTCTGAGGAATCTATCTGAAATGCTGCAAGATATATTTATGGAACAACCTGCCCATGGGGAAAGTTCTACCCTACCAGTTCCACTGAGCATGTGCGTCTGTGTACTCTCTAATCTTTACCACCATAACTTTGGCTGTTCTCATTATCCGTATGCACGTCAGACGCTGCCATTGACAGTGATACCCTGTGCGACCTCACAGGGTATTATTACGCGCTGCACAAGAAGGCAGAAAAATAATTTCTGTCTATCAGCGGACGTTTAGTTGAACGTGGCACCCTGGCCTGTGCCGTCGCTGAGGCAGGCTTTCTTGCCTTGCTCCTGAGTGGGAGGTTGGCTTTAGCGAAGGCCGTCGGCACGTCTTTGCTTCACAAAGTCCTTGTGCGCAGGGCTGAACCCAGCGGACTTGCAAGGCAGGCTTAAACAGAGAGCCAAAGGCTTCCCAAAAAAAAACGGTGTCTTCCTGGCCTGTCCTGTCAATGGAAAGTTAGCGGGCTTTAGTCCTGAGCAACGAGCTTATCTCCGCTTATTAAATCAAGCAGAAAAAATGCTGGAAATGACCGGGTAATTTTGAAGAGGGAATATGCGGGCCCAAGTGGGTACGGAATGGGAAAAGGTACGTATGGACAGGACGTCGGACAAGTGGGCTCTAGCTGCTGGTTTTGGATTTTGTCAATCACGATGACAGGCAGGATTATTAGGTCATTTTACTTGGGTGTTTCTCAGTTCGTAGAGTGTATTCATTTTCAAACTTGGCTGAGGAACTCCCTTGGCTCTTGATTTAAGGACTCTTGGAAATGGTTTTGATAGGGTTTTAGATCATTAAATGTAGCGATGGTGTATTTAAAGACTGACTTAAAATCATGCATCCTAATGTCAAAACATTTTTTTTAGCCAGAAAACGAAATGCATAGGTTTGAGATGACAGTATTTTAAATTACAATGAATTGTGAGGAAATGGAATGGGTATGGGAGTTATTTAGATTTGTTACTGAAATAGGGAGCAAAGAGCCAGCCGCTGAGGACCATCCAAGAGGTGCTTCCACCGAGGGACCAGAACCCTTGGGGGGGGGGTCCTAAAACCCCCGTCAGTTGTTGAAGTGGCAAGAAGCAACAGCAATCTTCTGAAGTAGCTAATGTGTCATTTATTCAGGAGCTTCCCAGTTCATTTATAAATAGAAGTGAAGGTACAAACTAACTGCAATATCATTAGGGAGTAAAACAACAAAGAGCACTCCTTGATTCTGAGCCGCTGCCTACGCCTTTGGGAGAGGGGAAGATGTATATTTATTTTGGTATTTGAGTTAGGACTTGAGCGTACAAAGCTTCTCAATTGATGTAGTGCTTTGCTTTTGTTAGTACAGGGACTGCCATTAGCTGAAACGAAATACAGCTCGAAGTGATGAAAGGCCTCGCTATGCTGTCAGGGACCCAGTGGAAACCCATTGATTGTTTACCAACAGGTACTTGAGGAATTTGATTTATGAAAGGGAGCAGCGGAGCCCAAGTCTTGATCTATTCATGTGGAGACCGCAGGTCTGAGATCTTGCAGGAGAACTTTAAAAAGAGGGTGAGGACACAGTGGCTTAAGGCTATTTCCCGCTTTCAGCGGTGGGGGAAAGCGCAGAGGTGACGGCGGCAGAGGGGAGAGAGGGAATTCCGCAGGGAGGTGGCTCGAGCAGTGCTCTGGCTCCAGTCGGCAAGCGCTGTGGTTTCTGTAGCTGCTGCTTTTTTGCCTGTCCAATGGATTGAGTATTATTCCCTAATACAGAATTTGGACAGGTGACAAAAGCGGAGCTTGGTAGTTGAGGAGTAGCTGAAGAGGCAGCTGCCATGCGGTAATCCTAAACCGTGCTGAAGCAGTAGAGTTTTTTCTCTACGGAGCTACAATAGTCTCCTTTGTTCCCTTGAGCGCCCATGTCCTTTCTGCTGATGGATTGCTGGTCTGCCATGTTCCTTGGGAGCCATTTGCAGGGCCCTGTTGTTCAAAAATATTTTATGGATCTTGTCACCTTGGCCCGGAAGGTAAAGCTGAGCGCAAGTGCCATGGCTTACTGAACAAGACGTGGGACATGGGGATTAGCGTGCTCTTCCACCACCAGTCTGGAAAGAACTTTCTGAAGGGCGGTTAGTGCCAACAGCTGTGGATGTGCCTGAGAGAGATGGGAACTCAGCCTGCAGCTGGGTGCAGCAGGGGCTGCTGGGTGACAGGTGAGCCTTGTTGTGCTGGAAGCTAAGGGCGAGCACCAGGTAAGATATTTCCTTGCAAAATTTAAACCGACCAAATCGTGTTTTCTACATGTTTGCTGGTTTTTTGCCCTGTACTGTGTGCTTTTGGTTGAGGCGCTTACCCCGGTTGTGTGTTTCCAGCAGTGGGGTTCCCGCTGTGCCAGCGCGATACGCGCTTTGACAGAGCGCAGCCTGCCGTAAGCTGTAGTGGGGATCCCGCTCCTTTCCCTCGGTGAACATCCCTGTACCACAACCCCCAGCCTCCACCGCTGGCTTGGTGGGGCGGCAGCTTGGCCGCTCCTGGGGTGCAGCAGCGGGTGGCCGTGGCCCTGCTCGTTTGCAGGTGCTGGTTGGAGGGGTAGCTATAAAAAGCCACCCTGCATTGTGAACAACTGACGGAACGAGCGAGGCGGTGCAGCCAGCACCCCGTTGCGTTGGCCGAGAGCGCGGAGGGCTGCGATGGGCCCGCGAGGGTCCCCCGGGGCCGGCTCCCACGCTGGCCGCGGCTCCGCAGGGCAGCACCGCTTCTCCTCCCCGCCCTGCGCTGGGGGGGGCCCCGCTGGCCGGCTCTCCCCGCGGCCGCGGAGCACCTGTCCCGGCGGGGCCCGGCCCGGGGCGGCGCGGCGGGGAGAGCAGGGGAG
>VXBL01006188.1:125288-177006 GCA_013400195.1 Aramus guarauna | reverse complement strand
GGTTGGGGGGTGCGGGGGGGGCCCGGCGCACCTGCCCGGCCGGCGGGCAGTCGGGGCCGGCGCTCCGTTAGCATCCCAGCCCGGGGGGGGCTTGCGGGAAGCGGCGGCCCCCGGACACTTGTAGCCAGCCCGGCTGCGGGAAGCGTGGCGGGGGCCCGCGGGGAGTGGAAATACCCACAGCTCTCACAGCCAGGCAGGTTTCCCTCTCCCGTCTCCTTCCTGCAGAGTTTGTCTCTATAGGCGTCGTTGTCTGGCGTTTGTTAGTTGGGGAGGGCTTCAGAAATGCTGCACGGTGTTTGCAAACTTTCTTATTTTCACTTTAGCAAGTTGTCAGCAGCACCCGGTTGAAGGAAATTGTTTTTCCGCTCAAGTTTCTGGTGTTCCACCTGGTACGCGGCTGTATGGGGATCTTTTCCTAGCTGAGACGAGCTCCTTGCTGATTGTTTTCCCTTTTGTGGGCTTCCTGCTAAGCACTGCAGTCCAGAGCTGCTCGGCTCAAGAGCAAACGTGGAAATGAGAATTTAATCATCCTTTTGTTCGCATACCTGTTTTTTCGGTTTTTAGTTTTTTTTTTTTTTTTTTAACAGCAGCCTTAATTATTAATGCCTTTCCTCTTGGTCACGAGCACATCCTTTTAGCACTTACATTCGGGGGAGCTGGTGTACTCAAATGTACCGAGAGCTTCCTGGTATTGCACGGTGGGAAAGCAGTGCCGGGCTCCGTGCGTGCGGCGGGAGCCCGATTTAATCCTTCCACCGAGCCGCGGCTGTAAGCGAAGTTAGGTGCGGGAAGAGCAGCGAGGTTGGGCCCCGGGGCAAATCCTGACCGTAACAGCGCTGTCGGAGAACTGCTCCGTGTGTTATAGGTATTTGCTTCTTGTTTTGGGGAGGTGCACTTTACTGCGCATCTAAACGTGACTTTGTGCTTAGGCTGCTAGCTACTTAGTGGCTTAATAGTTCTGGTTATTCCTGAAATGTACATATTTTCCATTAAAAAAAAAAAAAGTAAGAAATGTGGCTAGCTGGATTTAACAAAATGTGCAGAGTTGCATTTTGTGTGTGGGAACAGAATTTGCTACTTATTAATTGCTGATGTGCTAGTCTGCAGGAATACGCCTGGTTCTGTTTTGGTTGATAATCAGAAGGAAATGGTTTGTGCACGAAGAGCGAGGTACAGAGACAGCCCCCCAGCCAAAAGAGCCCCCACACTTAAGGCTCCCAAACCCCAGCAACTATTTCATGACAGATTTAATATTGTCCTAATAGTTCCCACTTGTACGCAGAACAATTAAACGGGGTCGTTGGCATCTCTGTGCCTGTTCAGATGCCTGCGTGTCCGTGCACCGGTTTGCCACAGCCTGTCTCCTTCCTTCTCCCACCCGCCGTGGAGCGCTGAAGCGAGTGCTGATGGACTTTCCCGGTGACTTTTAGCGTGCCAGAAGATGGTAGAGTTGAGTTTTGCAAGGCTCTCTTACAACTGGTGGTTTTAGTTCTCAGTAACCTCACCTGCCGGTGAGCGTCAGTGTGAGCTGCAGGGTGAGTGTTAGCGCGGTGCTTTGGCTGGGATACTCTCAGGACCCCTTCCGCCCCCCCATCAAATGTGAAGTAAGCCCAGACTTTGTTAAATTCCAAAAAAATATCATGGGAGGGGTTCACTTGTAACTTATCCTTTGCTCCTGCGGAGCGCGAGTTTCACGTTTATAAAACCGGTGGCTGGACTTGAAGGAAGCGGCTACTCCTAAACCCCATTTCCCAGATTTCGAGGGGCTGGCAGCTGCAGAGCGATGCCCGATAGCCTGGGAGGAACTGGCAGCGGGGTGTGCTGTTGCTGCCCAGAGTTGGAAGTGGGGCGAGAAGGAAATACCGATTGGCTTCTTTCTTCTTTTTTTTTTTTTTTTTTCGGTTGGGAGGAGGAGGGATAAAGTTTTCATTTGTGTGCACAGGGCATTCCGAGCAAGTTAACACCCTGTACACATCCATTCAGCTCCCAGCAACGTCCAGCAGGTTTTTCTGTAGCTCATAACTGGGAAGATTTTTTTCCTTTAACCTTCCATGGGACGATTGTAAACCTTGAAACTCCTCTGCAGTCAGATCACACCCTCCTGTACCGGGGTTGTGTCGAGGTACTCCTCACGGGAGTTTTTCCAGAGGCGTTCCGGAGAGGAGCTTTCAAAACGCGCTTTCGCAGTGGTTGTAGGGCAAACTTCAGTCGCCGATGTCTTGGGTTGATAAGAAAAGATTTGAATTTGTGCACAGTGCGGTTTGAAGACAAACATCCCCGTGAGAAGGGAAAACCTGTAACTCCTTTTGTTTTCTGATCCGCCTGCTTATCGGAGAGGGCGCCTTGCTCGCGTACGCGGGTGTTCCTCCAGCGACGGTGGAGAAGCCCTTTGCGCTTCTCTCTGACGGATTTTTAGCTGCACGGCCGCCTTGGAGACCCGTAATAAATAACAAGCTGGAGGGTGGGCAGGGTTGTGAGCGAAAACCGCCGCACGAGAGAGTAAAGAGAAAACCTGTGCTTATTTTTCTGCCGATGAGAGTCTGCAAGCAGCTCTTTTCAGGTAGCAGCTCTTCGCTGCTGTCCTGCCGGAGAGAAGCCGTTGCAAAGGCAAGGTGTTGTCCCGGTTGAGCAAAGGTAGACGGGATGAAGCAGCTGCTTCAGGAAGGTGGATGAGTGAAAACGCTTATTCCTGCGGGTACGGAAAGCGATGCTCCCGTGCGCCTACGTGCCGGTCGGTTAGATTGTATTTGGTAGTCTTCTGATTTTTATTTTTTTAATGTAATTTTTTAAGCTTTATGTTATTGCTCTCTTATGCATGTCCCTATCAAAACCGGCAAAGCTTTTACTGGTTTGCCCTCAGATTCCTTCTTACGGATTGGGAGGACCAGAGGACTTTAGACTGGGCTTAAAGATGCCTCGTTGCAAACAGCGTTCAGAGGGTTCTCACTCTGGTGCTCTGGCATCGGGTCGTTTCCTCTGCCGCGCTGGGGAAACTTAGTTCATTGCCCTAGCGAGATAGCATCCTCGTCACGTTGCGGTGACCTGCCTCGCACATTTTGTCTTTGTGTGCTAGATTTAGAATTTGAACTCCTGCTTTCAGCAAATTAAAAGGGTTCTGATAACTACTATCAGGTTTTCTCGTTTCAAGTCAATTAGCTGCTTCCGGCTTCAAATCCATTTAGAAGGCTCAAAAGGGAGTGCTCTTTGAAAGTCCAGTAAGAGCAGTTTAGAATTAATATCGATAAAGGAGCGTGTGTCTGTGTCGTTGTGCTGCTTCTGCTGGAAGGAAAGCTTCTCCTTGGTGCTCCCTCGAAATAACAGAACTTGAGTGGGGAGGAAGAGGTCTCTCTCTGAACTGTGTTTCACTGTGTGGCTTGAAATGAAAATACAGCAATAAAATTGTTGAGGTTGCGGTGAAGTCCTACAACGATCCAAAAGAATGCCTCCACCCCCCTGCCCTTGAACTTTGAGTTGCTGGAGCATCTCGTTTCTACCGAGTTTGCTTAGGATTGTGTGCAGTTCGTGGCAGGAATGCTTTTTATTGCTGTTAGACAGTGTTGAAGACAATTATGGCACCCATAATTGGGTGATAAAACACTGTGTGACTTAAGCAAAAGGTTACAGTACTTTAAAAATACCTAGTTAAATCTGTGCTCTCGGGTAAATCTCTACCATCCTCTCTCTAGACCTTGATGACTCAATATTGAACAGTGGCTTCAAGGAGTGGCCACAGTCTTTCAGGTCAAAGCTTGCATGGAGATTGAGCTCAAAGATACTATGACGTGGAGTTAGCTGTTAAGCCTTGAAAATGAGCACGTGCTTTCAGTTGTGGTGCAGATGCCTCCTGTGAAATAAAAGCCTTTAGCACAGGTCCGTGGGCCGACCATCGTGTCAGGCATTCCGAAGGCAAAGAACCTGCGCCGCCGTGCCGGGAAGCCCCGAGCTATCTGTCATTTGTCCTCTTGTTTTTCAGTGCCCTCATTAGGTTAACGGAAGAGGTAGAAATGTCTTTGAATTATTCTCCTGCCGTTACTCGGTTTTCACATCAGGAGCTTCCGAAGTTGCCACGGGGTCTATCAGTGGGGAGAACTGGCCTAGGGTTTATGGGAGAAATAGCAGAAAATCAGAGAAATCTACGTCTCGGTTCTTGGCGTTCAGTTCTGTTTGGTTTGGAATTGTGGACTTCTGTCCAAATTTACAGCCGTGTAAATAAAAGGAAAGCAGGACTCATAGCATACACTAGTCAGCTGTCATCCGTGGTCTTTGGGTATGACTGATGGGAGGAAATTGCAGATGGCCCTATTTTTAACGGGCTTTCTCACCAGAAAATTTCTTAGCAGGAGAGGTGAATTGGCATCACCAAAATCAGAATCCTTCTAATTTGTGGCTCAAATGAACTTTTGACACCTGAGTTCCAGCAATGGGCGCTGCTGGCAGAGCTAATTCTGCTGCAGAAGTGAAACAAAGACTGAAGGGGGACTTTGTATTTGGTTTTTTTTTTGTTTTTTTGTTTTGTTTTTAATCTGCGTGTATTACTTATATAAATAAATGTGTGTGTGGAGAGAGAGAGAGAGGCAGACAGACTATGGCTAATCGATGTATTTATTACTTCTAAAGAAATCCTTTAAGGCTGGGGGGAAATCTTCTGAG
This sequence comes from Aramus guarauna, assembly GCA_013400195.1. Taxonomy (NCBI): domain Eukaryota; kingdom Metazoa; phylum Chordata; class Aves; order Gruiformes; family Aramidae; genus Aramus; species Aramus guarauna. Next base: position 172,356 of record VXBL01006188.1, on the reverse strand, counting down.
TCACAGCATTTCAAGTCCTAGCTTTATTATTTAACTACATTTATAGGGGAGCAGGGTCGTATTTCTATTTTGCCACTGGAAAATATATGCTTGCCAATTACTCTGTATTATATCTGACTTGAAATAAGCCTTAATTGTCCTTCTGTAAGTACTGATCCATACATCTCGCATCTCAAAAGTGAATCTCGAAAGATTGGACTTGGTGGTAGCGGGAATTGTTCGAATGACTTCTTTTAAGATTGAGGATTACTAAAATCACTTTATTTTGTTACTTAGGATAATTATAAAAATTGCTTCATTCAATTTTTATGTTCCTGTAATAAATGATAATATTTAAGAATATTCTGACATAGAAAATGTTGGCTTGATGAATTTTATTATTTTCCTCTTTGTAAACAAATTATTCCTGCAAGATACAGTCCGTGGTTAGTATTTTGTCTGGGTTTCGGAGGAGAAAAGCTTGGATCCGGCCAGAGACTGTGAAACAAACTGCATTGCTTCATAAATTGGAGCAGGTTTGTCTGTGTCGCTCCTTTTTAGACATATTTCAAGGACTGCTTTTTGAGCTTAGTTACTATTTTCATTTCCATTAGCTACGGATTTCTTTGCTGCAGGTTTTTTTTTGAGGGTGGTTTTGAGCTTTTGGGTTTTGATCCGTTTGAGTGTTCCTACCGCTGCATCTGGAACGTGGATATTTCCAGGATCTGCGTGGCCATGGACACAAAGAATCGCGAGTGGAAACCTGTGCTCGCAGCTGCGGGGGCCGTGGTGGGAACGGCGTCCTGCTCTTTTTAACCTGTGAAAGGTGACTGCTGCTCATCTGCGGAATTAATGAAACAGGCTCAAATTTTATGTGATTGCTCCCCAGTGGAAATTTACTTTCTTTTACGAGTTATCGCAAATAGCCGGTATTATGTAAGAAATCCTAGGGGGCTTGCATGTGCAACAAGTTTTTGGGTTTTTCACTTAAAATTCACTCCTGTGGTATATTCTGTCTTTCTCTGCTCCTGTTTTCTGAGCAGAACATGCAAACTTTTTGATTTTTATGTCTGTGTGGCTGTGTAATCATAAGTCAAAGAAGAAGACTGGAGTCTTGCATGGCAAGTCATCCCCTTTATGAAAATTTCCATGTTTTGTCTGTTTTGTATAGTAGGGGCAGAACCAGAACTTGACTCTGTCTGCTGTGTGGAACTTGAAGGTGAGAATATTTTCACCTTAAGTTTTTTTTAAGTTTTTACTTAATCATATCTTGAAGGTTTGCTCATCTGAGTGTCTATTCCAACTTTTAACCTTGAACAGAAGGTTGCAAAAGTTAACTGCTTTTATTGTACCCGTGACTATCTGACACTACAGATGCACTGTCAACCCTTATACGTAAGCGTAAAGAGCTGTCATCTAGGTTGCTAAATATGAGTGTCGGTGTTAGAGAATGAGGTTGGGAAATAGTTGCTCAGTAGCTCAAGGAAAAGTAGCGTTTGAGCATCTTAAACCTGCTTCGTTGCCCTGGAATTGAAGGCAAGCGCATTTCTCATATACGGGAACTGAACGTGCGCGTTTTGCTTAAGCCTCACAGTTGGAAAATTTGACGATGGCGAAGTGGGTTTTACCCAAATTGTTGTTAAATTTGGGTAGTCTGATAGCACTTCCACGTCTGGCCGTTCCTGCGCTCAGCAGACGAACGGCACAGCTGAAGAACAGTAGCCCCGTTGAGCAGACCAGCCTGCGTGTCTTTCCAGGCAGAAACAACAGTCGCCATGAAAAAATAGACGGGCACTTTGTTCTCTTCTGTCCCCAACGAAGCTTCGTTCCAAAGCCTTAATGGCACGACAATACAGCCTGTGGTGCCCTGGGAGTAGGTCCACGTAAATTGTTTAACATCTCATGATCTATTAGGCTTGGGTTTGTGAGTACTAGCCGAGTTTGAGGAGCATTGTCTGGTGCAAAGCGTGCATGTGGCGTTCTGCGGAAGCAGTGCCAGATGCCTTTATAATGCTGACGGTAAGGTTAAAAAGACCCCGAGAAGAACGGAGTGGCAGTGCCGTAAGCATCCGTATCGGCACACAGAGAAAGCCTGGAAATCCGGAGCCGTGCCGTCAGAGTGCGACATGGTGGTTTGCACCGCTGCTGACGGTACAGCAGGCTCCCGTTCCTGTCCCTCTCTCACAATTCCCGGGAAGTTGGTTTCTGCGGGCCTCGTGCCTTGTTCCCGTGGAGCACGTGAGCACGGGTGACTTATGGCCGTGAAGCAACTCGCCCGGCTGACCTTTAAGGCCACGCCGAAGTGCTGTGCTGGATTGGGTCCTGCCTGCGTAGCTCCGCTGCCATGAACGGTGAGATAGTACAGCGAGCGGAGAGAGCCCATCGACCGGGGAGGAGCAAAGTCTGGATTGCAAACGTAACCTGCTTGCGGGGTGGGGTTGGAAATCAGTTGAAGACCAGTGCAAAGTCTTGAGTGCATCTTTGATAGGGACTTGGGGGGTGGTGTTACAGAGAGGCTGTGGAAGAGAATATTTCTTTAGAATTGCATATTTCAGTTGGAAGGGACCTGCAACCATCCTCTGGTCCAGCTGCTGGGTTGTGTTTTCAGTCACAGTTCACCAGTAGCCCTGTGTGACGGCATCGCTGCTTTTCTTGAAAAACCGTCTTGAAGAGACAGATGTTGTTAGCAGAGCGTTCACTTCAAATGCTTTCCATTTCAGAGTTAATGTCCCCAGTGTATTACTGACACATCCATCCCCAAAACGTGCTTGGAAAGAAAAGATTATTCTCGTTTAAGAGCAAGAAGTACTTCTCCAGGAATGTGACATAGGCAAAGATTTTTCCTGTAAAGGTGTAAATGCTTCTGACTCAGGATGAAAGTGTGTTTGATGTTTTCTACTTTTTTACGAACGATGATTGATTTATATCTTGAAAAGCCAGGGTTGGGTTTCAGAAGGAAAGGCAGTCTGTCTCCCACAACGTACGCCTTCCACGTCACACAAGCTTTGAGAATGCTTTCGGTGGCCTTCAGCGGGACGGTGTGTGTTATGCTTTCCCGTGCCTAGGGAAGTGGGTTTTGCCACTTTATTAGGGTAAATCGGAATCCTGAATGCGCTCGCTCATGTCAGACAAAAGTGTTTGGTTAGCTTAGTAGAGGAAGAGGTGAGGACGTGCCTCTTCCGTGTTTTGAATTTGGAGAAGGCTTCCTTCGATGAATGCGTTCATCTGCCCGATGCTTCCCTCTGCTTAATGTAGATAGCTTGTATAACTGAAAAAAGAAGCAAAATCTTTGCGAAACATTTACACTGAAAATGGATCCATTCCAAAAGAGAGAGTGCTCTTTTAAATGGTGTGCTCTGTGGATGAAAATAGAGGAGCCGTTTGAAGAAAATTGAGCTAAGCCTTGAGCGCGCAACCCGGCAAAGTGCGGTAGATGACTCGTGTCGCTCGGAGGCGTGTCGGAGGAGGCGGGAGAGCGGCAGCCCCAGTGGGCTGCGGGGAAGGGAGGGATCCGTGCTGCGCCGAGCCCTCTCTGGCCCTGGCACTGTCGCTGTTGCGCTCGAAGCCCAGGTCTGCGCGTAGACTTGGGTCTGCGGAGCCCGACCGTCGGAGCTCCCCGGGCCCAAAGCCTCGCGGTTTGCACGGGGAGCGTCCGTGCGCGGTGCCTGCCGAGGCTGGCTTGTGGGTCCTGCTGCTGCGCTGGAGGGTATCGGCTTGTGCGGGGGACAGTGCTGGTGTCCAGCAGCAAGAAGGAGAAGTTGGGTCTGCTGGGATTTTCTGTCTTAGAAAGTGCTCTGAAGCTAAGCATGAGAGCCTGCTAGCATGGAAAGAATGTGAGCAAGTCTGGGCTTGAGCGTAGGCTGGAGCCCGTGCTTCACTGACAAGGTAGGCAAGCCCAGGCACCCTTCCTTGGCTGTTGTGGGCACTGAACTGCAACCATGATGCTCCAGCTACTCACTTTAATGGCTTATGCCTATTTGCAGTATAAAATAAAGGAGTGGGCACGTAACTGTCATCACCGTGCTGTAGTTTAACCCGGGATGGACGCTCTGGACCTGTGAATAAAACAGTGAAACAGCAGGAACTGCTGCAAAAGAAAAACCTTCTGATTTCGTAAGTTTTGGTTGGATCACCCCTCTCTTCTCTTTGCCAAAAACGCAATGTATAATTTTTGTTGAAAGGGGATACGCTGCAAAACAACTCGGTGGAAATCCCAACTATATCTTACAGTGTCAGAATCCTCTCCAGACACTGAATAAAGGGAGATCGTGTCTCCAGCTTTTAAAATAATTACTCCAATTAAAGATCAAGCTAGAAGAGCCCAGAGCCAATGCAGTTCCCTGAACGTTAGGCATACAAGTTAATTTATTAAAAAGCATTGCAAAACCAACTTAAGCTCATCGTGCTCAAAATATCTCTCCCGGCAAGTAACCTGAATGTCCTCTGAGCCGTCGGCAGTGCAGAAATGTGGGCGTGCATAGAGGTTTCTGTGAACTCTGACAGTTTCTGTAATTGCTTTTCTACAAATGAAGCCATCTTTCTTGAACCTGGTTCTGCCTTTTTTCATTCCAAATGGTGAATAAGACATCTTTGCGTTGAGTATTCCCGGCGCAATAATGCCTCGGGTTACAAACAGCTCAGCCTTTTCCTGGGGAGGCTTGACTTGTGTCTCTGTGAACGTACGCGGGGTTTTTCACGAAGATATCGGTACGCTTCCGGTTGTGACCCTTAATTTGAAATTCTCAGTAGTGTCTATCAACTCTAGAACTGCGGTATCAGCCCAACTTTTCTGGCTCTCTTCCCGGACCCGATCGTTCCACTTAGCAACAAGCAAAACGTAAGATAATGGGCGCAGATAAGGCGGATTTAATATTACCGTAGCCTGTTTTCCTTTTGCCTTTACGCAGCCGTGTTGCAGTTAGGTGCTGGGCGTAAAGCTGGTTTTTGCTAACAGGTGTCTCCGAGAAGTTGGGGATCACGTGCAGATTTACAAGCTGGGTTCAGCGATAGGTGGTTATACTCTGTATTTAAGAAAGTGCTTGCGGCCGATGGTTAAGACACGTGTGACTGGGCCAGGCTCACCCAGGACTATCTCTTATCTCTCTTCCTTACTGAGGCCTTTATCGCCAAAAGGCCAAAAGGCAGCTTCGTATCCAAACTCTGTTGAAAATTAGCTGGAGTCGGCCACTGTTGTACCCTCCTCTGGAATGGAGATGGCTAGTTCAAGATGACCGGTGCAATTTGCAGGCACTGACTCGGTTAAGTACGGTACCCGGGAATACTGGTCGGAAGGATTTCTGTGGAGTTGGGGGTGAATTGGCGCAGCTAACGGGAGGCCAGGTGACGACCAAGTCGAGGGGGTTATGCCGAATGAGTGCTGACCGTGCACGTTGCCTTGCGTTGCCCTCTCCGTGCCCAGAAACGCTGGGCTTCTGAGTTTATAGTTCATAAAGCAGAAGTAGGAACCCTTATTTTAGAGTTCGGGAAGAAGAGGAAAGAGAATGAGGGAACTGTAAAATGATTTTAATATATCTTATGTTAAAATGCTGTGGCTTGAAAGCCTCAGTGATAAAGGGCTGAGGTGTGCAGGAACCTGGGAAATCTCTCCTTTCTGAAGAGAACATTTTAGCGATGTCTGGGAAGTTTGTGTTTATGGACGAGTGGTCTGTTGTGGTACCGGACTCAGCCAGCTACTGATCCAGGGAGAGCAGCAAAGTGGGTTCAAATGTGCTTGAGTGTCTGAAAAAGCGCTACGGGAGTCTGAGTAGCCCGAGTAGCCTGCCTTTGGGAAGGGAAGATGCAAGGGGTCTTACCTTTTTTAGGTTGTCTCTATCCAGAAAAACGATTTTTTCCAAGTCCATTCTTAGAGCAGATGGGATTTTTCAGACATTGTCTGAAAGAAAGACCTGTGCTGAAGTCACGGTTTCTCTTCTTTTCCCCAAATCTGCTTGATCTTCTGGACAAGCGTGTTAGTCACTACACTAGTTTTTAGGTTACGTTGGAGGACTCAGGACCTCCTCTGACAGTGCTGCCTATCGGCATCACTGTGCTCCTACCGTTTTTTTCCCCACCAGTTGTTCTTCATGGCAATGGGTCGCTAGAAAGGAGTTTGTAAGAAGTAGCTATGATGAACGCTTTCTGGCAAGAACCTACTTTTCAGTTCTGGGTTACTGTTTTGTTCTCAGTCTTGTTTTAGGCTGATAGGAGTAAGTCTATTTTGGGCTGCCCTTAAATGGATGTCATCTAGAGGACAGTCTTGTTAAAACTTGGGAGTTGCCTGCTCAGCAGTTCAGTTACGTGCTCTTGGCTGTGGTTGGAGGATACAGTAAATCCAGCTTTAGGGCACTTAGAACCAAATTAAGAACGTTACTCTCCCATGAAGCAAAATGCCAATCCAGTAGCAAACTCATTTTGCTGGTAAAGTGAGTTTAACATTTCTAAATGGATTGACTTTATGCAGGATCATGCTTTGTCTGCTTGTGCCGCTCTGCTTTTATGCTGCGTCATGTTCCTACCGTTGAAGTTGGTGTCCTGGTGGCGAATGGGCCCGTATCGTTTTGTTCGCTGACTAATGCCGCAAAAATGCATTCGTGTGCCCCTGCCTGACCTGGGCCAAACCCTTATTAACGGCTCATTGATAGTCTGCGGGTCCGAGTTTAAAGATCACGGGCTTGATCTGCTCTTCACTGGCACCATGCTTCCAAGTCAAGGTGTCACGTGCGATGCATTGCTCTCGTCAGCTGAGCGCGTGGAAAGGCAAGGGGTGCCCGAAGGTGCCGCTCTGCTCCCCCGCACCCGCGACCTGCTCCCTATTGCCCGCTGCAGGGAATCTCATGGACAAGCGTACAGCATCTCCGCTGCCTTGCTTTGCTCTCGAGGGAGCGAACGTGTGGATGAGCTAGTGGTCGTGGCAGTGAGGTTCTCCCAACCGTCTTTTATCCCAACGGCCGTCAGTGCTCCCTGACTGCTCTTTTCTTTGTTAACAGTGGCAAAACCACATACGAACCTGCCCTTCTGATACCACGACCTGAAACTTTGAGCAGCAGGCACGTTTCCCCGCGCGTGGGTGTAAGTCTGGTTAGCGACAGCCAGGGATCAAACGTACGTGCCGTTGTCCCAACAGCGTGATCGTAGCTCCCGGGAGGCCCAACAGACCGCTCTCCTTCACCGGCGCGGGACTCTGCTCTGGAGATGCAGAAAGGAATTGTCGCTCGCGGTCACGTTTCTGCTGAATGATCCTCCCGGGGGTCGTTCCGAAGGGACCTGCATCCCTCGGGTTCTGGGGCTTGTGCTGGCATAATCTGCGTTTTGCGAAGCACGCGGTGCTCTTGAGAAACAGGATGGCTCCCTGGGTTCGTGGTGCTGTGGGTGCGACTTTCTTCTGTTGTTCTGGCTGGAGCTTAAATTGGTGGAAGTGATGAAATTCTTCTTTATTTCGGTTTATTCTCAGATGGCTTTAAAATAACTTGGTTTTGCATTGCTCTCCTCTCTCTCCTCTCTGGAAATGTTGTTTTTTCATCTTCAGAAAACTGGCACTGGTTTGTGTTTTTGTGTTTTGGGGTTTTTGTTGGTGGTGGTGTTTTTTTTTCTTTGGTGCTTGGCTTGGTTTTTTTTCTTCCTCCCAACGCAGCTGGTGGAGGCAAAAAGGGCATTTAGTTTGAAAATTGGCTGTGTGCATTTCTAGCTATCGGGTCTGCATTAGTTTTGATTGACTATTATTAAATTAACATTTTATGCCTGCACTGGGATTGATGCCAGCGACCTTCTTCAGCAGAGATTTTGTCTCTTCTCCCCTGGGGAGCAGTCGCTATAAAATCTTCCGGCCAGGCCGTTGTCACTCGAGTGAGGATGAAGTTAGCTTGGAGCACGTGAGTTTCTGAAAGCCCACTGGTTTTCGTGCTTGTCTAGTGTTTTTGGAGAAGTTTTCTTTGTCTGGACGACGTGCGTATGCTGACATTTGGATTTGGTGACTTTGCCTCCTCTTAGTTTTAGAGCTGTGTGCTCTGATCACGCCCCTTTTGATGCGATCCCAAATGTTATCACATCCCTTCTTACTCTTGAGTAACTTGTAGAAAGTACGTAATCTTACAGGGACTTTCGTTTAGTAACCAATTAAAGTTTGCAGAGACTGATTTTTTTCTTCTCTTTTTTTTAATTTTTTTTTTCCCTTCCCCCTCAAGGCCTCTACTATTTAGAAATCACATAAAACCCTTGACGTACGCATGGTTCTCAGTCGTGTACTTTCTCCAGGTCTCAATCCTTACACACCGTAGTAGTTGCCTGAGGATTTTGGTGATGGGCACGCTTCGAGGAGCTCCCGCTCGCGTAACGCCGTGCCGCGCCGCTCAGTCGTGCCACGTGGACTGTGAATGAGGTTGAGCGCTGAAGCAGATTACCGAAATCATCCGTGTTAAAAATATCCTTTATGCTGGATTATGTTTTTGAAACCAGCGTATCGTGAACCCGCTTATCACTTCAGAATGCCGAGAATTGGATCAGAAATGCTGTGACTGCGCTCCCTGAAGTGCTGAAAGTGCGTTAGCTCCCTTGGCTGATTCAGATGCGTCCAAAACGTTTTATACAACCAGGCTTTCTGCCTCGGCCGGGCGAGCTTTGTGCTGGATCAGGTATTGTCTGTCCTGCTCCAGCAGAAAGCCAGCATACGTTCTGTACTGCGTGCTTGGCTGGGGCCGGGCCTGGCTCAGCCCCCGTCTTCATGTCCGTGGTGCGGAGTTTTGTGATGCTCGCAGAATGTCTTCAGCAGCTCGGAGGTGCTTGGAAGGGGGATGGGGAGGAAAACGTGCAGCTCTAGGAGTTGTGTCTTTGAGAGTACGGGGCCTGAAGGAAGGGAGAAGTTGCAAATTGTAATTAGAGGAGTGAAATTAAGAGGTAAGCCGGTCTCGTGCATTTTGTGTTAGCGGGGATATTTTGTGTGCTGGGGGCTATGGCTATAGAGAAGACGCTTTCCCCCAAAACGGTCACGTGGGAGGAGGAGTGCGGGAGCTGCTCGCTGGGAAGCCGGGATCGAGAGTGCTGGATTGTTTTCCCTGGAGAAAACCAGATCGGGTTTAATGGTGGCACTGGGCGCGCTGCCCCACCCCGCATTGTACACACTGCCCGTTCTTTTGCTGAGTGGGAAATGGACTTAAACCCAGGAACTCCCATTTCAGATAACGTTTTTCTTTTAAAAGGCAGTCTGGCAAGACTGAGACGCTCGCTTTTAACATCCTTGTCTGCGGGTAGGAACCCCTGAGTCGGGTCCAAGCTGCCCATACCTTGCCCTTTGCGACTCTGCGTAGGCAACGTGCAGCAGATGCTGGTAAGATTTCCCACAGCTGCTGGTCTGTTGTCTCGGGTTGTATATCTGCAATGTCTGTATAGCTATAGACACATCCCCTGTCTGTTCGGTACTTCTAAAGCCTTGCAGGGGTTTTCAAGTTGTGCGCTGAGCTGAGGTAAGTGACGTGCTGGTAATACTGCAGGCAGTCCTTGGTCCGTGATACCTCGTCTTACGACACGGCACGCTCAGGCACAGATTTCTCGAAAAGAGCTCTTGGCCGAGGCTTGAACAGAGAGGAACCACTTTATAAAACAGGATTGTTTTTAAATAGACACGGGTTGAGTTGAAGAGCGCATGAAAATGCTCTTGTAAATCAGCCCTCTGGAGCAGTTTCCTCTCAGGTTTATTACTGAGCCTCAAGTCATGCACTAAATTATAAATCTGTTGTACAACGCCTCATTTTCTTTAACTGGGGCAAACGTACGCGGTATGTCTTGCAGTCATCTTTTCGTTTTAGCCTTCGTGTTTAGTCCGCTCCTGAAATGTGCTCTGTCCTCCTGCCGCTCTCCCGTTTTTGAACTGCTTGTAAAAATTTGCTCTTTTTTTCCAAGCAAATGTGTTGGAGCAAGAGGGGGATTTTAGGAACTTTTTCACGCCAAGGTTGAACTCTGTTCTTTTTTTGATTAGCATGCAAAACCGAAAAAATGGTAGGGATAGCCAGCTGGACGTGTAAAACACGGTCACGTAAGAAGCTGCCTATAAGGCATGAAACTGTAACAAAAATATTGCGGGACATGACATTGCCACAGTAATAAATGGCCGAAAAAAAGAGCGGATACCGCAGGCTGTCTTGAAATAATAATTTTTAGGAAAAGTCCACTACTGCTTGTGGGTTTAAAACCTGACACCATTCTGCCTCTAGAGAAAACTTTTTTGTGATTTCTATTTCATGCTTTGCAGAAAATGAAGCCACAAAAATGTCTGGTTTACGTTAGCCTCAACCAGATATATTCATAATATTTGCAGTCCAAAATGACCTGGTCCCTTTGATTGGCTCATCTCATAGAGCTCCTACGTAAGTGCAAACTCCAATTCCTTTCAGAGCGTCTCTACACCCTCTCCTGGCTCTGGCTACGTTAAATACAGCCGATGTACGGGGAAGACGTCGGGAACCAGGTGCTCAGCTGTCGAGGTTCACCTCGTCCTGCTGGAGAGAGGGCTTTAACTGGGATGCTACTGGTTTCAAATTAAGCTTGAGTGAACCGCGGACTTCTTGCGGGTGCATCTCCAGTTACAGCTCCATGGTTTCCTTTAAGAGAAGGAAATGAAAACAAACATGCAGCTGACTTTATCAGTTTTTAGAGAGTTGTGCCATTTTATGGTAAGCAATGTAAACGTAATAAAACAATGGCTTCACCTGCTACACCTCCCCTAGGGTCCCGTGCCAGTATCCCCCCTTGGATTTCCCCGTGCTCTGATAATGGTACTTTGTTGTTTGTGCAGAAGAAAGCTGCGATTTCATTCACTCCTAAGTGTTTTTTCCTAGGAGTTATTTCACTTTTGGAACGTATCCCAGTTGAAGAGTTCTCCCGAAGTTGTCAGAGAGTTAAATTGAAATCCAAGCGATGAGACTTGTTTTGTCAAAATAAATTCGAATGATTCTTGCCTTGGTTTCAAGAAGGTGCTCGCATAGGCTTCGCCCGTGAGTTGAGATAAACCTTTAGAGTGCTTGACGTTCCAGTCAGTGCGACTTTGTGGAAACAAGATTTAATCAAGAACTGAGACTCGTATTTAAATCCTATAGCGGGACGTAAGTCCAGTCCCTGAGAACGCCTCTGTAGAGTGAAACATTTCGCGCAACAATGAGATGGCGATATTGGGAATTTATTCAAAACCAAACCCAACAGAAGGCCTTCCCACCATACCCCCCGAGTTTTCCAAAATGTCTCATTAATACTGAAACCCCTTTTAGTAATCTGAATAGCACGGCACGGTATTGCTGAACGAACAGGCTCCGTTTTCCTGAGTGAAATCCGTGTAACGGGGACATTTCAAACAGATAAGCTCTCTCGAGGTTTGTATTCTACGTGACGCTGCCCGATTGACCAGAGGCACCCAGCCCCTCGGTTTGTGCACCCTCTCGCTAAGGAGGCTTCTGAGGGACAAAGAACACGGAGAGTCTCTTGAAATGACTTCTTCTGGAGAACATACTGAGGGTGGGGTTAAAAAAAGAAAAAAAAAAAGGTGCAATAACATGACCTCTGTAAAGCAGTCTTGTAGCTGTACGTGGAGTGCGTTAGCTTGCTGAGGGGTGCGGGGTGCGTGCGGCTCCCCAAAGCGATGCCGGTGACACGGGAGCTGTGCTTGGCTGGCCTGGCTCTTGCACGCTGTGCACTGCGAGCCGGGCCGGTGGCTTGTTTCCTGTGCGTGCCAACTTGCCATCGCTCTGGTCTAGGTGGGCTTCCATGAAAGGACCTCGAGGGAGGGGAGGAGGGGAAGTGTAACCTCGGGGATTGACGTGGGCTGTTAGGGGCACGCTTGCCCTGTGCGTTGCTCCTCCTTTCCCCAAAGCCCCTTTGACAAGCGTGCTTCGGTGCCGCGTAGCGAAAGGCTTGTGTCGCTGTCGTGCTTGAGAGACACGAGCAAGCAACAGCAAACCGTTGTGTTTTCACATGCCCTTTGAAGAGACGAGTAATCCAGAACGTGCAGTTGCTCGTAAGCTGGTAATAACATGATAAACTTGCAAAGCTTTTGGACTTTTTGCTTCCTCCTTGTTTCGCTATAGCATGCGTGCAGTCAATCAGCAACCGCGTCGCGTGCTTCGTGGTCCAACGTGTGCCGGCAGTTCGTTGGAACTATAGGAAAATAGGAGTCGGTACTGCAAAAAGGAGAAGCACAGCCCAAAACAAATGAACAGTCAACCTCCTTCGAGGTTGCGTGTGTTCCAGCCTTGTGCTGTGTGTCCTGCACTGTCAGGAAAAAGGGTGCTTTAGCACCTTGCATGCATTTACAGCTTTCTGTCTTGTAGCATTTGTAGTTGTCTCACGGTTCTGTAGAGGAGATGCTTGGCATTGCTCCGGAGAGAGGGAACGGCGGTCTCGGTTCCGACGCGAGGGCTGCAGGAGAGGGAAGAGCGGAGACGAGTCTTTCTGCGCCTCGACTGCACTGTGCTAAGCAGTCATCTTGGGGATAAGTTCCCTGTTGATTATCGAGAGTTGCTTTCAGAGAAGCTGGGTTTATGTTTGGATGTTAAAATATCATAGTGCAAGTTCTTTCCGCAGAAAGCAGAGGCTTCTGTCCTCCTCTGCTCCTGGTGAGTGCAACCTTTTGCTGAGAAAGCATGTGAATAAATGCTGGTTTAGAGCTGACAGGGGAAAACGCATCCAAGATAAACTTGGCAATGTGTTCTCAAAGTGCATCAACCGGGCCGCGCGGAATACAGTCAGAAGCTCATTTTTCTGTGTGATAGAGCCCATACGCAAGTACGTGAGAAAAACAAAACACATCTAGCCTCTAAAAAGGAATCAGTCACATTAGGTCTGTTTATTCGAGCGTTTGCGTCTGGGCTGTGAGAGAATCGATGGGACCACGTCTCCTTCCTAGTTTCCTGTTTACTTGGCCACTGTCATCGCAGTATCGGAATGCTTCACAGGTTGCAGAGAAAAGAAATAATATTATCTCTCTCTCCGCAGCCTGTTGACAGAAGAAACCTGTTTAGCTTATTGGCTCGTGATCTTTGGGATACACGCACGTGCACTTGGCATCCAACTTGGGTGGCGTGGTGAAGGGACAGGGAAGCCTTTGGAGGCTCTTCTCGCTGCTCGGTGCATCCCATCTCTGTGAGCATCCAGGTCTAGCCCAGGGTTGTGTCGTTCCGTCTGTTGTTGAAGGTTGAGTGATGTTGCTCGTCACCAGTAGTTTTGATTTTGGAGAGCATGTCTGAGTCCCGTGAAGGACCCTGAATGCCAGCCCGGTTGTCACGAACGGACTTCTTAGACCCGGTGTGGACTGGGGCTGTGGTTGTGCCAGTGGCCGCTCCTTTTTCCAGCTCTGGCCGTGGTTACCAGCAGCAAAAACGCAGCCGCTGGGTCGCTCTGAGTTAGTTCCTAGCAGCGCAGGGAGGAAGTGCAGAGGTCCGCAAGTCCTGCGCGCAGCGGGCGTTGGCGTGTCCGCACAGATCAAGCTCTCAAAGGCAGTCGTCTGTTCTGATGGCTGCTGTAGTCTCCTCGGCTGACAACTCCGTGTTCCAGCCTCCGGGAGGAAAAGAGACGTGGGTGCTGCGCAGTTGCCCCCTTTTGTGTTTGGGGGGTAAACGGTGAGGGAGCGGGGTGTAATCCTTGGCGCAACCTGCCAAACAGGGAGACCTGGTGCACTGTTCGCTTGCTTTTGCCTCTCTTCTCCCCCAGCATCCCCAGCCTTTGTGCTCCCATTCCGCTTACCCGACAGCCGTTTTCTGAGGAAGACAATCTTGCCAGGTAAATGATGCCAGATGCCGAGAAGCAGACGAGGCTGGTTGATTCTCAGGACGATGGTACTTGGCTGGCCTTTCCCACGAAGGCCCACAGCTTCCGCGCACGAGCCCGCGAGAGCTGTGAGGCAGGAGCCGCGGTGCTGCGTGGCGGGGCAGGCACGTTCGGCGAGCGGCTCCGACCCGAGCCCCCGAGCCCCCGCTGTCGGGGCGGCTGTTTCGGCCGTCAGGCGTTGCTGCTCTGTGACCCGATGGTTGCAATCCCGGCTCCTCCCCGCAGCCGTTGACACACTCTGCACCCGGCTTAGGGCAAAAGGATTGCTCTTCAGATGTGACTTTGACATGGGCTCTGCCTGATGCTAGCTGTTTCACTTACAGCTGGATCCGGTTTTGGGTTTTTTTTCTTTGTTCAGTCCAGAGTTTGCTGGAGTTTCTTCCCGATTGCAAAAGACGTTTGAAACGGGCAGAATCGTAAAAGCTTATCAGCGAGTAATCACTCTTGTTTCTCGCTCCCCGGCTACGTTAGGTGTTCATTGACTCGAGCGAGCTGTATCTCCGCAGAACGACTCAGGTTGCCCCATCAGCCCTTCCGCTTTATTTATACCAAACGCTCTTTTCCCTCATCTCCCGCTGTAAAGGATGAAGTTCTACGGAGCGGTGGTGTCGAGGGCCCCGGCGGTGCCCCTTGGGGCACCCGGCAGCAGCGGGTCCCCGGGCCGGGCTGCGGGGCGGTGGCAGCACTCCGTCCGTCCGTCCGCCGCTCCGGCTCGCTGCGGGGTGGCCTCCCGGGACCCGAGCCCGCAAAGCTGAGCCTAATTGCTGCCTTAGACCGCTTTGACGACACGTTGCGAGTGTTCGGTGTGCTGCGACAAGGAGACCTGCGAGGAATGATTTATAATGCCATGAGCAAAACGGAGACTGCCAGATAAGTGTGGCCATGGGGAAGGGGACAGAGTTTTAAGTCTTTTTTTTTTTTTTTTTTTTTTTTTTTTTTTAACTTTTAACCAAAATACTTTGTTTNAAAGCCTATCACAAATAATTCGGCTTTGAGCCACTGCACTTTTCTTTAGAACCCAGATCAGGTTTGCTGTGCTGAATGCTCAGCAATGCTCTTAGCTGGAAAGTCACCCGGAGCAGAGAGGCAAAGGTACCGGCTGCCTTGGCAGTGCTCTGCTCGCAGAACGGGCTTTTCATTGTCTCGTCTGCTTTGTGCTGTTTGATTTCCTTCACTTTTGCCCATTTTATACTGACTTTTCTCTCCATTATGAACTCTGGGATCCCTGCTAGTGTTAAATTGATTGTGTTCTTTCTGAGTAGTCTGGCAGAATATTTCTGTGAGCTGTATCTGCGAGGGGTCTGCGAATTTAGGTTTGAGTTGCATGCTGTGTTCGTTAGGCTATGTGTGATTCTTGTTAAAATCCTATCGACACATAATGTCATTCCGAAAAATGTTTGGTACCGGTCTAATTGTCTACCCAGAGAGGCCAATTATTCAAGCAGCTCATATTTCTTCACTTGAGTATACTGTCAGAGTCCATGGCTTGCTCCAATCTAGACCTTGAAAAGAGAAACCCGATATTTGTGAATTAATTTTTCAGGTTGGTTTCCAAAACCTTGCAGTAGCAGCAATGAGGATGTGGGTCTAGATCGAAAGTGTCTGAATGCCTCATGCTTTTTACCTTACTCCAAGGAGCTGGTAAACCAGCTTAACCTGAGGCACGTTTCTATTCAGAGGCCCTGAAAAACAAGTGCACCCTTGCTTCTGTCCACTGTGTGTGTCTCCTCCATGGGATGGTGAAAATACCTTTTCTCGCTGCAATGCTTCACTGATAGGACTCTGCCAGTTCTCCGCTGAAGACCCAAGTGAAGATTTTCTTGTTGGTTCACGTGATTTTGATTTTTTTTTTTTGTTTTTAATTTCTGCAACTCCCATTTCATGTTATTTGAAAAATTCCAGGGGGCTGAAATATTTCCCCCGTGCAAATCAATAAAGGATGTTTTCTTGCTAGATTTTGGCCTGAAGAAATCCTGCAGTAATCTGAGAAGGGCAGAAAAGACCAAGTCAAGGGAGGTGGCGCTGGGGAGTCTAATCACTAAACTCCTGCGGATTAGAGACGGGGCGCCGTGCCAAGGCGACCCAAGCTCTATTCCTGGCCCTTTAAACCCCCCAGCTCCTTCGGATCCGCTCTGCGCGTGTTTCGGGGAAAGCATCAGGCTCGCCATGTGTCCTTAGCAGGTTTCCCACCCTCCGCAGCTAGACAGCGCAGCTGTCAAACGTGATCAAGGGATCCAAGGGAGGGAAGGTGCCGTTACTGGGAGGGTGGGGGGAAGCGCGGGGTCCGTCCCTGCTGCCCACGGAGAGCTGCTGCCTGGGATGGCACCCGCTGAATTTTCCGCACCGGATGCCTTGCAGGCAGCGGAGATTGCTCCTTTCCTTCCTCTCCCCCCCTTTTCTCCTTCCCCTCCCCGCCACGAGACTGCTGCTTCTCAGGTGCCGCACCCCTGGACGGATGCTGCCGAGAAACTGGCCTTGGGAAGTGGTGTTGGAGCGGGGGCTGTGGGATGCGCAGGCACACGGACGCGTGCCGAGGGGCCGCAACGTGTCGGTGCTCAGGGAGCAGAGGCAAACGCTGGGGCACGTTGCGTGTGAAACTGTTCGGAACAGACTTGACGGAGCAATAAAGCGCGTGCGGTTTGTATTTGGCTTGGAAATCCAGCCCCATCTGTTCCAGATGTTTTCGGCTGTGTTTATAGCAGTAGCTACTGTGCTGCTGCGGGCAGGGAGAGGGAATTTAAAAAGAATAAATTGGGGTGTGCCTTCCCAACCCTTGCAAACAGGCAAGAGCATCCGTGAGATAGGTTCCCTTTTGTTGCCTGAGAAAAGATGCATCAATAGTCTTGAATAATTTAAGGAAGAACTGGAGCTTTCAGGGAAGGCTTCTGCGCACGTGCCCGAAGCGCCGGCTTTGCGCCTGCCGTTGGCAAGAGGCAGGTCCTCCCCCTTCGCGCAGGGCAGCGGCTGCCGTGAAACGGTACCTGCAATTGGGGAAACGGGCTCTTCAAACCCGCCGGCTTCTGGGTCTCGGGCCCGCAGCATGGGCAGAGCCAGCCTGCGTGAAGGGGAGGTGCTCCTCGGTTGCAATGTCTGAATCGGACCTGAATTTAGGGGCTGGTGCTCCCGTTCGTGTCGGGGTACGGTGCTGGATTAGTTGCTGCCGCCCAGTAATCCGAATGAGAAAGGTGTAATTCCGTACGCTTACTTAGCGGTTTTGAATCCGACCCGTTTTGCTTTGTTCTTTCTTGCCTGTGACGCGTTTGAGACTCGTTGGTGAGAGCTGAGCGGCGGACCGAGAGCCAAGGAGGAGGCCAGTGGGGGGTCGGTAAAGGTGCTTGAGGTTGAGGAGAACTCCGCAAGGATGGGACAACGGCTGCCGTGCTACTACTTACAGAACATGGGGGCTCCGGTATTTTCCTTTGGGCCTGAATTTTTTGTTTTTTTGTTTGTTCAGGTAGGCGTTGACACGCAGGGTAGACTTCCTAAGACGTTTTGATTTCTCGGTATTCATCCACTCGGTTTTTATACGCTTCCGAATTTGACTGTGCCCTTAAAAACCTCTATGAAGTGTTTGCCGCCGCCGCTGCGGCACTCGGAGGGTTTTATGGGCTCACAAGCGGAAGCGATGTGGATGTGAAGGAGATTTGAAGGCTTTGTCTCCTCCTGTGCCAAGTTGGTCCTTATTTCATCTCGGGAATACAAGGAGAAGGTATTGGGTTTTGATCCTCACCCACGTATGCCTTTTCTTGCCCTTGGTAGGAAACCAGGTTGTTACGATAGAAAGCTTCCGCAGTGACTGCCCGGCGCTGAGCAGTAAATGTGTGCTCAGCCTCTAAGCGATACGAAAGGAGATTATTTACTATAGCTCGAATTTTTTTTTTTTTCTTTGTTGTTTTATCCTTTTTGTATCTGCTTGTCAAAAGGGAATTTGCAGGCGAACCCTTGGGGAGCGGGCAGGGTCTGATTTTGTGGGTGCAATACAGCAGCACCAGTTGTGGGCAGGGCCACGGGAGGACTTTGGTGGCAGAGACGTGGAATCGGGAGTCTCTTCTGCACACAGACAGCAGATCAGAGGTGGAGAGAAAAGGACGGGGGGAAGAAGGCAACTGCTAAAACCCATCCCCAAATGGATGAATGAACGGGTGACACACATAAATGACTGCTGTGATGGTCTGACTTACTGGAGCTTGGTCTCTGGATAATCCTCGGATGTCAGATTTCTGTAAGGCCAACATGTGACACAGAGCTTGCCTCCCCACCGACAGGAGTGCTTTGCGGGTATTAAGAGGCTGGCTGGAGCCCGGTCTCCCGCTGTGCATTCGCACGCGCGTGTGTCTGTGTGTAGTATGTGTGCTCGCTTCTGTATGGGGTTCTGCAGCAGAGGTCTTTTGGAAGAGCTTGAAAGCCAAACTGGATTTCCACAAACTCTTGGCTATTGCATAGACAGTCCCCACCTCGCCTCTGTGTGTCTATGTCCTTTTTAGAGAAAAGGAAAAAGGAGGAGGGGAAAAAAACCCCCGAGCCAAGAAACAAGAAAAAAGCCCAAAGACTCGTAGCTGGGATTACCTTTGTCACCCCGATGTCCTCTCAAGGGTAGAATTCGAGCTGCGTGAGGCCAGCTTAAACCCAACGCCGTTCGACAGGAGCTCTATGAAGGAACAGCAGGCGCTGGAAGGAGAGCGGGAGTGCCCACGGGAACATGAACAACAGCTTGCAAGTTAACCTGCCCAGGACCTGGGCCGGTTCCAGCAGCTCGCTCCAGGAGAAGTCTGAGCATTCCTTTTTTCTTTTCTATTACTATAGGATGGAGGACGAGGCAGTACTGGATAGAGGGGCGTCCTTCCTTAAACACGTATGCGACGAAGAAGAAGTGGAAGGTAAGAGGGCTCGGACTGCTGGGGAGAAAGGGTTGCCTTCACCATTTGTCTTTGTACGTGAGGTCGGCACAGTCGGATACGGAGACAAAGGGCGCTTGTGCCGAGTAATTAATCCTAAAGCTGACTTTTTAAAGAAATCCTCTTTTTCAGTTCAGGAGCGAATACCGTTATACGCTGCTGACACCCGTTTCGACTTCCCACAAAGTCAGGTTTGCTCTGTCTTGCTTGTGTCTTGTGAAATATCGGAGCTCTTTGTTTTTTCTTCCCTCTATGAATATAGTTTAGGCAATGCTTGCGTATCACCGCTGCGCTTGGAAGTGCTGGAAGAGGGTGGCAGGTGTCGCAGACGGAGAAGGGAGCTGGAAAAACCAGCAGAATACGTACCGAGAGTCGGGGGTGGACGTACAAGGCAGCAAGCGGGCGCTTGCCCGGGTTATCCTTCCGGCTTAGGAGGCGTAAAGAGAAGCTTTTTCCCTTGAACAGGAACTTTTTAGCAGAGCAAATGGTTTCCTCGCTTTTTAGGAAGGGAGTTAGACTCCTTTGAAAGTGTTTTTCTTTTCTACCAAAAACTGTTGTGAAATCCCAAAGGTACGAGGAATTTGAAGGAGTTTAGTTTAAGGTTGGTGGTGGAAAATTATTAAGCTGATAGGAATGAGTTATTTGCAGCAAATTCTCTTTTTCTTGTTTTACGAGGGTCAGTTGACCGTGTGCTTGTGATAAACTGGTGGGGGAGGAGGAGGAGGACGGGACGACAGCGTAGGTGCTCTGCCGAGAAGGGAACGGAGGCCAGCGTTTCGCCTCACGCTGCTATCCTTCCCCTCCTGACTGAGGTATATAATTTAATTCCCATTTCTGTATTGGCAAACAAACGGCATTTTTGGTTTAAAATGCTTTGAAAGGTGTAGGCGTACAGCTGTGTCACGGTCACTGGTAATGGACGGGGAAGGATCAAGCAGTATGAAAGAACATAATCTCCCAAAAGATGGATGAGAAGACTTCCAGCAAATCAAACCGGTCATTTCCATGAAAACGCCTGTGTTTTCTTCCTGTCTTGTATGAAGCAATCCGCTCTCGGTAGCTGCAAATCGTCGTGCTGGGGTTAATGAGGCCATTTGCTGTCTGCAGGGTCGGAGTGACAGGGGTTTTGTGTTAGCCTTTCGCTTGCAGAATAATTGATAGTTGGGCAGAGTAGAAACGTTTAAGATGGGAGACAGAGAGAGAGAGAATATTTCTTATCTTTCCCTGTCTCAAATGCCGCCAGATGCTGTCGTGGGGTGTTCTGGCCAGGTCTGACGCTCCGGGAATACAACACAAAGGGTTGTTTGTGAAGAGCGGTGCGGGAGCCTTCCTTTGTAACTCTCTGCAGGTGCTGTGGAAAAGGTTGTGGTTAACGCTTGAAGTAATATCTGTCATGCGGTCTGTCCGTCGCCAGGTTTCGGTGTAGATATCCTCATTTAGTTGGGCTAGCAGACCGGTTGCCGTTCATCTCGCTGGGGTAAGGAGAAGAGGAGATGAAACGAGTATTTCTAATTGCACGCGACAGGCCTGGGAGAAGCGTAGCTGTTTGTCGGAGCCTCCGGAGAGACTCGGAGCCGTGTAACCGGCTAATTCCCTCGTTCGTGCTGAAGGCAGCGCCTTGATTCTCGCCAGCCTTCCGCGAATGACCTAGCTACATCACAAAAGGAGCCGCCGTCTGTGGCGGGGCCGGCGCTGACGCCGTAGCATCTGTCGGTGTCACCGTGCGTGTGTGGTGCCCGTACGATTGGGGCGGCGAGCTGCTGCCCGGCCGCTCCGCTCTTCCGGAGCGGGACAGCCTGGAATTCCCAGCGTACCTGGGAAATCTGGGGCGTTACCCCAGGGCGAGTAATCAGGAAAGGCGTTGGCACCTTGACGAGATCTTATTTGCCTTAGAGGGGAAGATTTCCAACCTGACGGATTCTGTGATCCTCTGCATATCCTCAGCTGCACCGAACTCTCGGCAGAGCTCTGCGCCCTGTTGTATATCAGTGTGCTTAACGTACGTACCTAGCACGCACGCGTGCACCCCGTGTGCAGTCGCGGTCTGCGTGCATAGAATGAATTGCAGACTCGCGGAATGGTTTGGGTGGGCAGGGACCTCCCAGCCCCCCCAGTCCCACCCCTGCCATGGGCAGGGACACCCTCCACTAGCCCAGGTTGCCCAAAGCCCCATCCAACCTGGCGTTGAACACTGCCAGGGAGCCAGGGGCAGCCACAGCTTCTCTGGGCACCCTGGGCCAGGGCCTCAGCACCCTCCCAGGGAAGGATTTCTTCCTTCCGTGCAGTCTAAATCTACGCTCTTTCAATTTAAAATCCAACGGACGAGCTAAAACATGAGGTTGAAGACCTCCAGCTGACACTGATGCAGATGCTTTTAAGTCTCTCTGCTAGCTTTCCGCACTGCAAGCGGAGTGGTTTCAAGGAGGAGAGCATTTGTCTAGAGGCCTGAAGGTGTTACCTCTGAAGTGCTCTCCATTACTTCAGCCGCTTTCATGGTACAGTTATAACTTGCTTTTCTAAAAGGCTTGCAGTGGCTGCGTCCTCTGTAGAAGAAAGTAACAGCGAGTGTGTATTTTATTTGTCGAGTAGTTTTTATTTTTAGCCTGCTTTCAGGAGGAAACAACGTACACGTCATGAAGTGGTTTGCCTCTCTTGCTGCTTCTTTCCATTCTTCTCCCAGTAAGTTTTTGCACCTAGCAGGCAGTTTTGATCAATTTTCTTGGGAAGGTTCTTGAAAGCTACTCTTAAATTCACTAAACTTGGGGGGGCGGGGGGAAAACCCCAAGCAGAGAGGAGGGATGGTTTTCTTTTCCCCCTGCTAGGGAAAGGGGAATTGTAACCTTTATCAGCAGACAACCGAGAGCGTAGTGACAGGGCAGTGGGACTTGGGGATTCCCCAGCTGCAGGAGTTTGCGGGAGAGCACAGGAGAACCCCGCTGCAAAACGTCGTGAGGTGCTTAGAAAGCAGCAGGCTGCTTTGGTGGCTTGCGAATGGTTTGCTTTCAAAGGGACCAAGACCCAATTTGAAAGCTGTCAGTTTGAGCATCCCTCTTCTGCACGTTCTTTGCAAGAAGAGAGAAGCAGCGTGGTGTCATTTTGTTGTGAGCTGATGAGCTCTCGTACGTCTGCGAGATGGAGAGAGCAGCTCTGAATTACTACGTCATTCGTTAATTTGATTACATAGTGGCGTGGGGGAGAGGGGAGGACTTGGCTTTTTAAGGAGGGGGAAAAAGGGGCATTTCTGGTCAGTAGGATGTTGAGACATTTTCAGCTTGGGGCGGTCGTCGGTCACGGCCTTGCTGAGGAAATGTAACGTTAATAGAATCCGTACCTACCTGACAAAAATATGTCCCTTTGGCCTGGTTCCAGAGATTGTTTAACGCTCCTCTAAGGTGGCACCTCAGTCGGGTCCTACACTGGAATGTGTTGCTGTTTTAGTAGCGATGGCATTCGAAAATCATCCCGTTGCAGCTCACCCCCTCCTGTCTGTGTCGGGAGGAGGGCTCGGTCGGTTAGTTCAGTAGACGTTAGCTAGGAAGAACTGCGCTCGCCATCGCTGGCGTAGCACTTAAGTGCCCAGAAATGTGACTTGGCGAGACAAGGGATCTGCCTGGGTCTGGTGCAGAGTGTGGAGGAAAGCAAGTGTGAAAACGTAGGCTTTCGTGGGGGAAATGGGGAAGAGGCGCTGCCCTAAGCTGAACCCCCTGCGCGAGAAAACCCTTCCCGTTCATTTGGAGCACTGCACGTTCCTTTCCTTGAAGGTAATGACATATTACTGTAATGCCGCTGTTAGGAGTGCCGGTATGTGTGACATAAACAGATTACTTAATAACCAATTTTGCAAGAGGGGAAAAGTAAAGCACCACCTTATCCTTTGAGATAAGGTATTCTTGGCTCTCGAAGCGTAACTTCCCCCGGGCTGGCTGCCGCCCGGACTTCACGGTGGGGCAGAGGATGCCCGGTTTCGAGCCTGACAACTCCCTCGCCGGAAAGCCCGAGGAGCGCCCGGCTGCCCGTCTTGGGAGGAGGGGACCAGCGCCCGTCTCGGGCGCTTGTCCTGGTCTCGCAGGGTCGGCACGGTGAAGGTCTCGAGACTCTTTCTTAGGAGAGAATTCAAGGAAAAACGCTGTGACAGTGGAAACTTCTTCGTGGATCCTGTTACCGTTAGGGGATTTCCTATATAGAGACCCTAAAGCAGGGATTTTGTCACAACTTTGTGTAACGACCCTTTTTAGCTGCCGGCTGCCCGCACTTTCCTCCTCCTCGCTTGCTGTTCTCGACCCCGTTGTGTCATTGCGCTTTGCTGTAGAAAGCTGTGCGGTGCCGTAAGCCTGAGATTGCTACCTGATGGCTGGATCAATGAGGAGAGAGGCTGAAAGGGTAAAGATAACTGTGAAAATCTTTACCTTTATTAACAGCGGGCAGAAGGTAGGAGAACCGAGCTGTATTTACCCGTGTACTTTGTTTTCGTCGTCTTCTCTCATCCCCGCCCTCAGTTTTTGATTGCTGGCTGTAGGCAGACCTTCTCCTTTTTTCAGAAATAAGCAGAAGACCTGTTTCATATCAGTTAGAGTTTTTAACTTCTTCTGAAAGAAATACGATTAACAAATAAATCAGATGAAATCTCAGCACAGAATGTGCTTCATGAATATTCTTTGCTGCCTTAGATTTATCTGCAGAGATGGAGTAGGCTGTGTTTTGCTGTGCCAAAACCGAGTCAGGCTTTGCTCCTTCGAAAGCAAAACGATGAGGACTCGGGCGCTGCCGCCTTGCTCTCTTTTTCTACGGCAGCCGGCGCAGCTCGGGAACGGCAGGCGCAGTTTGGGGACCCAAACCCTGCCCCACACAGCTGGTAAAAACAAGACGGGTGGTTCGCACCTCCTCGACTTTGAGGTATCTGGATGAAAGATTTCCGATTAACTTCTCTCCGGCTTTAAGTCTCCGTGAGGCTTTGCAGGGTACCGCAATGTGCCGTGAACTGGTTTGTCGTAAGTGAAAAGGTCTAGCGCTGTGACTTCACTGCAGGCTTTGGATAATACAGTAAATCCCCGAGGAAACATTGGGAGCGGGGTTTGTGCGTGTGGATTAATTAAGTCAATAGTGCAAACGCTGGGAGGTCTGTGAAATATGAATCGCCAAGTGGTTTGTTCAGACATTTTTGTCATTAAGGTAATATCACTTTTCAGTCATTTGTTGGCTTGATGCTGGTAAAACGACGAGTCTGCTTACTATTGGCAATTTCCAGCCCCTCATAGCTTGGGCCGTCGTCCTGGGCGCTGCAGATGTCTTTGATCTGTTGTCAGGAATCAGCGTTAGCTGTAAAGCTGCCGGGGTCGTGCGAGAAGGTGCTGATGCCGACCTACTCCGAGCTCTGTGAGAAAAACTGCAATCCAGGTTCAGATGGCGATAAACTGACGTGACGTAAGGTAGCGATAAGTTGGCTGTGGGCGCAGGAGAAATGGAGAAAAATGCTTTAAGGACAGCTGAGTCAATATGTGATGTGTTTTGCCCGTTGTGAAGGAAAGGTGTTTTCTTTCAAAGCGATGATAAGTTTTGCACTGACACGCGCTACGAGCGTAAGGTACGTGGCAGTGAAGGAAGGTGTTTCCCTACCATTCTGACCGGCTCTTTTCCATTTCTGATCGGTTTAGAAAGAGCCATCAGCTCTCTGACCTGGCAGCGAAACTGATTTTGCTGAGGGCCGCGCTAATTAGAAAGGCGGCCCTCACGTGGCACCGGCCAGCCTTTGATGGGAGCAGCCTCTCCGAGCGGAGGTTTTCGGATACTGGGACCATCCTGAAGCTGATGGTCCCTCCCAAGAGAGAGCAGGCGCTCGGACAGCGCGCGGTAATCCTGTCCAGGGGCATGGGCCTCCGTTGTCTCAGTGCGCTCACCGTAACGAGTCTGTGAAGGTCACTCGTGAAGCCCTCTCTTCTTCAGTGCTTCAGCTCCTCTGGATGCTGCCAGCATCGGCGTGGGTGGGTGGTCGTGCACGTGCTGGTCCTCTCCTGGGTCATTTCACTTAGGATTCAAGTCTAGGCTTCTTTGACTGTCTCCTCCCACCCATTGTAGTATTTACCTTCCTCTGCCCAGCAGTTCTTTTATAAGGTACAGTAGTGCTGGGTACGACAGTGCAGGATGGAGACTGAAGGGCCGACGCAGCCTTTGCTCACATGAGAGCCCCAGATGTGCCGGTTACCCTTCCTGAAGTTTTCTGGGACGTTTAAAACTAAAAGGTGGCACAAAAATGTACTGGGGAGGCCCAGTCGCGGTCGTAAAGCATGCAACGCCAGCGTTTGCTCCCTTTGGCTGGGTTTAGCAAGCCCTGTCCTGGTTTCTGCCTCCTCACTGGGGCGACAGATTTTGAGAGATACTCGGTGCCACAAATCAAGGCGTAGCGAAGGTAAACGACAGAACCCACTTGGCAAATAGGCGAGGCGGAAAGTGGAAGATTGCTGACCCCATGTCAGGGTTGGGTTCCTTCAAGCTTGGCCACGTCAAACAGTCACAGCCTTGCTGTAGCTAGGGAGCGCAGGAGCCTCCGTCCCTCTCTCACCCGTGTGCCCAGAACTCGTGGAGCCGGGCTTAATCCGGAAACTGTAGGGCTGTTTCTCTGGCCTGCTGGGCTAAGTGCGGTCTGTACGCTCCTTCGGTCATCGTCTCAGCCTCGGTGACGGTCTGTCCCCTCCTTTCCTTTGGGTGACAGTCCTAGTCTGGTTGCCCAAGGCTGGGAGAACTTCGGTAGCGGTGCAAAGAGGCTGGGAAGGGACGGCGGATACTCTGGCTCTTCCTGGCAGGCGGCGTTGTGCTGCTGGCGAGGCGTCGGGGGGCCTTTGTGTGAGCGGGGCTCCCGCCGGTGCGCCCCGTGGTGTTTGCATTCCTTCGCGGTGTTCTGCTGGCAGCAGCTCGGCCTTCTAGCAACCCCGGCTCCGGCCGCAGTCCGCCTTCCGTAAAACACTCCGTGGCCTCTATATGTTTAATTATAACTGCAGCCTTGGCATCCAGGTTCGCCTGCAGCGGGGCTGTTTTTCTCCCTCGTGATGCGGTGCTGCAGAGTCAGGCAGTTAGGAGTTCTTGCCGTGAGCTGCCCGGCGCTTTGCAAACCCAAGGAAACAGGGTGGTGGTTCGGGTAGATCTCTGCCCGGCACGTTGCAGTTCTATATCTTGGTTTCCTTGCTGACCTGTGCCCAGGTCAAACAGCCTTTGCTGTTTGTTCTTCAGGCTTCGGACCAGGCGCTGCTCCGTGCAGTCATTGGCGGGGATGAGGACTTCAGGCTCTAAAAAGACCGCGGCGTTTGCTGCGGAGTTCAGAGCGCAGATTTCAGCGGCGTGCCTTCCTGTTGCTTGTGCAAAGCGGCAGCCAACCTCTGGTACCCGGAAAGCAGTCTGAGGGTTTTGCTCTGAAATGGAGGCAGCGCTTGGATGCCTCCGTCGTTATAACGCAGCTCGTAGTTATATTGGAGGGTGGTCTAAAACCAGCCTGCACCTATGAACTTGCTAGTGCCAAGTACGGCTTGATGTTCATTTAGTCAGCCTCGGTAATTAATGAGATGGCAGTATGGAAAATGAGTCCAAGATTTTTCAGCCAAGATGGGCTGTTTTGGGTGGTCATTTGGGAAGGGGACGTAATTTTAAAGGAACTGTGGTCAGTGCTCGAGGCAGATGCCAGAGAATCCAAAGGTACCGTGCTTCTGAACAGTTGGCACGGCTCTCCTGCTCTGCCCTGCTCCCCAGAGCCGTGCGTTTTTCCTTTTCTTTCCGTGGAACCCAAGCAGGACTGGCCAGATTAGATCAGATGACAGCAGGACAGGTTCGGTGGCTTCCGTAACCTCTCGCAGCTCCAAAGAAGAGAGAAAGAAAAGCAGCTTACGGGGTTGTGGGTAAGAGTCTCGCAATGGCTTATATAAAGCTCAGTGAGAATACCCCAAATGCATATTTGTTGTTCTGCTAAACAATGTCCACCCGTTAATTCATTGCCCACTTGCGTATGTTTTCCTGTCCTGGAGCAGTCCTTTGTAGCTGTCATCAACGTGTGTCTTCTGGGCTTCGTATTCTGATCTTTCCTAGCAATTCTAGCGTAGTTTTTGGTGACTCGCTCGGTCTGCTCCTTCTAAACAAACAGAGCGTGTAGGATCTTCAGGAAGACACCCGAAGACCTCATCTCAGTTTTTCATTTTCTTTTCCTATTTAGATGTTCCTGACTTGACTTTATGTGAGCTCTGTCTTTTGGAGCCATCCCGTTCTTCAGGGCTCAGTGCTAACTCACTTTTTAAACGTGCTTTGCTGGAGTGGCCTCTGAATCTTGTTAGGAATCTGGCAAGTTCAAGTCTGGGTCATCCGTGGGGAGCGAGCGCACGTTTGATGTTGAGAAGTGCAAGGTTTAGACAGATGGCTAGGAAGACTTTCCTTCTGGCTAACTATAGTGTTCTTACGTGGGAACCTTTTAAAGACCAAAGAGGTTGCTTCAGGTAAAGATTAAACTGACCTTTTGAAGATATTGAAGTTCCAGAAGCCCCATGTTACAAAAGAAGAAGAAGAAGATAAAATCTCCGATTTAGATGCTGTCTTCCCCTCCGCAGCTCAGTTCTCCGCCCCTTGTAGTGATTTGAGCGAAGCGTCTGCGTATTAAGACGTGAAGTGCAGTAATACAAATAGGTACAACGATCTTTGGGCGAGTTCCCTGCTCGATGAAGTAACTGCGTCTTCCTTGTTGGTGCTGGGTCCTCTCTTGAATACTTTCATCTTAGCCATGAAGTCTTTTGTCAGAGCCGGCAGAAGGGAAGAGACTCCTCTCGTTTCTAATCTTGTCCCTTGTTATTTCATCTGTGGGTCGCGTAGGAGCTTGGGTTCTGTCTCTCTTGGAGCCCCTGTTTTGTCTTGTGCCCTTTACTGCATTTCTCTCATTGCAGGCTGTTCTCCTGCTGGCTTTTGTTAGCTTGTGAACCCCCTGCTCAACCTTACAGTTGGCCGTCAGCAGGTATTTGGTCCCATCGCCTGCCGGGTTCAGGCTGGCCCTTCCCTCTGGCTGACTGCCACGTGCCATGGAAGAATTACTTCATTTCAGACTGCGGTTGCTTTAAAGGCTCTTATGCCCGAGGGCCTTCCTCATCTCAGGCTTTTTCAGCTACCTGGTTACAGCCTTGTGCTACTTTATTCCACTCTTTTCCACGCAGACGTGATTTCTTCTGCTTCTCCCAGCCGGTCCGTTACCTGGCATCCCTCATCCCACTGGAGGCATCACCCGCCCCCGCTGGTCCTCTGCCAGTCTGCGCTCAGTCCCTTGCAAGACCTCGGCTTCCCTTCAGGGGAACCTCTTGCAGAGCGGTAATTTTGTGCCCGGGCGTCACCACCGCAAGGCATACGTGCGCGTTTCGGCGCTAATGAAATCGTGACTGGGGCACAAAGAGCTGAGGCTGTTGCGGTGGGGCGGGCTGCCCTCTCCTTGGAGGGAGACGCAGCTTTTCTGCGCTGCTGCTGCTCCTTAGTGGGCGGTTTTGCTGTGGGGAGCAGCAGGGACTCGGATCTGGTTTATCTCCAACTGGTATGTTAGCCTGGCTGGGTCTCACCCAGATATTGACACAGTGCTCGATGAATCCTTCAGTCACTGGAATATCAGGACGTTCTGGGGACGGGGAGCCTGGGAGCGTGCCTGGTCAGCCCGGCTAGAGGGTCCGTTCCAGTTTGGTTCTGGTTCCTTTTGAGTTTCAGTGGCTCAGTACATGCCGATGGGAATAGCCCTTAGCTCTTAGTGCTGCGGAAATCATCGGGTTCCTCCTTTCTGCCACACCGAACAGCCGTGTTCACCGACAGCTCTTGTGAATTGCCAGGTCTTTTCTCCTACCCGGAATTTACATCCGCCTAATGTACCATTGAAAATATTCCCCTTTGCCTGTTGTTTTTGTGCCCTGTGTTTTCATCTGTGTGGCAATTGATGCTCTTTCTGATCACTCCTGAGAGAAACACGTAGGTGAAATCTGATGATGGTACAGGAAGGGCTGGGAGAGTCACCTCCGTTCCGCTGGTGCAAGCAGTTGTCTGAAGTGGGGTGTTGTGCAGGCTGCGTGTGCCCCGTCCCGCGTGTGCCCCGTCCCGCGTGTGCCCCGGTGTGCAGAGCGACAGGCGTGTCGTGGCGGGGCTGCGCGGGCTCCGCTGCTGGCGCCAGCACCTGTAACCCCTTTAGAAGCAGGTAGAGCTAAGGGCACTCGGCACGTGGCGGCGTGGCCTTTTGTTCTTATTTCTTGAGCTGATTTGAAACTAAGCAGGGCTTAGTTTGGGACTTGCTTAGCGCTACTTTTAGTAGCTCCCCTTTAAAATGGATCATCCCTGTGATTTATTTGTCCTTCTGGGCCATCAGCTTTTTACGTTATTTATTTCCTCTGATTGTCACACAAAAGGAGAAGTACCCTTCTGCCGCCACCCCCGCTAAAAGCCGCGCTAGCCTGGCCGTAGTCCCAGTGGCCTCTTGGCTAGTGCCACGTCTCGCTGCATGTTTGGCACCCTCTTGTTAGCCGCAGAGGTGTGCCGTGCTGTCCTCTGCTGAGGAGGCACGGGGCGGGCTGCGTCCCCTGCCCACATCTCATGTGACTTGGGAGCCACGGTCGGCGCAGATGCCCGAACGTTAGACGTGGCTACGGAGCGAGTCTTCGTAAAGCGAGCAACTCGTTAGGGGTCGGAGTGAAAGCCGTACGTTCCTGGGACGTGTCATAAGCCACATCAGTGAGTCAAGCTTCCCCGCCCCGAGGGTACGCTGTGTTTCAGTTCCATCCCGATAGGAGACTGATAGCTAGGCTACGGAAGTGGGCAGAGAAGGGCACACCTTGGCCTGCCTCCGGCGCCTTATCGGTCAGCCCTGCCCCAAAGTCAAAGGGCTGGGGCATCCCGAGCGAAACCCTTCCTTCCCGCGCCCTGAAACCTCTCGCCCAGTCTCCTCTGAGAGCCGGGGAAGACGCGGCTGCCCCGTGCAGGAGACGCGAGAGGCCGGAGCTCGTGGAGAGGAGGTCGGCTGCGTAGACGTGTCAGCTGTAACCACGGGAGCCTGTCCAAGCACGATCAGGTTCAGCGTGACTCTCCCGGTTCTTCGGAAAGGAGCCTTGGAAGTTAAAACGAGGGCCAGGTGCAAACTGCTAATCCTCAGCTCGTTTTCGTTGCTTCATACATACCCTTTCAATGTTGGGTTTTGATCTGGTTTCCTTCTGAGGTGCCAGTCTGAGGGTCTTCATGGGCTGATCTGGCCAGGCTCAAAGTCTCACCCACCCCAGTCTTGTGGAAGGGATTCCTTCGTAGATGGTAGGCACCAGGCAGACTTTAGCCTTCGATCCTGTGACTTTCAGCTTCTTTCTCCAAATGACCAAGTGTTGGTTTTGCTTAGCAAAAGCCGTTCCACTGTCACCGTTTTCTTAAAAGAGTTAGTGCTTAAGAATGGAGAGGACAATCAAGAGAGTGGTCGCTTTCTGCTTGTTAGTTTGGCTGTAGATAACTGGAAGGAAAAGAGAATTTCAGTCTCACGCAGTGTCGGGCTTGAAGTCGGTGCTCGGTCGTGCACTAAGATTGCAGAACGCTGAGGACTCAGCTCAGTGTCCGGATGAATGCAGAGACCTCGGGCACAAAGGTATCACCACGCTTGGATAATCTAACCATATCTGCTGATTTAACTTTTTTTTTTTTTGTTTTGTTTTTTTTCCCCATGCTGAGGCTGTGATTGCAGTTTGCATTTCCTGTAACGCAGGTTTTCCCCTAGTACCCTCCGTTGGGATTACTACTACCGTGGCCACTGGTAACGTATTACGTGCGTGTGTTGAAATAGATGGTACAAAAGGCCTCGCGGAAGGACCGTTGTTGCAGGCTGAAGCTCCCCAGAACCACTTAAATTCACACTCGATGCGAAACCTGAGCTCCACGACTCCCCATAGGTCCATCCCACATCACGTCTCTTTGGTATGATGCTTCTGGGAGGAACTGGTTTCTTAGCAAGGACGTGGTAGGAAGCGATAATGCTCTTGAAGACGAATGTGGTTCCAGAACTAGTTTGGGAAACAGCACCTGAACTATGGATTTCTCTCTATATAGGTGGTTTTCCTGGGCAGTTCAGGTTGGATTCCAGCCTTGCAGAGACTCCAGAACCACCTAGAGAGAATTTCTTTCTTTTTTCCTCCTGTGTTTACGTTTCTTTAACCCCCAGGTATCCCTAAATGGAACAACTCCGGACAGAAATAGCCTGGCGTAGCACTGAGGCAGGGCGTCCGGAGCCGCTTGCTGTGCTGCTGGCAGAGCGCTGCTGGTATCAGCACATCAGCTTGCGTGGCGTGCACGACTTCGGAGTCGCGCCGTTTCGTTCCCAGGACCTCGACAAGACCGTGCTTGGCCGGGATGGAGAGGCGAGAGATGAACAGATATTCTCGCAGGCAGGGAGGGAATGCTGCCTTTTACAGAGCTTAAATTAGGTAATACGTGAGTGGGTTTGCAGCAGTAAAACTGACTCAGGGACTCTCCTGTGCCCAGACTCTAAATCTGGCCTCTGAATCATGAGCTCCTATTCTTTAATAGCTCTTAATAAAGCAAAAGATGTGGTTGCAACCAGAATTTTTCTGGGGGAAAAATACCTCGCTGACGATGACTACTTCTAGCTCTATTAATAATCAGATGAGACGATTTTGCTCTGAATTTGGTGCGCAGTAACGTTTCTCCTCGGGCAGAAGCCGTTAACTTCAAAAGTTTCGGCTGCAGCAGGTGTCGGTTCGTGGAAGCCACGACCCACCGCCTTGCTTTAGCAAAGAAAAGGTGCCACTCGGTCCTGCACGCCGGGCTGTGCCTCTCAGCTACGGGATGTCTGTGTTGTGAAATACGTGCCTCTGGTCAACCTGAACAGCTCTAAAAATTAACGAGGTGCACGCAGAGGCTAATGATTTTCCTGGGGGAGGGCGGTGGGAGCAGCCTCCGGAAAAGGCTGCGAATGCACTAGGGCCGCAGGAGGAACCTGGCAATCAGCCCCGGCCGGGTCTGCGGGAGAAAGTTACGGCCGAGCAGGACCTGGATTACCGGGAGGAGTTTAACACTCGGCTCTCCGCTTCCCATCCTCCACCGAGCCCCGGGATAACAGTGCGGTGCGCGCGTGTCACGTTCAATTTCTCGGGCATTGCCGTTTGTAGGCGATGGTTCTCATGGGAAAGGCTCTGTTACCCCGGTGAGTAGGAAATGTCTCAGAAACCCGGTGCATTGAGAGTACGTGTCAATTGTTTCCTTCCAGGCGCTTTGGGAAGAGAGCCGAGAAGTTTATCTCGGCATTTGCAACAATCTAAACAGATGCCAAGCACTTGAAGTACGCAGAAAAAGAAAACGTCTTGCTTGGCCTCCCCGGAGGGACTGGGAGGTGGTGGGGGGGGAAGAGACAAAAAGCAACGTGAAGTACGTCTCTCTCCTTGCAGAGTAGGGAAAAGCAGCTAAGGGATGCAGGGGTTTGCCTGCGTATATACAATTTGGTTTCCTGTTACCAAAATCTGTAGCGTGCGCACGTGGTCAAAAGATTAGAGAGATTGTCCAGTTCTGTTGGCAGCATATTAAAGTATTAAGACTCCAGGCTTACTATGATGTATTTTCTATTATCAAGCTGACCGCAGAATTAAAGTGATTCAAAGGAGGACATGGTTTTAATACAGATACCAGAATCGCCCCGTCCTTCTCCGTCAGGCTTTTGGATGCGGTCTTGGCTGTAAGAATCCCTTGGAAACGGCTACCGCTGCCTTGTCCGGGGGCCACCCGTGCTCAGATGAGATGTCCCCTTCTCTCTCCCCATCCAGCACTGATGCCATCTGCCACGTTAAAGCTGATGTTTCCGGTTGCTGGAACAGCTTTCCTGGTTTCCTTTGACACGCTCAGTCACACCTTCAGGTGTTGATCCGTAAGGTCTCGCTGCGCGTATCTCCACCTTTGGCGTTGCGGCTCTGCCCGTGCCCGCCGTGGTGCGAGCCCGTTAGTCAGAGGTGGCGGTGCTGGCACGCTGGGCAGAAGCCAGCAGGTCCAGGTCCCCTTGCTTCTGTCCCTCTTGTGCTGCCTGATTTGGGACCTTGCTCGGCCCTGGGTTTCTGTTTGGTTTTTTTTTCTCCTGCTCTGAGATGGGAAGCTGCTGGTGTCCGGTACGGTACCAGGCAGCTGTGCTGCGGCTGGTACCCACACTTGTAGTGGTGGGCTTGTAGTGGGGGGCTTCCAGTGTCAGCCTGGAGAATACCGGCTACAAAGTCACGGTACCTTCACTCTGAGGGATTTTCGCTCTCGCTTTGTATCTGTTAGTTTATATCGTGATGTCACAAACACTATATATCTTCATATCTCTTTGTCCATCCCGTCAGTTTAGTATGGTCGTCTTCTGCCTAGTTATCGCTCATACGTGAAGGGCAGCTTGCTGCAGCCACCAGAAGGACGATGCCATCCGTGTAGGGCCGTCGCAGGTGCTGCCGCACCGTCGTGTCTCTGGGCGAGAAGGGAATTCCTCTGGGAGCCTCTGCTTTCTGTTCGAAGTTCCCCAGAACAAATGCCTTTGGAGCCAAGATGTGTCATGCTGAGTGCCACTCTGGGGATGAACGTATCTTTTCAAGTGTTCATATTGGAGAACAATTTTATTTTTCTTTTCTTCTCCTCTCTTCTCCTCTCTTCTCCTCTCTTCTCCTCTCTTCTCCTCTCTTCTCCTCTCTTCTCCTCTCTTCTCCTCTCTTCTCCTCTCTTCTCCTCTCTTCTCCTCTCTTCTCCTCTCTTCTCCTCTCTTCTCCTCTCTTCTCCTCTCTTCTCCTCTCTCTTTGAGAATTAAGAACACAGTCTTTAAGAAGCCTTTTTCAGATACTTTTTGACACTTAAGTAACTCAACAACAGCCTGCATTTAAAATTTCTAGTTTGCCGTTCGTCTTTGCTTTTCAAAGGAGCTGCTGCTGGAGATCTGCGCGCCTCGGTAGTCTTGCTGGGCTGCGGAGCACGGATGCGGATGGGTAGGAGACAGTGCAATACGCGCAGGGCGTGAGCTATTTTCACAAGCTGCTGGCCCCGGCCTTGCGTACAGCTCATCATTCCGTTATTTGCAAAGCCCTTGGGGAACTCGCTGAGCTATTTTAAACTCGCTATCAAGGGGGGTCACTCCAGTCAAGCAGCTTTTTAAAAGACCTCGGATGCTTTCAGCGTGAAAATTCGCATGCAAAAAGGTGAAGGACTCTCCAGACAGCTGGGCACACGAGCCTGTGGAATTGGAAATGGCAAACGCAGGGTCAGTTTGCTACGGAAATTGGGTACTTTGTGCCTAAATTTTCAGTTGTTGAGTCCCAGAGACTGGGTTTATCCTAACGAGGAATTAGAGACGCGTGTTTGGCAGGGGAGTTAACGGGTGGCTGCAGACTCTGCCTTTACCGTTGCGCTGGAGTTTCCCCAGCAGCTTCCCGTGTCTTGGAAATAGGCGGAACCTTGTCACCCGGAACCTTGCGATGCTGGAAGCAAACAGTAGCAATAGGTGCAGGTGGAAGGAAGGAGCAACGCATGCTCTGCAAAGAGGGAGAATCCGTGGGGACGGGTCGGGGGCGAGGGCCAGTTTTCTCCCACGTTCTCAAGTATGTGACTGTTTTATCAAGTGAAGCCTGACTTTTGTTATTCGCTTGACCGAATCCTCACTCCTGAGCCAAAGGGAGCATGGCCGCTGCAAAAGAGAGGTGGAGGCCGCTCTGAGCTGAACGGGGAGGTGTTGCAGGGCTCTGCGTCTCGTAACGCAGAAGCACGTCGCGTCTGGCTTCAGGCAGTGTCGCCGCCCTCTTGTTGGGTGCCCCCCCCCTGTTTGGCAGAACCACTCCGGCAGTTTCAGGAGCGATGATGCGATTGCACTTTGTGGAGAGTCTTTTGGCTGCACATCTCCTCTGGCAGAGAGCTGTAGGCGCTGGAGTCGGGGCTGAGGGGTCTCTGTGCTCCCCGCACAAAGCCCCGGCCGTCACGGTGCTGTTGGGGGGTCTCCCCCCTCCCTGGGGAGGCACCCGCCGGATGACTCGGGGTGGGAGAGCGCTGCAGGGTGCCGTGCGTCTCTGCAGAAGCTGGAGCCTCTGCCTTCTCATGACTCTGTCAGCTGGTATGCTCCTGCGGGGTTCAGTAGCCACGCGGTCCTGCAAGGTGCAGGCGTAGGCTGAGAGTGGATGGATGTGACTCCGCAGAGGGACAGCTCTGCGGAAACGCGGCGCTGTGAGCGGAAGCGGATGGCTGGACCTACAGATAACTCCGTTTGTTCTCACGTGCGTTTGCTGCTCGTTCATTCAGATGAACGTACTTCGATCAGTAATAGGGCACGCGTGTCTGACGCTCTTTGCTTGGCTACGCTGAGACGTGAGTGCGGAAACCAAATTTGGCCAAAAGCACCTAATAGAGCTGACATTTATCGGGAAGTAAATCTGAAGGAGCTGTTTTCAAAGCTTACAGTAAGGTGTCTGCATTACCTGGGCACAGAAAAGGACATGTAACTGCGTTCTGTGAGCACAAGGGAAGATATCTATCCCAAGCTGGCAGGAGTGCCAGAAGCTCTGAAAATAAAACCTTGTTATCAGACTCATCAAAATGACTTAACAATTGGCAAACGTAGTTTAAGCGCTTTGGTTTGAAATGAAAGTCTGTATGAAAGGGAAAAGGTGTGCTTTGTGTTCACAGTCAGCATATGAAATTTGGCACTTACTCTTCTATCAATTAATTTTCATTTTAGAAAGTGTCAAGTACTTAGAAGTTTACCGTAAGTTATGTTAGTAGTCCTCCCTCATCTGCTGCGTGCTAATAATACCTAGCGGTCCTTCGACACTTGTTATACAATGGGCTGCGTAGTCAGGCGATGTCAATTTTCCTGCTCTAAGCTCTTCAGTTAAGCTGGATCAGTTTGCACAAGGTAGGTGTTAAGTCTGGCCAGTAAACAAATGGAGAAAAGAATGTAGAATGGTTGTGAAGAGCCCTGTATTCGGTATTGCAAAAGGAGTATGATGGCCTTCTGTGGGTTTTGTTTTTGAATGAGCCGCGAGGACAGAATAATTATCGGAGAGTCTGCACTGGCGTGCGCTCTCAGAAATGATCGTACAAACAATACTTTCCCAAACGGCAGCTAAAGAGCTCCTAGCGCCCGTTCGGAGACAGGAAACACGGCGCTAATGAAGGGTAGGCCAGCAAAGACAGGCGCTTGGCTTGCCTGTTTGAATGAGAAGCAGCATGAGCTCTGCTGGCCGGCGATGCACAAACTACTCGCAGCCGAAGTTAATATTTGCTGTTCTTGTGTTCCCTAGGTCATCACACTATTTACATTGGGGTCCACGTGCCGAAGAGCTACAGGAGGAGGAGGCGTCATAGAAGAAGACCTGGGCACAAAGAAAGGAAAGAAAAGGAGAAAATCTCTGAGAACTACTCCGACAAATCAGACGTAGAAAACGCTGATGAGACAAGCAGCAGCATCCTTAAACCGCTCAGTAAGTACTGGTTTCACTTGTCCCTCCCTACAATGCTCTCTTGTCTAGTGATCTGCTCCTGATCCGGTCATGGAGGAAGAAACCGGATCCGCAAAAGCAGTCACCTCGTCTTGCAGGGTCGGAGTCATCCGTTGCCGCCGAATGGTTGCTGTGGCTCCGAAAAGGCGCAGCCTGGGGCAGACATTTCATCCCTCTGTATCACCTGCGTTTGCTCCTGAGCTAATGCCAGCCAGAAACAGGCCACGTTTTAAAAAGCAATTTGATGCTGCGTGTAAAGAGATAGCAAGGAAACGTAAAGACCGAGTAGATAGCCGGACAGATCTCTGGCAGCTTCGGCCCTGGCTCTCGGGATGAGCACCCTCTCTAGAACTGAAGCACCTTTTGTTCTTTGGTGTGCAAGCAGATCTGTAGAAATTCCCTTTTGGCTGCTGGATGTGTTGGTATCCGAGGGGAATCGTTTCCCCGGGCTCATTGTGCCTGTGGTTGAAAACGTATTTCCTCCATCGGGTTTTGATTTTCTGCCTTTGATTTTGCTCATCGTGGTTTCCGGTTTGTGTCATTTGAGAAAGGGTTAATGGTATTTTTTCCTCTGTTGTTTCTCCAGGTTAGTATGGTTTTGTCTGCTCTTTATCTGCGTGTGAAGAAGTGCAGTCTTTTCAGCTCTTTCTACCTGAGAATTTTCCCATAGTCTAGTCCACCCTGACCTACGGATTTTTGGAGTGGGACCACTTAAATACCACACAGTATTCCAGGTGTCCCGTGCAATAGCATTACTACTACATAATTTTTAACTTTTTCTGTGTTGTTCACCGTCTCACGTATGCAGATACTTTACCAGGTTCTTGCAGGGACTTGCTGTTTTGCGCTGGTGGCCAGATCTTTTTACGAGCTGGCACAGTTAATTTAGAACACTGTAAAGGATAGGAGTAGTTCAGATTACTGTCTTGACTTTCCAAACATCGAATTACACGTTGCCTCATATCCCCAGGTTTTTTTCTCTTCTGCAATGCTTGTCTTCATAGGTGACCTGAATTATTTGTTTCCTCCACTTTTTTTGGTTGCTAACCAGCCTTTCTTCTCGAGTTTGGCGTACGTGGTGATGCCAGGCTTCCTTCAGAAATTTCCGCTGTTCTGCTTTTGACGTTGGCCGTCGTATATCGCTGGCTCTTTGCTTCCACCTCGTTCTCTGTCTTTTAGGTGGTTGCCGACCTGAGACAGTTGTTGGCTGTTCAGGCTGTAGCTGTCGCTGGCACTTTGATGAAGGTTCATTGAGGGTCTGAGTGGCTCCCGTGCACCGCGTATCGGGCGCCGTGTTCGCTCCCAGTCACGGCAAGAGTGTCCAGTCCTCTTCAGACAAAGCTTACCGGCTTAGTCTGAGATTCGTTACTGGCAATCGTGGCAAGAAATCTCAATTATAACCCTCTTTTTTTTAATTTTTGTCTGTTAATAGCGAGGGAGTGGGGGGTATGTGGTTCAAATTCAGTTTCAAAAGGGTAGGAATATTAGAAACCAAGACCTGGGGAATTTTAAACAGCAATTTTAATGGAGTTGGGAGAAAGCTGAAATGAAATATATTACATAGAGTCGAGACAGCTGTCGGCAGAGAGTCTGCGGCATCGGGAGCTGAGATATCCGTTAGAAGTGCTGGACCTCCAGCAAAGAGGAAATCCCGAGCGCGCTGTGCCCCGTCACGCAGCTCAGCGCCTTTCTCGTGAAGGGACCCAAGAATAGAAGAGCGAGGGTGTTGCAG
The DNA here is from genome assembly GCA_013400195.1 of Aramus guarauna. Lineage (NCBI taxonomy): Eukaryota > Metazoa > Chordata > Aves > Gruiformes > Aramidae > Aramus > Aramus guarauna. The sequence continues at coordinate 134,476 of VXBL01006188.1, read as the reverse complement.
TTCCCAGGATTAAGGGCTGCCGGGATAGCTGCGTTAATGACCTTTGCATAACGCCGCTTTGCGCGATGGCCGGCTGTAACCGGGGACTGCGCTCACCGCCGCAAAACGGGATCGGGTTCCCCCGCGCTCCAGGTACCCGTCAGAGACTGAGGCTCGATGAATGCCGGGTTGTGGATATGACGTGCAGGACGCTGCCTTCAGAAAGGCTGCAGAGGAGGCGAGAGGTGTATGCAAGCGGAGTGAGACCATAAAATGAAAGTGCTGTTCAGGTAGTTAATGATGAGATGAAGGGGCTGTACTGGATGACATTTCAGTCTTTTTCCTTAGAATTGGGAGAGTTCTGGACTCATAGATTCTCTTTCGTTAACTGTGTTTTAAAACAAGCAAAACCCAATTTTGCATGAAGAAGACCCAAACATCTTGTGCATCTCAGTCTATCAAATTGAGAATTGGCATAGCTCCTTCTCTTGTTGATTTTTGCAGTTATTAACGTGGCCAAGTATTAGACACGGTCGGTTCAGCTTGTATAGAATTTGTAGTTTATTTCAAATACAAGGACAAGCACATAAAGTTTGATTTGCAAAACTCGTTAATAACGTAGTTGTTAAAATAGTTCCTAGAAGTTTAGGAAATGACTCGATTGTCTCCATTATACTGAGAGCTTGGTTTTTACTGAGCAGAAAGCTTCAGCCAGCTTCGATTCGATACATCACTTCTATTTCTTGGTCTGGCCCTAAGGACCGTGAAGCCTAGACCTAGGTATCTTCCCTGCAGATGATTGCTCTGCTTCTTTGGTGAAAAGTGTGCAATCCGATGTTGGCCAAATCTGGGTTTGACTCACCAGGTCAAGCTGCTTGTCCCACAACCAGCAAACCTGATGAAACACGTCTCTGGCTACAGGCGAGAGAGTAAACAGGTCCAGAAATGCAAACCTTCCCTGCAAACGTCTGGTTCCAGTTCAAAACCGGTCTAGCTGCGCTTCTGTCTTTGGGAATTGGTGCAGTCTGGCAATGGCTATCTTCTTTTTGTTTGTTTGTTTTTTAATCTGTGTCCAGTTCAGTCAAACAAGCCAAACTTTGGTAGGTCACGAACAACCTTGAGTTCTCCCGTCTGGAGAGTCAGGGAGCTCGAACGTGTACAGATAGGTTTTACCCAAAGTACCTTACTGCTGGGGAAAGGTGCCTCCGTCAAAAATCCAGGCAGGGATGTCCTCTGATAGACCGAGGCAGAGGCTTGAAGGCGATGTTCCCTGGGCAGAGCCTTTTGGGGGTATTCCAGGTCTGCGGGGCTGCGTCCGTGCTCGCCGGGGGAGAAGGGGAGCTCAGCGCCTTGTTCTCAGGCAGGGCTGCTGGCACGGCTGCTCGCGGAGACGCGGCTGCCTTCGCTGGCACGCATCCGTGTTCCGCATCGAGTGTGCCAGCACCTGGTTTCCCAAAGCGCCTCCGTTAACCAGCCCGGCCCTGGTTTCCACTTAGGGCCGGTAAGAAGGAGATGCTCTTTAGCCAGGGTTATTCTGCACCGTCCAGGAAGTACTTTGGAGGTTAAAAAAAAAAAAACAAAACTGAAATTATTGTATTACTAAGTGGGCTGTAAACACCCTCCTCTTACCTGCCTAAAACACGCGTAAGAGTTGGGAAACAGCTGAAGATGTGTGCTGTCAGAGCCCTGCGGAAGGGGAAGGGCAGCATCCTCCGAGGCGATGGGGAAAACGGGGTTTTCAGAGGGAAGGTTCAGCGGGTTTTGTCCTGCTAATGGCCGGAGTATTGATTGACCTGCTGGTATTTGGGGCATTTTCAGTTGGTCTGTGACTAGCTATGGCTCGTGCACTTAGTGGGGTGAAGGAAAGACTCAGCTGGCCAGAGGAGAGAGTTGGTTCCGGAAAGCCGGAGCAGACTTGGCAGCTGGCACGGGTAGAGGCGTCAAGCCGGGTGCTGCCTGCTCAGGTCGGCCGATCGCTCACCTCGACGTGAAGCGGATGGTATGGTTTGCTGTAACTTGAAGGGACGAGACAAGGGAGGAACAAAGAAGGCAGACAGAGGTTTGTTCTTCGGGACAGGCTGCGATCCGAATCCATTTCCCTCTTCCTCATTCTTTACTACAGACATGCAGAGATGTTCCCACGAGGAAATGCATCTCTGCTCCATCTGGGAAGGGGTTTCTTCTTGTTGTCTGGTTGCCCTCCAGGTTAATTTGGCTCACCTCCCTGGCTCAAACCCAGTGAACTCATGTCTGTCGGAAAGCACTGTCATAGCGGGCGGCGTGTAGACACCGGGTTTACGTACAGAGCAGTTAGGAAGCGCTCCGCAGAGATGCCCGTGCTTGTGCAGAACTTGCTTGGGTTGTCCTTGGCCTGGCCCAGCTCCGCGCCTCTTAGACGCACGGCGTGAGCAGGAGGTACGTGTTAACGAAGATAGGAATCTCTCTACTTTGAAACTCTGATAGCACGTTTAGAACGGAAGCGCTTGGAATATGGGGTGCAGACTTGGGCTGACGTGAGCGATTACTGGCTCAGAAGAAAGAGAAGTAGGAAAATGTGTGAAGAAGTAGAAGTCTGATGATGCTTTGACAGAACGGAAATTCTGGCGTCTGGTTTCTGGAAGGTAAGAAACTGTCTGTGTGTATTCCTGACTCTGAATTCGGCGGCTGGGGTAAAAGTCCTTTTACAGGCAAAGGTGATTCCAAGCAGATGGAGAGCACGAAGCCCAAAATATAAAATACCTGTCCCTTTCCGAAACATCCTGGGGCATTTCATGTGTAGTGAAGGAGTAATATTGTGAGTACCCCTCAGTCCAAGCCCTACGGCATTTTACCCAAAATAATGACAGAAATGCTGCTAGTAACATAGGTGACAAAAGATTGAAAATCGTCTTTTCTTGGGCGTGATTTTAAAGCTAGCTGGCAATAAACGTCCACAAACCTTGTTTTCGGGGAAGCAGACTAGAGGCATCACTTGCTTTTTAACTTTCCTTTCTCTCAATTTAAAAAGCAGGTGTGAGAAGGTGTGCGCAGGGCGCTTGCGTGCCGCGCGGTCGTGCGAAGGGGAGCTGGCTCCTCTGCTCTGTAAGGCTCTGCGGAGGACGCGAGCCCGCGTTCACGATTTGAGGAGAGAAGGCGATGTGATAGCGAGTGGGTTGCATCCCCTGACGTTCTTGGGGACAAAGCCTCGTTGGCTGCCCGGCTTTAGCCTCTTGCCTCTTTCATTTTTACCAATGTTACGTGCAAATGGGATCAAGGAATTTGCTTTGATGGGACAGTACGGCCTGCTGACGTTACTCTTCACTGTAAGCATGGGATGCCTTCGTCCTCATGGTGAGTGTAGCGCTTTGCGTGCGTAGGAACGCATATTTGCACGTGGAAATGCCCTGCCTTTAAAGAGCGAGAAGGGGTCTTTGGGGAGTTCCCTTTGCTGAAGGGCTGTCGGATTAGATTTTTCCTTTAACGAGAGGTTATTGCTATGGCAAGTACAAAGGTTTTATCCCACACGTTGCGGGGTGTAGAGCCTTGCTGCAGTACTCTGTGGTTTACTGACTTGGTTAAAACCACTTGCGGGCCTGAAAAATTGCTGTTGCCAACGTGGAAGACTTGTCTAAACTCGGCGTAACGCTTAAGAAAAGGGAGTGGGAGGAAAGGAAATCCAGTGTTCACGGCTTTGTGGAAATGGGCGTTCAGGGCGCTCTGCCCCCGCGGTGCTGGGCTTCAGAAGGGACCCGTGAGTCGGAGCCTTGGGAGTGGATCCAGCAAGGCCCTGCGCCCCAGAACTAACGAGCAATAACGAGGGGCCCGTGATACTAATCGACTGCCGGTCGCAGTAGAACTTTCTTAGGGCTTGTATCGGTGAAGAGAGTAAAACCTGCTTTTTGGCAGGAGTCAAAACGTTGCCGGGTGGATAAATATATAACTGCAGAATGTACGTTTTGGGAGACCTGAAGGGAGGGGCGCGTGGTCGTGAGCTGCGGGCATCCTTCCTTTGCGCTGGTAGCGGCAGCTCTTCTGCGCGTGGTCACACGTGGGCTCCGCTTGCTGAAGGCTTTCTTTACCAGTTGAAGGGTGTAACCCTGATCCTGCTTACAGGACACAAAACCAGAAACAGGGAAAAGAGGTTGAAAATCTGGATCTGTCTGTTGGAGCGGTTTCTAGAGGACCCGTACAGCAAGAGAGAGGGATGGTATGGTATGTCATCCCATCAAAGGTTTGTAAAGGGTTGCAGTTTGCTCAGAGAAATTCCTCTTCCACCCACCAGCAGTAGTTCTCGAAGGTTTTAGTTAAAAAAAAACCCTCCCTTGAGCCCTCAGATGTGGGTGAGGAGGAGCGTTTTGCTGAAGGAGCGGAGGTTTGCAGCAGAGCGCTCTCGTTAAGGTACTGTACTGGTTGAGGCTGGGGCTGCCGTTCTGGATGGAGGGCGTCTCTCCCAGCCAAGGTGAGCTTTGGTCTGGAGGGATGAGATTTGCTGCCGTCGGTTTGGGGTATGCCTGCGAAGACTTTGCTGCTGAATACCCGCGTTTGAGTAGTGCTTGGGAGGATGTTTGACGTGGAGAGAGAACCGTCATTATCTCTAACCGATTGTCTGGACCTGACAGATCCTGCAACAGCAGTTGGCACCTTTTCATAGAATCATAGAATAGATTCATCTCGGTTGGAAAAGACCTTTAAGATCATCAAGTCCAACCACTAACCTAACCTTGCTTTTGTCTTTGTCTTTTTTTTTTTTAAACTGATTGATCATTGCTTGGCTTATCGAGATGCCTAGCGATGGAAAAGATGTTGTGGTGAGCAGTCGTGTACCACGAATTCCCCACGCTGATTTGTTTACGTGGAGGCTTTTTCATTTTTAATCCCAGTACAGCAGTTTGCCTGTTGCTTCTGGTTGATGTGGCACACCCTGAAGTTGACGGCATTAGTATCCTTTGTTTCCTTTACATTATGGTTTGCATCTTGCGTAACAAATATGTTTTTTGGTCCTTTCAGGTTCTTCAGGTCTTTTGATGGGTCTAAGTGCCTAGATAAGGGGGGGGGAGGCGGTTGCGTGGGAATAGCTTTCTAACATCTGTCTGTCGAGCGCGGTACCTCCGACCGGCGCTAGCCAGGTATCCCCAGCGTCTCTCACCAATGCCGTGGGTAGGATACCCAGAGCAGCGTGCCGAGGGCCGTGCTGCGAAACACGCCTGGGGCCGGGGTTCTCCCGTGGGGACGGAGCCAGCCTTCACGTCCGGGGAGCAGCCGGCGCGAGCGAGGATGGGGCAGGAGGCTCTGTCCCTGGAACGCCTCCGAAACGGAGACAAGGCTCTATCTGCAACCGGCCGCTCCTGGGAAAGGCAGTGTGAGCCCCCGGGCGTGGAACCCGTCTCTTTCTAGTGGTAAGTGCAATCCCTCGGACACGGCCACGCGTTCGGCAGGGCTTCTCCAGGCTTTCGGTGGCAGGCCCGTCCTTAGGAAGAGCAAGCCCTGCAGCTCTCCGGCACAAAATTGCCTCTTCTGAGGAGCACTTCTGCCCAAAACGGGAAACCAGTCGCTCGCAGGGTTAGCGAAGCGGTACGGCAGTGTGAGGAGCGTGCCGGGTCGGTAGGTACAGCCGCCTGCAGCCCGAGCCAGCGGCTGCTTGTCCACACGCCTGTGCCTGCGACGCCTGCAGAATCGCTCCTCTGTGTCTGGAAGTGGAGTGCGACGTGGCCATTCAATTGTGTGTCGCTTAAAAAAATGTGTTTGTGATCTCTTTGGCCGTTCTTAAACGGTCTTCCTGCCTCGTGATGTGCAGTCGGATTTACTAGGAAGTACGTTTCTGGTCTTGCTTCCCCGGTCGGAGTGCCTGCCTTGCAGGAAGAGAGAGGTCCTGTGTTCTGGAGAGCATCTCGGTTGGTTTCCAGCGAGGAGCAGAAGTTGCCAGTGCGACTGTGGAACTGTCCATCCATAATGAGATCGAATTAATTCAACAAGGATACTTAAACATGACTTGAGGAAGGCTCAGGCTTGGTGTCTACCCTGAAAGTTCGTTAAGCTAGCAGCTCTAAATAGCAAGAGACGACGACAGGATTGAAATAAATGTACCTACTTAGCAGAGCAGATGCAGCGCAGTCAGGGGTGTGCCAAAAGTCCTCTTTCTATTAGCGTGGGTGGATTTTTCAGCAATCCGATTTCTTTCCTGGCTTTTCAAGAGATGGGGTGGGATTTTCCGAAACCTTTTAGCTTCAGCTCACCACAGCGAGAGGCAGCGGCAGACCGGCGTTGCGAGCCTTTGAACCAAGCCAGGCAGGAGGGCCAAATAGCTTAGGGTTTTTTTTTTAATATTAATGTTTTACATAGGGAAGGTGGTCAGGGAGCCTTTCCCATAAATGCAAGGGAACCTGTGGTATTTCGGCATTCAGGAACGGCGCAGCGGGCCGGTGCGTTGGTCCGAGGCGGTGGAGTCAGTTGAAGCATGCCTTGTTCCGCCCCTCCGACGCTGCGAGGCGCGTATTTAGGTCGCGCGTAGCGCTGCTGCCGCCGCTGCCGAGGCAAATGCAGAAATAATTATGGCTTCGGGTGCAAACGTGCCCTCTGCGTAGCGGGGGGCCCGGCCGAGAGGCTGTTGGGGTGCCTTAGGGTGGGGGAAGGGGAAGGGGCATGGGAAGGTGCTCGGGGCGGGCGGGCGGCGGGAAGGGTGCGGGTGAGGATGAGGATGTCGGCCGTGCAGAGCCAGCGGCTGGGCACGGCACCGTCTGCTGACACAGCCCTCGCCTCCGCTCTCACCCTGCGAAGGAGAGGTTGCACAACGCAGGGAGAGACCGCTAATTGCCTGGGCTGCGCGTCGGACTGCCGCGGGTGAAGCTGACTGCGTCCTGGCCCTGAATGTTTGGTCAGGGACCTTCTTCTGGTGGGTCGGGCTCCCCCGGGGCAGGACCCCCTCTGTCCCCGGCAGGTTGCCTCGTTTTGTGGGGGCAGGAGGCTCTCCTTCCTTTGGCTGCAGGGGATACGAACCTGGACTTGCGTTAGGTTTCAGGATGGGTGTTTTGGGGTTTATGGGTGGTTCGGGGAAGAGGCTGTGACCTGAAAAAATCCAGAGGGAAGATGGGGAGAGGAGGCGTAAGTAGAGGTTCCTTGGAGATGCAGCTGACGGGCACTCTGGAGCGCTTCTTGCAGGTGCGGGAGCGACAGAGACCCGTGTAGGAGGGAGATGGTTCAAGCAGCAGCCAACCCCCCCTTCCTTTCACCCGTTAATTACTCCAGCTCTCGTCGTGGGAGATGCTCCGGATGGTGTTTCGCTGCTTGTTCTGTGGCTCCATTCTATCTGCAGAGACTCCCAGCTCCCACGGGAGCGCTTGGACGGGATGAAGGCACGCGGTGATACGAGGTTGGGTCTGGATGTGAACTGTCACCCTCGGCAAAGGCTTTCTTTTCCTTCTTGGCAAGGCTCCAGGGTTTTTCTCAGACAGCTAATTAAAAAAAAAAAAATTGCTTTCTTTGCAACACCTCTTGACTGAAGTGTTGGTTTTGTTCTTTTTTAACTTGACTTGTGCATATGCCAATCGCATAAGGGCTTCTTAGGAACCCTTAGCTTTGTTTAAGACACTTGGCACTTCCCGTACACGTAACATCCACCTTATTTAGGAAAATGCAGGGCTGACATTGGGCTCGCAGCGCAGAACGGTGCGAACCTGCCCGGTGCTCTTGCTTTGCCTGCGCCGTGCAGCTGAAGGCTGGCAGTCCCGAGAGCTGGTCCGTGCGAGTGCAAACGGTGCAGCTTTTCCTCGCTGCCAGGTATGCTCCCCTGCTCTCCCCCCCGTGTTACGTTCTCCCCTTTCCTCCTGTCCGTATGGTTTCTGACATCATTATCGAAGCCTGGTTTTAATGGCTCTTTCTGACATAGAGCAAAAATCTCATGTCTTTGTCAAGCTTTTGTTCCTTGCCTGTGACAGCGGGGAAAGGAGCTAAGCTTTGGGGGGTTTTTATTCCCTCGCCAAGTCTGGATTTTGGGTCGGTGTGATAACAGGTAGGGCTAAACTGCTCCTCCCTCGGTAGGTGTGCACGGAGGCTCCCGTGCACAGCGACCGAAAGCGATCTTTCCTGGCGGTGCTGGTTGTAAAGGCAAATACCGAGTGCCTCCGGTGCAGAGGATTAGTTCTTTTGCTCTCCCAAACGGTGCGGTAGTTGCGGCTTTTCCCTTTAGAGTCATTTCTGAAGTTGGTTTTGAGAAAAAGGGTTGGGGAAAACAAGCAGTTGTCCCCGAACAAGTTAGGTGCGTGCTAGGTCAGATTAAATTTAGGCATCAGTCGAGCACCCACGGGTACGCGCGCGTGCACGCCTGCTGGGACGCGACACACGGCGTCTGGGCTTCGCCCTGCCACCAGCTGCCCCGCGTGCCTTTGGCAAGTCCTGAAAGCCGGTGCTGCAAGTCCTCAAAGGGACAGTTATGTCAGGGATCTCGGGGGAGCAAAAACAAATCTCATCCAAACGTAACAGCATCGCCCACGTCATCTTCTCCGGTGGGCGCCCTTCGTAGACGGAGTTTTGCGTCTCGCTCTGGCAAGCCCTTTGCGTTGAGAAAGCCCTCTGCCTACGGCAAGCTCCAGACTCTGCTCCCGGGATTTTAGCTGCTCTCTTGCTCTGCTGTGACACCTGAAGCTCTCCCCGCAGGCTTCCCCCTGACAGCAGGCTGCGAGGACAAGGGGCTGACGCCCAAGGGGAGGAAAGCTCCGGCCGTTGGGCTGAAGGCTGCAAGCAGCCGAGGTGCTGAGGGCACCGTGCAGGCTGCTGTGAGCACAAGTGGCCGTGCACAGCTTGCTTCCAACATCTTTCTCCTTCCCCCATATCGGTAACTTTTTCTCTTTCCAGCAACTTTTAAGGTTTTGGTTTTTTTTTTTTTTTTTCCATGCATTCTCCAGCCTGTGGAGTGCCACAAAGGCGTCCTTAGCAAGTGAACGGCTGTTAAGCCACACAAGCAAAACCAGTCGCGTGTGGTTCCCCGGAAGAAATCAGCAGCGTAGCCTGGAAATTCCATAGTCGAGCTTTACTTACTTCTTGCGTGTGTGCTGCGTTTCAGGGAGCGGTAACGTCATTCGGGGTTTGTGTTACCGCCTCGAGCTGCGTCGAGGCTGGGGGGTACCGGAGGGGAGCCCGCTGGCTTACGAAGGTTCGCTGCAGCGACTTCGGGGCGCGTCGGGTAGGATTCAGAGAGCATCTGCTATTTCGAGGAATTCACTGTTCCTTTGGTGGCG
>VXBL01006188.1:79961-125221 GCA_013400195.1 Aramus guarauna | reverse complement strand
AAAAGAGTTTTTTAAAAAAAAAAAAAAAAAAAAAGGCTTTGTAATGTGCCCGTGCACAGCCATCGCCAGTGCCTGGGCCTGGAACAATGTGAATATGCGGGAGCGAGTTTTCCACCCGTGCAGAGGTCAGGATGAAGGCGTTCAGATCTAAATTCTGCTTTCGGAGATTTCTGGATGTGTCTGAAAGGAGCAGCCGCTGCCGCAGAAGAAGGGGGAGGAAGGGATGTGCTCATTTTGCTCTCAAGAGAAATGATAATGTGCTCTTGATGAGGATTATTTCTAGGGGCGGTGCATTTAAAGGCACCGTGTCGTCTCTTCAGGTATGTTTTAAAACCCGCCTCTACTGTTTTCACCGTTAAAAAACAAACCCCAAAAATTGCCGTGGCAATAACCCCCGGTGCAGGTGGCAGAGCTGTTGAGCAGTTCCGCTTACGTTATTGTCAACTTCAAGTGATCCAAATCCGTGGCCCTGAAATAACAAAACCAATTTGCAGGTGAAGTACCAATACCAAAGGAGTCTTTTTTTCAACTGACCGGCCGGATTTGACTCCTGCCGCGCTTGTACGTTTTCTCTACAATTTGCCGGACTGATACAACTGGTTTTTGCTTTAGTGAAAGTTCAGATTCTTCTATAGCTTCAACCTCTCCTTGAGAGGGAAGTTAAAATTATAAACCCATCTGGTTAATACTGACTTAATTGTTGCAAAGTTTGAGATAAAATACTGAGAATTGAGCATTGTGCCTTTGATAAATGGGGTCGGGGCAGAACAGAGACCATCACCTGCAAAACGAAGGGATGAATCAGTCTCAAAATACCTCCCTTTCGTGGTAGGTAAGCGTGATGCGAAACGTTTTCCTTTCCTGGTCACTTCTGCCTTGCTTAACTGCGTATTTGCTCGCAGCTTTACAGGTAAGCCATTCTTGATTAAGAACGGTCTTTGCTGCTTTTTACTTTACCGGGCAGTTTTTATTAGAAATCTCCCCCGGCCAAAGGGGACACAATTAGGCACGCTAGACGTAGAGGAGAAGAATGCGATAGAAACTTTACGCTGGGTTTGAAGCCACAGGGGGCATAGCTGTCCACTTTGTGGATTTAAAGTGGTTCTTCAAACTTCTTCAGTTTTTAAGTACCAGAAAAAGTGCCTCGGGGAGGTTTTTGTGGGGTATATGTTGCCACTTTGACGTGGGACACCGTTCGTGTTTGAGACAGCCCAAGCAAGACAGAGGCCAGTTCCTTTCACGGTACGGGGGAAGACCTCCTTTAACTGGGAGCTCGCTGTGCTAATCTTCTGTCTTGAACTGATAGCATGTGCCGCTATAATTACCTAAGCCACCTTAATTCTTTGCCTAATTCTGTTCTCTGCGTTCACGTGAAACTGCTAAGGGACAGAAAAGTCTAAGGAATTTACCATGTGGGAGAAAAAAAAATATCTCACTTGGAAGCATTTTGCTTTTAAGCCAAAGATATTTCTGTAGCTGAGAAGGGCTGAATGGTGTAGGTGATGGTTGGTACTGTAAAGCTGCCCTTTTTGGATTAAACCCTGTGCAAATCCGTTGGACAGCGTGGGAACAAGCCATCCCAAAGCGCTGGGTTTCTCGCTGTGGATGTGTAAACAAGAGCTTGAAGCGCTTCAAAGCAAAGAGACCGAACCTGGCCACTGAGCCCGGCAGCTATTTCAACACTGCCCTTATGTCTCATACAGCGGGTTTTCTGACTCACGTTTGGGCAGAAAGCGTGCCTTTGTTCAAATCAGGCTCAGTCTTACTGATGAACAGGCAAAACTGGGCGGCGATGGTGCCGCATCGCTTCTGCGTATTTATGGAGTAGGTGTATGTAGCATGGATGCTGCTCCGAGTTGGATGGCAAGGACTGGACTAACAAAGACAGGAAAAGTAGCTCTCCTTGGATCCTTACTAACTGGGTGGATGTGTGGTGTATTAAACGTTCGCTGCTGTCACTGGTCACTCATTACGGCCCCAGAGAGAGAAGTGACTGCCTGGAGTACGATCTGATGGGGCGAGTTACAAGTTCTCCGCTCGGCTTGGTTTCCAGAGAGACTTAGAGAAAGAAGAAGGTTCCGATGACTGTAGGTCTGAAGTTGAGACGGAGGGAGGCACGAGGCAGGCGCAGGGTCTGTCACGACAGGGAACGTTGGAACTAGAGCTGCGAGCTAGAACGATCTCGTTCCCCGCAGGAGCTGAAAAGCATTGCTTCGTTCTTGGGAAGTCTTGATTTGGGTGTAGGCTCTGTGCAAAATCCTCTCGTGTAAATACACCCGACGTCGGGATTTTCGTTTCTAAGCCCTACTTTGTGTGTTCTGTTGGCTCTTGTGAGTCTCATTGAACTGTTCCTGTCGAGACCATTTGAAATGTTGATCCTTAGTCTGGTTACTCTTGAGGCTGATGTCTTTTTTTTTTCTTTTTACTTTTCTTTCCACACTGAAATCTCCTTACCCACGAGCAGAGCTACTGTAGATTTGCCTGTCGCTTCTTGCTGCTGCGCTAGCAAGAAGACAAGGTAGCCTTAGGCTGGAGGGACTGAACCGTGGGTTGCAGCTGCGGTCAGCTGGCCGGGGAAGCGTCAGAGGGTAGGGATGGGGAGAAGAGGGGCTCTCCAAGTGCTTCCCGCGGCACGGAGCTGAGTCTCCTCTCGTCCCAGGAGGTGCAGAGAATTATGCCCGTGACCTACTAACCTCCTCCAGTTGGGATCGTGGGCTTGGGAAATGAGCGCACAGATGGCTCCTCTCTGGACGGCGGCAGATGCTGCTGATCTAATGAGTGGGATCAAGAGGCGTTTTAGCAAAACCGCGGTGAGTGGCGTAGGGATGTCGGTAGAACCGCAGTGCTGCTCCCTTCTCCCTAACACCCGTCGTTTCTGGGCCCTTTCCCTTCTTCTCTTGGCATCCCCCCATTTATCTCCTCTTCCAGATCGGGCTGGCACAAAGACAATGCAGATAATTTTGATTGCACAACGAAGCTGTTAGGGAATTAGATGATTAAGAAATGTGTGGAGGGCGAACCAGAGATGTCGAGGCCAAAAACCTGTTTTACTTAGATGCCAGTAGGTTGGTATGACAAAACGGGAGTGTTAATAAACAGGAAAAGTCAATCAATCGTACACAGAATACCCTGCTGATAGCAGAGGTCTTGCTACCTCCCTACAGAATGTTGCTCCAGTATGCGCTTTGCTGGAGCTCTCGCTTGTATAAGCGCGAACCCTAAAATAAATACAGTTCTGTCATCGCTCATGACAAACAAGCTTCGTTATACCCTTACAAATGCTTTTGAGGTAAGACTTATATTCAGGCTGAGTCTTCTGCAGCTGTGGGTCTTGTCCAGGGACCCGCTCCTGGCTTTCTCTTTCTGCCAGGGTTATTTTAGGGATGGTGAACTTGCTTTGAAGTTCCCGTTGCGTTGGAGCAGATGCTGTGTTGTGAATGTGTCCGTGCCTTGAAGAACCAACAACTTACCGAGGGGCAAGAACTGCCTCTCTCTTATCTCTCCTGACTCTTTTATCTCTTTGACTTGCTGATAAGCCAGAACGAACTATTTCACCTCTGACCTGAAGGACTAGGTGCCAAAGAACCACCACCAAAGGAAATGGAAATGGAACGACACTGAAATGTCGATGTCATAAACCCAAAGAATAAACCAGATAGGGCGGAAAAGGCCTCAGCCCTGCTACATTAATCATTGCAGATGGTTTCCTTTCTTCTTTGCTAGTGTCAGCCGTTTCCCAGAAAAATGGTATATTCATTAAAATAAATCTGTATGAGATCTGAAACGAAAACTTTGAGAGCTGTGGGCTCTTCTGCTCAGCTTTGAATCCCGATCCAGCGTCTGTTCAAGCAGGGGAGACTCTCTGCCTGGATTTATTTGCTGATTTTTTTACCCGCTGAGTGAACTTTAAAATAAGGATATTCAGTACATGAAAATTATGTGTAGGGAAGAGCTCGGTCATCTGAAAGCTGAAGAGGAAAGCAGATGTTAACTGAAGTGCAAGCCTTTCTTTAGAGATGTGTTTGTACTTGTTTGGCCAGATTTCTGGCTATAAAAGGGCAGATGCCTTTTGGTGCGTTTTGCCTTATGGTTTGTATGCTCGCTGGAAGAGTAGCGTAGACCTCAGCAGTTAAATGGAAATAAAAGTACGCGTAAATCAGCAGAGCCTTTCCTCCTGTTTGTGAAGAAACATATGAATGGACTAGTCTCGACCTGAATGTGGTATTGGGCTTGTGTTCAAGTCTTGCTTCCAACTGGAGACCTTGATATTTAAATATAGTAATGGGAACTGAGTTCATGCGACTGAGGAGGGGTGTTTGCCTTAGCTGGGAGCTATGGGTATATAATACCCTGTGAATCGCACGGCTGTGCATGAAAGGAGAGGTATTCTGAGCATCCCGGTCTGTGGAGACCTCCAGCAGTTACTCTCTCTTGGGTTCACACTCCAAAAGCGGTTTCATAACGATATGAGTTATTAGTCTTGGATTTCAGGCTCTGATTAATAACTTGCCTTCTCTGTGTTGAAGCTACGTGGGAGGTTTTTTTTGTTGTTTTTGGGTTTTTTTGCTAGGTGAAGTGTGCGTCCTTATTTTGCACTTGCACTCCTGCTGGGGGAACCCGGGGTCGGCAGCAGAAGGCTGCGGCTCTTCAATCTGCGCTTTCGCTTCTTTGGAACCAAACGCTTGTCCTGAGGTAAAAGCAGCGGAAGAGTGGAAGGATGCTGGAAGGTCGAAGTGAAGCAGAAAGCGTAGGTGTCAAAACCTGTTTGCAGATAGAAGGGAAGAGCCGGGCTCCGCCGTGAGTCGGCCTCGGAGGGGGACCCGTCGTGATAGACGCGTGTCTCGGAGCGCCTGGCCCTGGGCGAGCTGGGCAGAGGTGGTCTGACGGGGCGATGGGTGATACAGATAACAGATGGACTTGGTGTGTGCGGTGCAGGAAAGAGTTAACACAAGTTTGCAGTGCCACGGCGACAAGTTGGTCCTTGGCTGTAGAGCGCTGATAGCGTTGTGGGTTTTGGGGGATGTTTTTGGTTTTAAAACAGATAAGTAGCTCTTGCGATGTGAATCATCAGTCGGGGGAAAAAAGAAGGAGACACACTAAATAACGCTACTCACAGGAAAGAGCAGTCGGGAAGAGTTCGCAGTAGGCAGTGAAACTTGGTGTGCTTGGCTTTTTGCGCGGAGAGGTCAGAAAAGCTATACTGAAAACAAAAGATTGAGATAGCAAGACACCCGCCAAGCGTCCTGCACCGAATCTGGGCAGAGAGGGGCGTCACACAGATGGGGAGAAGCTAAATTAAGGTTTTTTCCCTAGCCTGCAGTCTGGGTGAGCAAGTCTCTCCACGAACCGTGGAATTCCCTTGGAATTCCCTGTCTGAAACCAAGAAACCTGAAGAGCTCCGGACGGGCAGCGCTGTCGCACGTGTCCTTGCGGTGATGCTGCACCTCGATTCACGCTCCAAGGGCTGAACGCGGCGTGCAGGATGACCGGTGGTGTCTCAGTAAGAGGGGGGTAGCCCTGTCCTGCGCGAGCCGTTGCATTTCGGAGTCAGACACTGCGTGGTTCCCGTGGTCTGTGGGTGATGGTGAGACTGGCCCGTTGCCGCTGTGTGGAAAGAATAAACTTGGGAGGTGGCACGTGATAGATCCACGAAGTTTTGGGGGCAGTTACGTGGACATCTCCCGATGAGGAGATGCGCTTGCACAACTTGCACGAAACCACGTGGTTTTGTGTCCTTGAAGGCAACGGGAACTTTGATACAGGGGAAGAGTTGCACGGATGCGGGAGCGTTTCGATGTGCGACTTTGGCCGTTTGGTCCCTGCGCCAATAAAAGGTCTCTGGGGCATCTTGCAACGCGGTCGGGCTCCGGTCGCTGGAGAGAAGGGGAAGTCTGCTTCCCGCTCCTCGCTTGCGGGCAGAGGGCCGGCTTGCATATTCAGCTGGGCACCGACTCTTCCTCGCACTTTCCTAGAGAACGTGTCTGACCCCGTTTTGTTGGACTGGCTCTTATTTGGGTTTCCCTTTATCTGTCTGGGACTCGTTCTGCCTACTTTGTATATCCCGGTTTTCTTGTTCCAGCCTGTGTCTATGTAAATTGCCTAGGATGGGAAACTTGAGAAGGATGAGTCTATAGAAAAAAAGAAACGTAGTCAAGTGACTTCATTCCGGCATGCATATCATCGTGGGAATAAGAGCTCGCTTTGCAGAAAGAAAATGCTCACCCCCAAACAGTATAAACTTATTTAACGGCAACAATTGTTCCTTTGGCAAAGTCTGGCTAAAGCTCTCGGGGGGGGATTAGTCTTGGCTTTGCATTAAAGCTGGGCTGAAACATACTCCGCATTCCTAGTGGCGGAGAAGTAGTGCCATCCAGAAGAGTTGTTTCGTGTCCGCTTGAAGAAATGGGGATTTTTTAGGGATGGACTGTCTCAGATAGATGACCGTCACAGCTCGCAGAATCACGTTTGCCAAGCGGAGGCAAGCGAAGCAGCTACGTAACCACAAAATATCCTGGTTTAAATTATTCACGTGGGTTTTTTTTTTTTAGAGTGAAATTTTGTCAGCTGTGTAGTTCAGATATCCAGCTCGCGCTCTGAACTCCTAATTTAGAGCAGTCGCTGAAAGGGCACCATTCAGTGGTTTTCCTCGTGGCCTGGCCGCAGGCGTTTTGCGGCTCCCACGAGTGACGCGTCTCGTGCGCGGACCCTTCTAGCGGGGTCATGAGGAGGAGGTAGCAGGACGGCTGCTAACGATCGTGGGGGTCCGGACGAATAAACGGTGCTGCGGTCTTTTCACCCGTCCGCATCTGGATTTCATTCCAGCAGTGTCAGCGTGACTTCTCCTCGGCGGTGAAAAGGGAAGAGTTCCCGTTCTCTTACCGGGTCTGCTTAACATACGTACGCGTGCCTAGGTAAAACAGGCAGCAGCTTTTCATTCATCGTTTGCCTTCGGCGTGAGATCGCTCTCTGTCTCGTGGGTTCCTGTAATGCTTTGGCAATAAATAAGAAGCTTCCAAGCGCGGACAAAACCACGTTTGGGGTGAAACGTGAGCACTTCTCGATTGTTGGACCTTTCCTTATGGAAGGAGGGCTACGATCCCGGCATCATCTTCTCCGAGGGTTTGGTCGTGCTTTGCCGTAACGATCGGAGGGGCGTCAGTGATGGAGGGACGGGGTGCCCGTACGTCTCCTGTCAGCACCTATGGAACAGCGCAGGCAGAAGGAGCGCTGTGATTCGGGACAGCGCCGAGGAACACATTTAACCTACAGCATATATTTAGCCTGGCTGTTTTCAAGAAGATTTAAATCCATATTTAAAGCTAAGCATCTGTTGAAGCGCTCTGCGGATTGCTGATATAAATAGTTTGCCGAACCGGAGCTGCCCTGTCTACGTGGGGAAACCTAGGAGCGGGCTAGATTTCAGGGAGCGCTTGCGGCCGCCCCGCCGCGCTGGGATGATGCAAGCGGCGCGGCTTTTGCCAGCTGGCTATTTCTGGCGTAGATTCTCGCTCTCCTTTCGCCTTTTCTTTAGCTCGCTTTGTAATGATTAGAACCGAGGAAGAATTTCCTTTGTCGCCAGCGGGAGAAGCGGAGCACAAACGGGACCGGAGTTTGGCTCCTGCCCACCACCCCGGCTGACCCGGGAGCCGTGGGGGTTTCCAGAAGCGTGGCTCTGCTCAGAGCTCCCCCCCCTCGTCCGAGCGTACTGCAAACCGATCCCGGGAGGATGAGCAGGGCTGTCTCTTCACTGGGAAGCTGCCAGCGTGCTCTATATAGCTCGCCCTGGTCTCCCGTTGCAAGTAGAGTTAATGTGGAAGGGCTTTCTTCTCCCAGCACTGCTTACCAAGGGCGTTCTCGTTTTCCCTGTTAGTTTTACTTAACGCCAGGTAAGCCGTCCCCGAACGGAACGCGAGGTGTTTTCAGCGTTTCTCCCTCTTGTTGTGAAAAAGGGGTCGTAAAAAAAAGGGAAACCCAGCGGGCAGATCCCTGTGGGCCGGGATCTTTCTGGAGTCGGACGCGGCGAGGGCGACGAGCGGCTCTGGGTTCCCCGTGGAAGCGGTGATGCGGTTGCTGACCTTCTCCCTGAGTCACAAGCGAGCCAGGCTTCTTCCCGCCCGGCGCTGCGAGGTCATGCGCTGACTCCGTCTTAGCCGGAAAATACCCGGCAAGAGGCGGCGGCGGTCGCTGCCGCCCCGCTACCCGCTCTGGTGGGGCTGCCTCCGACGGCTGTGTGGTCCCGCTGCTCCAGCAAACGTGGCCTTTGCGTTTAGTTTTTCATTTCCCATCTCAAAATACGCTCTTCTGCTGCGTGAAAGTGATAACACGTGCGGATTTTTTGTCCTCTGCCTGCAGTATATAAAGGGTTTTTCACGCTTCTGGAGTGAGAAAGGTGCTTCTTAATTACCGGAGGGTTCAATGTTGGGAGGCTGATAAGAGAGGCGCCGGGGAAGGTTTGCCCACAAGGAAGGTTGTGTTACCCAGCTTTTGCATAACGTCGTTCTTCAGTCATTAGAGCAAAAGAGATTGTAGCACGCTGTACCCTCGTTAGCTCCTTAGCGAGAAGCCCAGTGCCGCGGAGGACTGGAAGGCTGTTAACGGCTCGCGGCTGGTACCCTCCGTGCAAAGTGTTGATTTCCCGGCTGTCCCGTATTTCACGACAGTTGGAGCTGTAGGCTCGTAACTGAAACTTGGCAGCGTTTGGGAAGCTGCGGATGGGTTTTCTTTCCCTTCGTTTTCTGAGAGTGGATGGAATACCCATTAACAAACCAAGGGGATGTGCTTTGCCCTTTTGGAGAAGATGATGTAGATTGTTTGCAGTAAAAAACAAAAAGTCTGCTGGGTCATTTTCTTAGATTTTTTTTTTTTTTCCAAAACTGCCATTCTGCTCCAGAAGTAAAGCTTCCTTTTGGCAACTCCGTTCTCTCTCCGTGGCTAGTTCTGAATGCTTTGGAAGTCCATCAATAGCCCTCGAGTGCGATCGAATGCTGGTTTGGGCTCGGGAGAGCGATTGGTTTGACTGCTTGACATCTACAGCTAATGTGAGGTTTGTGACTTGACTCTTCTCAGTACTGTCCTGTGACTAATCTCATAGTTTTGTCATTTGTTAACCTAACTGTGTACTGTTTTTAAAAATGGAAAAAAACTAAGGTATTTGCTTCATCATTCCGCAGTGGTTATTGCGTACTTTTAAAGGCTAAAAACCTATTTATTGATCAAAGTTCCTGTGTTTATGGCCATTTTTGCCAAGGCCTTTGGCTGAGAAGCGAGCAGGGCAGAGCACTGGAAGGTGTAGCGCTGCGAGGAAGAACCTGTTGGTTCCTGTTGTCAAAAGGGAACGCGGCTGCTTTGATCAGATCGGAGGGCTTTGAAGATAGAACTATCAAGGGATGAAATGATAATAAGGTGCACACGTAACGAGTTACAGGCAGGATGGCGTTCTGGGAGAGAAGAGGGATAGCGCGTTTATAGATTGCGGGAATGCTCTGTAGCACTTCACCTAACGAATGCGTAAAGGCTCCGTTGATCCACGCTTCTGTTGGCTCCTTATTTTTGAACCTTTGGTCGTGGTTATTTTACAACAACTTTTGGATTTCTGACCAGAAAAGGCGTTTGCGTTTCTTTTCACCCATTTTCTTTAAATGGAGAAGTACGGTATTGGCTCTTGGGTGGCTTGGAAAGTTGGAGACTTAGGAAGTGCATTTCCTTTTGGCTGAAGCCTGCTGGTCCTCGGCAAGTTTTGGAAATCGATATTTGCATTTGCTCTAAGGTTTCATCTGCTACCGAGGTCTTGAGGGGAGAGCTTTGGAAGGCCGGAGGGTCGGGGCTACCTCTGTTCCCAGTGAAGTCGGTGGGGAGAGTCTGAGCGACTGCAGAAATGGCGTCCCTGGCTCAGTGACTTCACTCATGACTTAACGCTTATCATCATCGCTTTCTCTCTTGGTTGAGCCGCTGGCACAAAAGCAGTACGTTTTTGCTTTTCACTAGCGTTAGCAGATGTTGCATTTTAACGACCTACATTCTCCTTCTTGTGAAATATTTATTAGCAAATACAACTTTTTAGACACGTTTAAACCTCCTTCTGGTTTTCACGGCAAGCGATTTTTTTTTTTTTTTAAGCTGTTTTTTTTGCTGAGAATAACGTTTATAAACTGTTCTGTGCATTTAAAAACGGTGAGTGTTTAAGTCTGAGATCTCAGCATGTGTAGCCACAGGCCTCGCCTTTGATGATCTTGTGTAACTTTACGTCTTTTCTGACTGTGGGTCAGGCTTATGGTGTTTATTAGGAGCGGTTTCCCTTGCTGCCTGTACTTGTCTGAAGAGTTTGGAAGTGGTGGAGCCGCTGTGCTTTTCTGCAAGCATTTCAACTCGGTGCTTGTAAGGAATGGAAAGACAGAAGGTTTTTGCCTGGTCAGCTTTCATTTGGACGTGGCGTGTGTAGGAGCCGCCGCGGTCAATGACTCGTTTCTGGCAGGGGTTGGTCATTTGGACACTGCTACCGCCGTAGCTTCAGGCTGGAAGAGGAGAGGCCCTAGGTACAAGTTTTAAGAGAGCCTGAGACCTTTGTACGGGCGTAGGACAGCGTTAGGCGGCATTTGGTGCGCTGTCAAATGCCCTTGGTGCCATGGTGGTATCACGAGCATCCTCCCGAGAGATGTCTGCAAGAAGGAGTGCCAGTAGCTCCTGCCTCGCTTTCCATCACGAACGTGGGTTCTGCGGGTGATCCGTCCGCTGCGGACGCCGGCGTACGCCTCGGGGGAAAAAGCGGAGAAGCAGTGCACCTACTGAGGGTCTCGAGAGGGACTTGCGGTCTCTTGGGTTGGTCCACGGGAGGAACAAAGAGGAGACAGCAGTTCTGCTGCTGGGGGTATCCAAAGCCCTGCCTGTTGGCAAGGGGGATCGGGTGTTTTAGCGGAGAGCGAGCAACGCTTTGTTTGACAAATAGTGTCTTGGAGACAAAATCCTAACACTTGTGTTTCTGAACTTGGGAAATGTCCCAGAAGCCAGCCAGCATGCCTACGTGTTTATGTGCTTATCTAAGAGGGTCATCTGCCTGCTTCAGATGTGGCGCCGAGAAGCGTGTTATTTCTTAAGAAAACATTTAAACCCAGGATGTAGCTATGCCGTGAAAAGCAAGGAGATGGGAATGGCAAGCGCCCTTTCGCAAGTCCTCTGAGGACCAGACCACGTTTACGATGGCTTGTGTGGGGGGAGCGGTGCTCTGTTTCACCGGGCACGCGGAGTCAGAACGGTCCCAAGTTTTCCAGGACCTGCGTGTGGGTTTAGCTGTAGGCACACAGAAATGTATCAGCTTTACGTACAGGCTTTCCAGGCAGTATGCTTGCAGTTCCTTTTCGTGCTGCTCCGATGGATGTACGCTTTTTTTTATTAATCTCTTCTCTGCTCCTAGGCAGTCATTTGCAGAGTGCAATTCTGGGCTTTATTCTTTCTCTTTCTTTTTTCCTTTGTGGTGGTGGGTTTTTTTAATATCTCTGCAGTCCCTTCTGGTGGGGGAAAGTATTCATTGCAGGAAAAAAAGGAGAAGGTATTTCCTAGAGCGTACCTAGGCACGGGCTGGAGGTGAGATCCGTTTTCTGGCTCATACCAGAGCAGCTTCATGTGGGTCTCCAGGGTTGGGCCATTGAAGCCTTTAGCTCTAGCTCAGTTAGTTTGAGCCGAACTTGGTGTTGCTGTAGGTGTGTTGCTCTTGCAGTCAACGACAGCTTCCTTCTTAAGCTGACTGGGATGAGCTCGGACGGTACCGGGATATCCGGCAGCCTCCCGAGGTCCCAGGGCGGCAACACGGTGAGCCAGAGGGTCCCTTGCGCATCTGGCTGGTGATTCTGGTGTCCTCTGCCAATCCATGGAGAGCTCCTGGAGCTTGTCCCGTCGCGCTGCAGCTCCTCTGTCCCGGCTCTGCCAAGGGAACGCCTATGGAAAGCCCACGCAGCCAGGACAGCACTTGGCGCAGAAGATGCTCTCTTCTCGGGAGCCCACGGCTTCAGAAACATAAGGTCTTGTTGTAAAAACATACTCCTCCCATGAAATCCGGTGTGACAATTTTTTAGGTCATGTGGTTTTGGCGTCCTTCGTTTAGGAAGAACAGACAGATTTTACACAGCGAGGGGAAGAGTAAATGTTTTGCAAGAAATATTTTGGGTCCTATCAAGGTCACGTATTTTCAGTTATGCAAAGCATGTGCTGAAAATGGGAATCTCTGGTTGAGGACAGCTTGCAAATGCAGTAATCTTAGAAAAGAAATCCTTGAGGTTTATTGCTCACAATTTCCTGTCTCTTTGGGGGATAAAAAACAAACGCGTTTTGAAGAAAAGCTTTTTTTATCTAGACCTGCAGTGAACTGAACCGTTCCCATCTTTGACATGATGTTGCTGGCAGACATTTGACTTCATCTCAAAATCAAGGAGAATGACCTGGGCTGTGGTTGAGGGAACAGGTATCTGAAAGAGCTGTCTGCTTCTCTGTGGCTTCTCGACTGCCACCAAGTTGAGAAACACCTGGAAAACGGCTTCTGGCTTTTCTTTCTACGTGTTCTGTTCTTTAATGCGTTTGATGGAGACATGTAGCAGATAGTCCCTGCCTGTTTCTTCTGAAGGTGCCTTTCCACGTGATGGAGTTGTCCTTAGGATGCTCAGTAAGGTTGGGATATTGAGAAGTGCTCAGTGTCCAGACGGCAGCCCGTGGGTGGAAGAGGTGCTGGGGTAAGCCAAGCACAGCAGGTAATGCACAGCAGATTGCTGGCAGGTTTATTTTATTATCTTCCTTTATTTTTCTGAGTTTGCTGCTGCATGAAATCCATTTACTGAAAACTCAGGGGAAGAGAAGAGATTGATGGTGGTAGATGAGCACACGCGCTGTTCTCAGTTGAACTTCGCATATGCTCCGGCATCAGTCCAAGCTTCAAAATTCTTTGAACTCTTCTTTCAAAACCGGAAGGCAACGCAGACTTGGTAACCTTTCCCCTGTACGGATGAGTGCGGCCCTTGGCGGGAGATGATTTTCAAGTTAATGGCCTAGGCTTCTGGTTGAGTAACTGCTGTAGCAAGGGTCCACCGGTGTGCTGGTGGCACCGAACTGCTGTTCTTTGCTCGCTCTGAAATAAATGAAGCCCCCCAAGAGGTTCATTTTCCTTCTTCAAAACTTCTTCAGCATAACAGCAAGGTACGGTGTCTCCTGGGAAGAGCATTTCAGTGGCACGTCCTGACGTTGCTCCGGCACTTTGTTGTAGAGGGTTGGGGAAACGAGGGGGTTCCTCTCTCTGCGGCACCTTGGCTTTACGTGTGGCTTCAATAGTACGTTGAACTGGGGGGCCGGGGAAGGCGGGGAATTTCATTTCCCTCAACATCAACTGCGTATTTCTTAACATAATTTTTCTGTCTCTTTCTAAAAGTTCAGTAGGCTTTAAGCCCAGCTTTTAAGATAAATCAGTCCCTTCTGTGTGTGTGTTTGCGTATACAAATAAAACTGTGAAAATTCTGCAGCCCGAAATGGCTGAGATGGGTCCACGCGTGTCTCGGCACGTGTGTTACGCATCCTCAGTGAATTCCTTCCCGCTCGGCAGCTTCACGGCCGCCTCTC
The DNA here is from genome assembly GCA_013400195.1 of Aramus guarauna. Lineage (NCBI taxonomy): Eukaryota > Metazoa > Chordata > Aves > Gruiformes > Aramidae > Aramus > Aramus guarauna. Next base: position 111,628 of record VXBL01006188.1, on the reverse strand, counting down.
GCTTGCAGGCTGCTCCTTCCCTTGTTGGTCGGGGTAATGCTTCTTTTCTCCTGGAGCCCCAAAAACGTGCCTCTCGCTCGGGAGAATTTAAGTCAGTAGCCACAGTGATGTATGAGACAGTTCATCAGGGAGCCTGGTTCGCCTTAGAAAATACAAATTAAAAAAAGATCCAAACCAAACAAACAAAACTCGGTGTCATCAGTGATTTGAATCAGCGAGTAGGAAACTTGAAATGATGGACTTTAATCCGGCTATGTAATTGTCATGATTTCCTAAAGGGAAGTTGATTCTCAAGGATTGATTTGCTGTTAATATTTCTTTCACATTGAACCTATCCTTCCCTTTCGGTAGCCAAGGCACGCTTTGAAATACTCATTTCAATTCGGTACTGTAATCTATAGGTGTTCAGCATCTTAATTTTCGTGCGGTAGCAAGTGGTAAGCAATGCGGTTTTTTGTGTGCTGGAGGGAGAACCCAACTGAATGAAGGCACCGAGGGCAGGGCTACCTGAGCTGGTGGAGTTCCCCCTTCTCCTTGGATCTCCTCTCCCTGCTCCTCCTCCTTAGCTCCCAGCTCGCTGTGTTAGATTTTTTTTCTTTTTTTTTCTTCACCAAGATCTTAGCCTCTTATTTTTGTGCTATTTTCCCTTCGTCTTGCATTGTATTCCTGTAGTTGGGTTCAGGGGTGCAAATGTCTAGTTTCTGGGTGTCTGCGTGGTCACAAAGTGCAAGTATTCCCAACTTAGAAATGCTTTTGTGTTGTGCAAAGACAGCTGTGGATAGATAGATAGGCTAGTTGTACTACTCCTCGATTTCAAAGGTTGAGTTTTAGTATCTCTGATGGCATTCTTTCGAGGGAAATGATATAATTTCTAGCAAAAAGGGGGATTTTCAAACCCGTGGCCTTGACTCTCTGAAACTTGGAAAAGTCCACAAGCTTTTGGGTTCGTGCTCTGCGGCAGTACTTGCCGGACTGACCTTCCTGAGCCCGGAGAGCGGCGTGGGAAGTGCCGGCAGCGGCGTTCGGTCCAGCCTTTTCATAAACCTGGGTAGAAGAAAGTTTCCTGGCTGCTCGCGTTTCCATGTCCTCTAGAGGATATAGGTGGCCGGACATTGCTGATGACGTCCTATCCGTTGAAGTCTTCTGCAGTCGTAGGTACTACCCGTCCGAGCAGCGTGCTGTTCATCATCGTTATTCCAGCACCTTCAGCTTCTCCCTCTGCCACCCTCTGGTCTTGTATGGAAAACTTCGGCAGCTGCGACTCCCGGAGATTCCCCTTGGAAAGGCCAGTGCAGCCTGTTACAGACAACCTGAAACCATTTTAGGGTCGCGTTTCACTGGGAATGACTTGACAAGCACGACTTTGACTCCCCTTCTTGCCGTCTAGCTGAAAAGTTCGTCCGGTGCCTCGTTAGCTTTTCTTACCGCAGTCCTGTGCTTTGTTGGACTCCTGCGGGAAGGCGGCGGGCCGGGAGACGGCAGGTGAACGCCTGGTTGGATGGTTCGGCGCCTCTTTGGCCGGGATGTTGTTTTCTTCCCTGTCGTTGCAGGTCTAATCTGTTGATAATCCCCCGAGTCTAAACCTGTGACTCCCCAGAGGACCCGAAGCCTTTTGTTGATTTTGATTTGCAGCCTTATTATAGACAAATTAATGTACATGAGCGACAGCATGCCAACGAGAGACGAGAAGAAAATGAGTAATTAACATACATTGGGTATTACTGATTGCTTTTATGATTATCTGGATTTTAAGGTATTAGCTGGAAAAATAACTCCTAATCCCTTATTAAAGATAAAAGGCAAGTCATTAAAAGTGGAAGGTTGTTTTCAGTCCTGAGAAGCACTGGAAATATGTCTTGGCTCCAGCAGCAAACTTAACCTTGAAAGCCTGTAATTCCAAGTGACTCAGCTTAGTTGTTCTCCTCGGCAAGGGAATTTCTGAAGTTTCCCATGTGCTGGGAGGTGGAGGGGGACGCGAGACAAAGCGACCCTTGTCATACGAACTGCGTGCTTGGCACCGGGACAGGGTCCTTTGAATATCGGTATTAAGCGAGCCCTGCCCAGCTGCCGGGCTGTGAACTTTCCACAGCGCGCTCCGAGATGGCTCAACTGCCCGGCTGGCATCTAGCTTTGGCTGCACCTTTCTGTTGGGGTACATCTCCTCTACAAAGCTCCCATCGCGCCTCGACTCCTTTCTGCCTTCCCGACAGCGGCTCCTGCCCTCGCCGTCGTGGCTTTCTAACTGGTTTCGTGCCCATCTAACTGGTTTCGCGGCCGGGCGCTGAGCCGCACCTGCAAAACGGACTGGTCCAAGCGCAGACGCTGATCCCGGGGCGGACGGGGCAACGAGTGGCTGAAGCGCTGGGAGCAAAAAAGCGTTAAAGGTCGGGAAGGGTGATGTTTCCGTGTTGCTATTCTTACCCACCCCCCCCGGAGCGTGTGCATGCTCCTGGGGTCAGAAGGAAAGCAGCAGCACCCCGTGCCGAGTTATCATAATTAATGATTTGCAGAAACTGGCCACGCACTAAGACTTTCTTAAATAATCAGGTATTTTTTAACAACAACAAGTACATTCCTTATTTCTCGACAAGGGATTTTAAGCAACAGTAACACTACAGAGTTTTTAATTCCCCTGTATTAACAGTTCAGTGTTTCAACTCATCATGTTTATATACTTCTACTATACTTTCAAAAAGCAATTTGAAATGCAGTGGGACCAATTAAAAAGAAATAAAGATAGCATTTAATGACTCTAAGGAGAGATTGGTACTTGTAAAGCGATTTACATTTGAGAAAATGTTGTTTTGATGGAATACGTTTTGGAAAACGCTGCTCATTTTGGGTTTGCCCTTTCCATCTCCAGTTGTTTAAAAGATTATGAGTAGTACCTGGCTGATTTGTTCTCCCCCCCACCCCCCTTATTTTTTTCCTTTTCCTTCTTCGCCGTTGTTATGTTTTGTTTTGTTTCTTCTTGAAGTCCTGAATGCTCCTTAAGGCCAACCGTGCTTCTGGGGGCCCAGCGCTTTTGCGGATGAGGCCACTCCTTTGTGCTTGGGCAGGGATTTAAAAGGTACAGGTAGAGTTTGACTCCGTGTTGAGTTGGTCGAGGTCCATTGCCCGAACGCAGAGGAAGCACTGTTGTTTTGGAGTTGTTTTGCTGTTTTCCTCTGGCTGGTCTTGAGGGACAGCCCGTGGAGTCAGAGCTGCTGGGGCAGCTCGTGGTGCTTCCAAAGAGTCAGTTAGCATGGAGGGTCCTGGAAAAGAAAATAAAAAATCTTTCATTAAGTATGTAATAACTCCAGTCAAGATGTGTCTGATAAAGGTCACTTCAATCCTGAACGAGACTGTCCGTGCAAGAAATGGATGTGCTTTCTCTAATGCATTTTCACCCAGGCGTCTGCTGGTCAGTTTGGTTTAATTGCTCCTGGTGTCTCCGTTCAGCCTCCTTGGGTACGTCTGGGCAGCATCCAGAGGCATTGGGGTGTGGGCTCCTGCATGAAACGTTTTGGGCTGCCACGGGACACGTGGTTAATAATAGCTCCATCTTACTAAAAGCCCACGGAGTTGGAGTTGGGGAACTGGGTGAGAAGAAGCCATGGGAACGCTTTGCATGGGAAAGACAGCACATAAATTTTTCAAATTGGATGCGTTTTTTGGTTTTTTTTGTTGGTTTTTTTTTGTTTGTTTGTTTGTTTGTTTTGTTTGTTTTTTTTTTTTCAAATGCAGAGTTGGCTTTTTCTTACAGGAGTTTCTGATCTCAACTTCCAGACCATGATGCCAAGCAGATCATTAAAACCAGCGTCTGGGGTTTCCAGTCTCTCTTCATTACTAAAAGTTGTTCTGAAAACCTGGCAAAGCCCTCGCATTTGGGCAGCAGATGGGATAACTGGAGCGGAGATTAGCTATATGTGGCCTTCACTAATGCAATAGAATCAATTAGGTTGGAAGGCTCCTATAGAGGTCATCTGGTCCAAACCCCTGCTCAAAGCAGGGCCAACTTGGTAATTAAGTTATTAATGTTGGTTTCTAGGTTATGATATCATGTCCAAAGCACTCTTTCGTTAGATAAAGGGCAGGTGGAGTAGAGCCCCAAGGAGGCACACAGATTTATTTTTTTTGTTCTCAGTTCATTCCGATCTCTTTGGATGCATCTGGGCCGACAGCGCTCAGAGCAGAGAATACTTGGGCGTCCTGGGGCTCCCTTTTAGCACACGTGGTACAAAATTATTTGTGCCGCAACACGGTCTCGAGATGTGGCCTGGGTGCTCTCTAACCAAGAAACTGGGAAATGTGGGGGCTTGGTTTTGGTCGTCTCGAGGTGGCCCAGGGAGAGGCGTTCCTCTGGATCCTCCTCGCGTTCCTTGTTCCACCCCTTTTGTCTGAAGCGTGTTTAAAAATGCCAGTTTTCTCTGTTACGTTCTTCGTGCCCGGGACAAGGAATTGCATCTTCTCTCTCTCTTCTCCTACGGTTTCATCTTTACCCGACACGCGCATGCTGCAAGCAGTGAAGTCAGTCTTGTATTCTCCTTTGCGTAGGTAGAAGAACGGAGACGACGTGATCCTGCCAAACGGGCCATTGGCTCCTGGCTTGCCTGCTTTGGGGCTGCCCATGGGGTTGGCCGTTGGGAAGGTCAATGCTTAGGCAAAAATCACCCCCCCGTGCGTTTTGCTAATTACAAGCAGCCATCCTGTTCAGTCCAAGCCATCCTCAAACTGACCTCCTACTTGTTTTTTCCTCCCAGCTGTCTAATAATTAACAAGCTACTTAATGCACGACAAAAGACCAATTAACCCTAAAGCATTTAGTGAACTACATGTAAATTAGTTGTAAAATGTTGCTGTAAACATTAAATGTTAGGCAATTACATAAACCAATAATTGCTAAAGTTGCAGTTAGGAGCTTAAAAGAAAGAAAAAAATCTGCTTAACTAGCTCTTGGGTTCCGAGAATTCTGCTAATGGTTTTGTTTTTAACTACAGCAACCCCGGTCTGCGTGAGTCCGGACAGGCTGTGGCAGCTCAGGTTCGCGGTGTTTTTAGGAGGGGAAGAAAAATAAAGGCACGCTAACCTTGTGCACTTTTTGAAACCGCAGTGTGGTTGAAGACTGGTAGAAAGCCTCCAAAGGGCATTACCTGGAGTCTAGTAAGAAATGGAATCAGATAAAATATTTGTTGGGTTTTTTTTTCTGGTGATATCCCCTGTTAAATTAGTTGGTTACCAATTCTTGGTGATTTCATGCATTGATTATGGTTTTCTTTGGTTTCACGCCGTACGAAATGTTCCAGACCGCGGGGCTGGGCAGGGCCTTGCGAGGGGTCTCGGCCACGTTATTGCCGAGTTCATCTCTGTCTTTTCTTCCTCTTTCTGCAGACACCTTCGTGTCCCAGCTGCCTCGCACGTTAGCCTTTCAAAAAGGTTCGGTGTCTTTCCACCCGCCTATGCGGTGAAGTTTCACACGAAGAAAGCGGTTTGCTGTTCTGCAAAACCTTTAATCCTCTTAATTGGCTGTCGCACTCCGAGGTGGTCCAGTTGACCGGCCGGTTCTCAAGCTCCTGCTGCTAATGTTCTTAAATAATTAATTTTCCTTGTGTGCCTTCTGTGCTTATTCTCCGGTTTTTAGTTGAATCTTCCTTATGTTTCATGTTTACTAGTTTTGCTTTGACCCAGGCTTGTGTTGGACTTGAGATGTTCTTAAATGGCGCAGGGAAGCGGGGCTTTGCCTCCTTGTTCCTGTATTTGTGCTTCCTCACTGGGTTTGAGCCTCTCTCCTTTCGGTAAGCGTATCTCTGTGTGGCTCGCTTTGCGTTCCATGATTAGTCTCCAAATGCAACTCTAGATCCCAAATTTCTCATTTTTCGGTGAAAAAAAGTTAGATTTGTTTGAACTAGCTTGCTTCCTTCCTCACTTTTGGCAGTATCCCTTTCCTGAGGATATTGTTCTTAATTACAGTACAGTCACTTACTGAAAGCTGGCCTACGCTTCGTTTTACTGTATAAATACACTGTGCAATGGTCTATTATTTTTTTGTACACAACTTTACTGGTATAGCTCCTCGTTGTATTCGTTTCCCACATATTTTATACTTGTACTGGGTTGATTGAATTACAGAACTTTGCTTAAAGCAGTAAAACTGCCTTCCAGCGTAGGTGAGTCCTTAGCAAACCCTCTGAAGTTGTTGCCTTGCCCGAGTCGTTTTTCCTTCTTGTACTTTGGAGTCTGATGAGACTCGCTCTTTCCTCTCCTGCGCAGTAGACGCCAAGGTTAACCACAAGATCTGGCCCGTTGACGTGCCGCCAAGGAAGGGTAGGGTAGGGTATGCATTGCTGGCCTGGCATCGCGTTTCCTGAACGTTTTGTTGGCCTTCTCGTGGTGGTTTAGTTTGGTTTTTTTAACTTTTTTGACCTCAACTTGTTTTCCATTCTCCAACGTTCGTTTTTGCCATTGACGTTTGCTGAAATGCCCGCTGTGCGGTACCCCGCCGGTTTACCTCTCGCTAATGAGAGATCACCTGCCGTTTGGGAGCTTACCTAAACCGGCTCAAAATCCAGACCTACGCGCACCTCTTGATCGAACTGTGCTCCCTGCCGACCTCCCTGTGCGAGGGATGCCGACCAACGGAGCTTGTCTTCCCTGGAGGGATGAGTTTGCAGGTCTGGCTCTGCCTGGGCTCCGCTTCAGAGCAGCGGGGCGCATGGGAAGGCGCGGACCTTGTCTGCGAGCGCAGGTGCCTGGTTTGTTCCAGCATCACCGCGTGCCGCGCGGGTTTAGCGCTCGCGTAGGAGGTGGGGTGGGTCTGCGGAGCTCAGAGGAGGCAGAAGCTTGAACTCTCCTCGCTGTTGCAAGGGGAAACCGGCGAAGAGCAAGAGCTGCAGAAATGTCAAAGGCTTTTGAGAAGGAGTTGAATCAGGAGTTTCTTTCTGGGAAGGAGTGTGCTGCTGGCAGCGTGGAGCTGCTCCGAGCCTGAGGTTAATGGTGGTTAATTTTTAAAGGCAGGAACGAAACTGGTTATTGTGTCTGTATCTCAATGGGGTCTTTCTGCTACCAAAATACCATTGCAGAAGCCCTTTTCTGAATTGTTTTGACTCGGGGAGAAAAAGAAAAAGCCCTCAGAGAAGTGATTTATCCCCCAAAAGCTTTGCTTTGCCACACCGCTAACAGAGGGTGACAATTTCATCAGGCTGATGTCCAGGGCTGCCAAGCGAGGGAAGTGCTGAGGACGGGCTTTTGTCAGGACTTAAAATACAGAATCAATGCGGTCGCCCAAAGTGCAGGTCTGAAGAGATGGGTCTACTTGATGGATCTCGCTTTGCTGCAGCAGGGCGGTGTGAGGAAAACCAGCGTCCAAGCATGAAACTAACTGGTTTTGTAACGGCTCTGTCAGGCCAGATCCTGCTGCTCTCCAAGTCAATGGAAGCTTTGTCTGAATCCGCAGGCTGGCTTTGCAGCTTCGGAGATAAGTGGCTGTTAACCTTTAAGAGCCAAAAGGGTGGTTTGTCCCTGAATGAAGCTTTTCAGAAGGTGACGGAAAAATAAAAACTGAGCTTTTTCAAAGCATTTCAAAGGAGGTTGGCGCCTTACTCCCGCTGATATTCAAGATGAGGTGGCCCCCTAAGCTCCGAGTGGATTCAGGCTACCGAATACACGCGTCAATGCTTCTAGCGTGGAGACGCGCGTTTGTCAGAACAGCAACACATACCCCTCGTCCCTGTCACGTGGAGAAAAGGAGAGCCTTCCACGTCCACCGCCGGCTCTGGTGAAGACCGGGTCTAGCTCTATCGGTAACAGATACCTCTCCACGTACGTTCGTACCTTCATTTTCCCGCTGTCGGCTGCTGCGGTGCCCCTTTGCTGTACTTCATTCCACCCAAGCAGGACAGCTGCCTTCGTCGCTGTTCGGAACGATGCCCCGTAACGAGCGCTGCCTTGGAGTATTGATCCTGGAGATAATTTTACACTCGCCAGCGAAAAGGAGGTCATGTTACGGATTCTGAAGAAGTATTTGTCAGCCTTGAAAATGAGATTCACCTTGATAGGGCTTCTCGCGCTCGTTGTCCCGCCGGGTCTGCGGCACCGAGCTGGGGTCTGTGACCGCTGGCACTTCGTCCTGCCGTTCACCCTCTGCCAGGTGAAACCGCTCCGATGGGACCCGGCCGCGGATACCCATTTCAGAAAGAAGGGTCCCGCGTGCCAGGCAATGGAAACACGAACCTCGTTTGTTGAGCTCTCCCGCCATCCTCTCCCCCAGCGGTAATTTGGGCTGGTGAGCTCGGAGGCTGACGGGAGCCCGGGGCATCACTCTGCTGCGGGGCGTTTGAAGCGGGGCAGGTGATGGCGAAGAAATGACAACCTGCAGAACGCTCTCAGCGCCTGTATTTTGGTCTCCCGCAACGGTTGTAAGGAATAATAATGCGCTTTTTTTGGTTTTTCTCTCCGTGCCTGAAGGTGGCAACGTTTAAAATGGGGGGGAGGGGGGCAGAATGAAAAGAGTTGAAAGCAGAAAGTGTTGGATGCCAGAGACATTCAGTACACGTTGAAATACTGCCTGGCAACAGAGAGGGGCTCCGCTTCAGCCGGAGACGCTGGCTGAAGAACACACGGGACAAAGGGCTCGGCACACACTGGAGCTGCGGGACTGAAAAATTAAAATCCTCGCACGCTTGCTCTTCGCTTCCTTCCTCTGCGGGTCGGTCTCTTCTGTCGAGCCCTCGCTGAAGAAGACTTCCAGAAGTGCTGAAATGGCCAGAGCTGATGTGGAGATTGATTGAACGGGACAAAGAGACAACGATGAAACCCTGCTTGCGAGAAGAGCTTAATAGGCATAAAACCGCCTATTGCTGCCGGAGGGCTGGTTTTAAAGCGCAGAGAGGGAAGGGAAGTTTCTTCTTGTCACTGCGTGGAAGCTTAAATTCGGAAGAAGAGCCCAGAGTTGTTATAGCTGTGTCCTTACAAATGTCACTGTGCTCTCACCATTACCTGACAGAGGGGACAGAGGTAAACGATCGGTGGTCAAGTTAAAACAGAATCCGTAGTTTGGCAGAGGGGCTCGTAGCTGAGCCAAGGCAATGACAGGACTCACTCAGGAACCGCGTCACATAAAAATAGCTTTAAAATTGTCTTCGGGGGAGCCGCCTTACAGTGTCGGAAAAGAAAACGGCATCTTGTTTCGCTGACCGGAGGACCAGAAATTTTCTCTTGTGCTAGCTGATGTCGAGCAGTTGCCTTGTGCCGGCGGTGTGCCGTTGGTGCGATGCCGCTGGAAGTTGTGCGTGATCCCTGGTGGGATTAAGATGTTTAAGATATTAGAACAGGACCCCGGCAGGATTCCAGAGGGGTAAACGGCACACGTCTCTGCAAGAGACTCTGATAGCCGTAGCGCTTCAAAAAGGCAAATGGAGAACAGCCGAAGAAAAAGAAAACCGCGGAGAATTAGGGAGCAATTTTTGCCCTTTGTTATATATGGCGGCCGCTGTGCTGCTAAATGGTTTAACTGGAGACTTGACTGATAGTCGAGTCCAAGGGAGGTGTGACGCCAGACGGCATCCCGTATCTGTGTGACAGTGGGAAATGGTACAAAGCTCGGAAAACAGCCAGGCTTTCTCTAGATGCTGCTTTTTCTTTATTAAAGTCGTCTTTGGCAACTGCTCAGTAATAGCTCCTTCAAAATGTGCTGCTGTAGCAGTTTCACCCAACTTGAAGTAAGATGGCTGGCCTCCAGGACTAGGCAAAAAATACCGTCGTGATCCATATTTTGTAATGAATTGCTTGTTATGTAGTTTACATCGTGCCAGGGCTTATAAACGGTTTGGTTTGTTACAGGGCTCAGGCTACGCTACAGAAGCATGGGCTAGTTGTTTAGGAAAAACAAGCGTCGAAGACATCACTGCCTTGGATGTAATTACAAAGGGCACTCGGAAAATCTAGCAAATTAAAAAAAGAAAGAGATAGAGGAAGAAATTTCCAGGTTTTCTAGCAGTTTGGGAGCTACTCACTGGTGATTAGCATCTTGCTCCTGCACACCCACGGAGACTCGCGTGGTCCGCGCACGGCCGATTCCGCACCCCTGACATCAGCGGAACCTTGCACTGACTGGAGCCGGCAGAGACTCGCGTTGTGAATGCGTTAAATAGTCTGGCTCAATTTGCTAATCATGTATCTGTGGGCTATCGATGATGCATTCCGCTGGGAACGCGCAGCTGCCCCTGCTCCCGACGGGCTCTGTAGATATTAGCGTTACTGTCTGCGGCTGGAAAAAGCGGAGCGTTTTTGGAGACAGTTATTGGCGGTCTCTCTCGAGTGGAACAACGTTGGGAAAAAGATCATAATTAGGCTGGAGGTATAGTGTCCAGCGCATCGCACACCTCGTCCGCGTGGGAGTTGATTTGACACACGTTTGGAAGAAGGGTCTGTCTTCTGCCCCTGCATCTCCAAGGAATGCTTCAATAAAACACCGGTAGACAAAACCTTCGTACGTGATCTCGGCAGCACTGGAGACAAAGGGAGCTGGGAATCCTCAGCAAATCGTCACGTAAAAGCTGCCGTTCCGCTGGCACTTGAGAGAATATGTTATTAGTAAGCATTTGCCTCATACTGAAGATTTTTTTGCAGATCAAAGACTTAATATGCGCCCCATGCTGCAGAGGAGCTTACAGCAGGACGTGTACAATCACGCAGTACGGTCGTCCGGCAGAAAATGGATTATTCGAGGGGCAGTCAGTGCTGTTCGTTACGTGCTGGGAAGGGTCACGATGGAGGGATGGGACATACTTGCTTCCAGGTGGATCAAGAAGCTTGAGGAGCATTCTCTCTGCTTTTGCTCCCCGGAGCCGTGAAAGAAACAGGATCTGGGCGGCGTGGTGCGTGTTCCCTGCGGACTGCCAAGTTCAGCCTGTGGACGAGTCTAATCTGCCTTACAGGCAGCCAGCGCCGAGGGCAGGGTCAAAAAGTGATCGTTTTTCTCTATAAGAAGAGAAAAAAGAACAAAAGCAATTCTCACGCTTGCTTCGAGTGATTAGCTGGAGAGTTGATCATCCTGCGGTGGGCTCCGCGAGGCCCTGGGAAAGCCGGGTGCGGGGTCGCTCAGCGGCGTTTCCAGGCGCCAGCGTTTCTGTACGCAGATGCCACGTGCCAAGCTCCGTCCAGTTGACTTCTTGGGTGGCACTGGAGGATGCTGTCGCTTGGTAGAGCGCCTGGGGAATCGGGAAGTCACCTCTCACCGGGGTTGTTCTGCAAAAATTGGTCTTAACTCATTTGAGGGTTCTCTCTTCCGTCATGAGAACGACAGTGAAGGTGTGGGAATAGCACGGGAGTCTACGCGCCGTGCTCCGGAAGCACTGAACGGTATTGCTGGGAAACTGGGAGCGTGCTGCGCCTTACCCTGCGGCCTTGGCTCGCTCTGCCGGTGGCCCGGTGAAGGTGTCCCACGAGGAGGATTCGTAGTGACTCCTGGGTTTAGGTGTGACTCCGTTGGAGTTAGTCTTTCAAGGAAGCGGGTAAAACTGGGAGCCAAAAAAGCCGTCCCTGCTTGCTTTTGGGCGGTGCTCTGCAGTCTCATCTCACCCTCCCACTGTCACATCTTACCCTGGTCTCGACTCGGAAGGTTTCCTCCGCCGTTTTTGCCAAAGCGAGTAACTGAACTAGCTCTTGCCTGTGTCAGGCAAGGCAGGTGGATCTCACTGTGAAATCAAGATAGCGAGATTTCTGGCCTTATCAGGGACGTGTAATCAGCGCCGGTCCGGGTTACTGCTGCTTCTGGTGACATCCCTGTTGCGAAAGGGGAGCGGGGCAGATAGTGAGCGTGCACAGTCTGCCCTGCAGCTGGAAGTTGCACCAAGGGAGAATCCAAATTAAAGCGAGTTGTAATTGGTTTCGTTCTGGTCTCCTGTCCTTAGGAGCGGTTTTTGGCAGGCGGTAGTCGGCGGAGCTCGGTGCTTGCGTTTCGCTGTCTGATGTGCAAGGCGTGAAGCCTCAACAGAGACGGGGTTCTTGCTGTCGGGGGGGTTAGACCAGTGAAACGGCCCTTGGTAACGCTGACTGGAGCGCGGGGTCTTGTATCGGTTATCCTTGGTAGAAACTTACCCAGGTAGTGCCTTCGATCCCATCTGGAGACGCTCAAACTCTCTTGGCGCTTGGCTAGGCAAGAACGGTCAGGGAAACGAATGGCAGCGGCTCAACGGCATAAAGCGTAAGGGAAGCGATGAAACGGCGTAAGGTCTGGTACGGACGTGAGCACGCAGTTAGAATTGCTTTGGGTAATGGACTAATTTTGGAAGTGAAGTCAGCTACACGAGAAAGAAGTCGACTTGAAACGTGATAGAAGTGGATGGGTGTTTCCCTTCAGTCGCTCGCGCCGACCGGAGATGGAAGGTGGATCTGAACCGAGTTCTGGCTGAGGGAGGGCAACCCCAGAAACTAACGGGAGTATCATCTTGCCCGATTTTAATAAGCGTATTTGGAAAGCGCGTTTGACAAATAGCCTTCCTTGATAGCGTTACCACAGGCTCTGAGAAGGATTTACGCCGGGTCTCTGGGGGATTTTTGTAGGTGCCCAGGTAGTTCAGAGTAACGCAGAACTTGGGGTTAGACGGTCGCTGTGGCCCGGACGGAGGCAGCAGTTGGTTGAGGGGCAGGTCCCAGGGGTATTGGGAAATGTCGCTGCCCAAGCTGGGCAACCGGGAGGAAAGCCGTGTTGGTCAGTTGGTCGGAGAAGAGGCAGGTTGTACTCGGACGTTAACACAGAAGACCCCCCCGTCCCCCCAACCCAAGGCAGCACCGTGCACCTTGGAGAGCTGGGCGACGGCCGTCTTCCACCCGCGACAAGCGAGGCGCTGCCGGGGCAGGAGGTGACTTCGGGACGTGTGCCGATGCCGCCGAGCCCCCGGGGCGTTTCCGAGGGCGGCAGGGAGCACCGCAGGCGCTGTGCCCGCTCCGACGTGGCGCCGGGCAGCGCGGGAGGGCTCCCCACCGGAGCCGGCAGTTGCAGGGGGGGACCGACGTGGGGCCGGGAAGTTCAGCCGTGGCGGATCCAAGGTTGTCGTGCTAGGATGTGTCTGTCTCTATTTCTGAGCTCCCTGAGCTTTCTCTCTGTTGATGGAGATTGATTTTGCCTTTGGGAACCCGAGGGTATAACTCGTACTCGTAATTGGCCTGAACTGAACTGGGAGAAACTTGCTGATGTGTTCATTCTCTTCTGCAAGTGATGTATTTTATAAGCCGCCTCCCGGACCGCTTGCGGCTGAACGCAGGAAGGAAAGGGGGGAAAGGGAGAGGTAAGAGGTGTCGCTTACGGACGGCGATACCTCCGTTGACGCGTTGCGTTGGAGCGCTTTGCCATCTGCAATTAATACCTTAATTCCGCTCCCATTCAGGGGAAAAATATAATCCTCGCCGTCTAAATCTGTGGATTAGCATTTTCTGGGCTACATATGGCTGTTGCTCATCAGGCTGTTTCTTGAATGAGATAGCAAGGGAAATAACATTAAAACGACTTAGCGGCGGCGGCGGCGGCCGATCCTGTGGTTAATGGCGCTGGTTCCAGCAGCTCCTAAACTGGACGGATTAGGTAGAGGCGAAGGTGATGGTCAAGGCTGGGGCAGGCTGGCGGGGTTGGCGCTCAAAGGTCGGGCGGGGGGAGGTCCGCAGAGGTCACCCCCCGGGTTAATTGCTCTCCGGTCCTGAGGTCTGATACGCGGCTGTCCGCCCCGCGCTGAGCACACCGTGTTCGCTCCGGAGATTAAGATGAAAATATGTTCTCCTTGCTAAAGAGAGCACATAAACAACCCATAAACGGCCCATTAACCTACAAACTTGCAATAAAGGCCGCGTGGTAAAGCAAGGCATAGGAGACCTGTGACCCAGCAAATTCCTTAATTGGATTTTGACCCTTATCGCCTGTGCCTGATGCAGCTAATGGGAAATTAGCAAAACCAAGAGAACGCAGAGGGGAAAGAAGGGGAGATGGATGATGCGCGTCCAGGTTTGGTGGGAGCGTTTCTGTAATTCCTCTCCTGACGCCGTTCCGGGAGCAAGACGTCGTGGGTGGTTGTGGAATCGCCGAGTGTCGGGGTGACGCTTCCACCTAATAAACCCCCTCCTGAAAAGAGATGACGTTCCCATCGGCTGCAGCCGGTGCCTCCGGCCACCCTGGAAGCTGGGCAGCCGCTTCCCTTCCAGGCTGGTCCGTGCACCAGCCGCTTGCTCTGCTCCGCGTCGCTTTTCGAAGCGACGGGACGTCCCGAAACCCGGACGGGCGTGCTGTGCAGGGGCCGCGTGTCCGTGCTCACAGCCGAAGCATTACTGCGATAAGAAATAAAAAAAACGCCATTGTGTTACAAACAACCCACAGGCTTAGTAGTATTTAAAGGCCTTAGGGACTCTTCGCTGTCTGAATAGGTATTTTTTTTTTCCCCCCCGTGAGCACCTAGGGAGAGAGATCGCTGCCCCGCAGCACGCGCGAGGGATGGAAGCCTGCCTCCTGATGCTCGGCTGCGTTGGCTTCAGCGCAAGGTCCTGGCACCAGCGGTCGGTTGGGGCTGACTCTGTCAAGATGAGCTCAAGTGTTAATTGCATTTTTAGAATAGGGTAATCTTAATTATTTATACTAATGTTTGTTTTAAATGTCTTCTAGGTGCAGATTTTGAGTCCAAATTGCTTTTGTAATTGCGAGGACAATTTTCGTGCATAAGGTCGGGTGTTTGCAGACGTGTTTTGGAAGTGTTCTGCAAAGCGCGTCTGTTAGGTCCAAGTCAAATAATCAAATAATCAAACACTCGTTGTGCACCTCGCAGATTCTGAGCAATATATCGGGAAAAAGGTAAATCCTGTAGGAGCTACTGGTCATGTGAGAGTGCTAATTGCCAAGAGGGTTTTTGTGTATTTTTCTATCACTAAATGTCTGTCAATCCAGCTTAGCAATATTTTTCTCTCCCGTTGGGAGCGTATCGAAGGAAAGCTTTTGGTTTTGGTGGGTTTTGGTGGGAAGCGATGGATTTTCTCAAAGGAAGGACTGCCGGGAAACGCAAACGCCTTTGTGTAGCCAGCCTGGGAATTTTACTGAGCGATGGGCAGCGCGCGGCTTGCGGCAGGGACCAGTTGGTCTGTGTTGGGAGGCCGCTGTGCGCGGGTCCTGAGGCCGTGGCGAAGGGAACTGTGATTACGAACCGGTACCCTTGAAACGATGAGCGTGGGACAGGAGTGATGACGCCGGGACGTACGTGCCGTTAGTTATCGGCGTTGGGGATTGGCGGGGGCTGCGCTACGTGGCGCCGCAGAGAAGAGCGGTAGGGGCCACCGCGCCGGGAGGTCCAAATGGTGGGCGGGAGGAGACGGGGATTTCTGGAAACAGGTTGGTGGGGCCTCGGCGGGATGCACGCACCTCTGCAGGCGCCACGGTAGCGCTGGAGAACGCGGATGGATGCACCCAGCTGGCAGGTAGAGAGGCTGAACCGCTGCGCCCCGTGCCAAGGGACGGTCAGGGCTGTCACAGATTTTCTTCCTGGGCTTGCGCTTCTGTGATGAAAGGCGACGGTGCTGAGGACTTGGTGGCAGCGGAAAGGAGGAGCGTGTGAATGTCCCGGCTCCTGTTGGAGCGGGAGAAGGGAATCGCGTCCCAGCCCTTCTGGCAGGGCACGCAAGCCCCCTCCAGAGGTTGCCGTCTCTGCCGCCGGGTCGGGATGTTGAAGAAGGGACACGTGGCTCCTCTGCGAAGCCAAAAGACTGGTAGGCGCGAGGCAGAGCCTGAGCTCTGCGCACCGTCCGGGCCCAGCGCCGCAGGGCTTTCCGGATGCGTGTCGTTATCCCTCCTACCTGAATGGGCATCGATCTTTGCGGAGTACTGGAAGAAGAAAAGGATGAATGTTTCTTGGGGGGGCGGGGGGGAAGGGAGGAAAGGGCACGGTTCCTTCTGGTTCCTTTTTCCCATTACAAATCGAGACTTTGTTTACCCTGGAAAAATCAATGGTGATTGGACACCTGGTGTAATTAATTATTTTGCAACAGACAGACAGCTGATCTTTTGAAAAGAAAAGAGTTTTTAGAAGAACCGTTCAAAGTTCATAGTCTGCTGTTTAACTCTAATGCTAATAAACATTCAGCAGAAAGGACGTCTGTCTTAAAATATCACACGGTGGCACCTTCGTTTTAAGGTGCTACGATCAGCACAGCCCCGCGCACCCCGAGAAGCTCTCCAGCAAGGTGACTCTGGTGGCACGAGCCCCGCGCCTGCGGGAGATGCCCTTAGGTCTTGGGACGAGGACGGCGACGTTCCGGGGTTTTAACTTTGAATCACCCGTGTTTCTTAACCAGGAGGGGGTTTCTGCTCCTTTTTCTTGAGCTGATGATAATGCCGGTGAAGTCTGCTTGTGCTAGCAAAAGAGCGTGTGTTGGACGTAGTTTCTTTTGCCTAAACGGGCAGTCCTTTCCCAACGGGAGCGGTTGTTTTTTTTCGGTGCATCGGTGCCTGACTAAATGCGTTGGGTCGCATTCTTCCCGTACAGATGAGACAACCTTTCTGTTAAATATTCCTGTGTTTTCCAGCAGTAGGTCCGGGGAGGTTAGCGCCCGCCTCGCAGGCCGGTGGGAGGGGAAAGCTGGCTATGGGATGCTGTCACAGCAAGCCCCAAAAGAGTTTGGCTGAAACTGGTTTGACGTCATATAAAAAAGGGGGCGAAGGATCTCAGCTGATCAGAGGACGGAAGGTCCTTGGGCACGCACCATAGAGCGTATTGGTTTTGAGCTCGATAGCGCCTTTTTTTTTTTTTTTTTTTTACAAGGGCTGCAAATTGCTGTAACCTAGTTAAGGACTGTAGGAAGAGGCAAGTTTTCCTGAACTTTACTCCCAGCTTGAACTTTTAAGACGTTAAGTGAGAGGCAAGGAAGGGGAGAGAGGGAGACAGCCGGACCCTCGCTCACGCCCCTCCGTCCGCAGCGACTAGGATGTCAGATGGAAAAGACAGCCTGGAGAAACAGCTGAATGGCTTTGGGGAGAAGGGGAAGGAGAGGAGCCGCACGTCCCTGGTCATCTCGCAGGCCGTTAACCGCAGTATTTTCACCTCTGCAGTCTCCCCCGCTGCCGAGCGCATCCGCTTCATCCTCGGCGAGGAAGATGACAGCCCGGCGCCCCCGCAGCTCTTCACGGAGCTGGATGAACTTCTGGCCGTCGACGGACAAGAGATGGAATGGAAGGAGACCGCGAGGTGGGTTGCTTTTCCTTTTCCCCCGAAGGGAAGGGCAGCTGCACAGGACCCCCGTGGGAAATTCCCTTTTAAACTGGGGGGATAGCTGTGCTACAGGACCGCTGGGGGAAGCCGCAGAAAGGAGCCTGTAGAGTTCAAATTACATTTCTCTGCTGAATGAGAGAATTTGAGGATTTGTTAAATATCCCTTTGAAACAAAAAACTAGGGAAAAACCGAGCGCCAGCTTTATTTGACTGGTTTGCCGGTGGGGAGAGCCAGCGGCCGTACGGGCGCGTTAGTGCTTTGCAGAGAATGAGGATGCCGGGGCCAGAGCTGTCGGAGGTCGGTGCCCGAGGAAGGCTCCTGCAGGTACGTCAGAACGACCTCAGTTCTGTTGCCCAAAGGGAGATTTGTGCCCTTCTCCCAGCGAGTTACTCATGAAATTCATTTTCAATGGGCAAAAAGCCCTAAAGTTTTGGGTTGGGTTGGTTTTTTGGTTGGTTTTTTTTTTTTTTCTTTTGAGGAAATTACTGACGGTGTGTGTTAAGCGCTGGATTGGGTTGCCTGCCTGGAGTTTCTTGGTCAGGTTCTCTGCCTGTTGCTTTGATGCCGCTGTTGGTCTGGTTAAAAGCCATGCCAAACCCAGGGTCAAAAAACCTGGCATCTTTTTTTGATCTGGTTTGACACAAGTTACCTGTAGTTTATATCTGAACCCCACTGAAAGAGCAATTGGATTGGTGATCTGAAGGCTGCTGTTTAGCCTCAAGCCTTAGAAAGTTTTAGTAATTTTTTATTTTTTTTTAATACAGAAGAATATTTTATTGGATTTGCCTTAAAAAATAACCCCCTAATTGCATTCTGGTTGCTGCGAAGCCTGATGGGTCCCACTACAAAGAGGTGCTCCCCGGGCCGGGGAGCGGTCCGGGGCTCTGCCCTCCCTATTCCCACCCCCCCTCCCTTTCCTCGGGGCTTCTCCCTTTCCTTTATCGTGGCTGGGCTAAGCTCTTTCCCCACCTTCCAGTCTTAAGGGCACCTGCTGCGTTCGTAGTTCGCCCGTCTTGTTTGGTTACCTTAATCTTCTTTACCGGCGATTTAACGAACCGCTCCGCCACTTACCCCTTTACCCCCTTATCTTGCTTTATTTTGACTTCTCCGTCACTTGGAGAACCTCTTTAAAGACTTTTCGCCTTTTACTCTTTAACTCCTTACTTGTGGGTCATCCTTTTCTCCCTTGGTTGCTTTTCTTCCCTCTTACCAAGAGTTCAGTACTTGCATTTTGCCATCTGTACCGCCCACCTCTGCTTTTTACAGCAAAGGACGCTTTCCTCTGTCCGCGCGTAGGTCTTTGGGAAAGGGTTTTAATGACAGTTTGCTAAAGCTTCTTCACGATTCTGACCTTAGCGTGGTATTTCTTATCGAGCAGGCTCTTCGATCTCTGCTTTATAGCGTGACTATTGGGAAGCTCTGTTTTCCTTAATCCAGAAATGTCAGCCGTCAGAAGAAGCCGCCCTGCTCCGTGCCTGGGAGCGCTGCCCTTTGGAGAGGGACGTTTGGCAGGAGCCCTCCGCTCTCGCCGTCCGAGGACCGTGCGGTGGGGTCTGCCTCCGCGCTCCGTGCGGTCCGGTGGCTGTAGGGAGAAAGGGAGGTTGTCTTCTTCTCGGGCAAATGTTTTCTGGGTTCAGGTGCTTTCACGCGTCTCCGGTAGAAGTGCTAGACGGAGCGCTGTGTACGATACTCTCTTTAAAGACGCGCGCACACATTGCAAGCTGGAAGCACCCCGTTGGTGCTGTGCGATTCCTAAACTTGGCCCGACCTCCTGCCTGGCGTGCTGTTTCGTTGATAGTGATCTTGCATAGCATATGGTTAGTTGGGATTGGTCAGTATCTTCCCAAAATGACTTCATGCTGTTGGTCTGGTTCTGCTGCCAGCTA
This sequence comes from Aramus guarauna, assembly GCA_013400195.1. Taxonomy (NCBI): domain Eukaryota; kingdom Metazoa; phylum Chordata; class Aves; order Gruiformes; family Aramidae; genus Aramus; species Aramus guarauna. Next base: position 92,528 of record VXBL01006188.1, on the reverse strand, counting down.
CGGAGCGGCTTCGGCTGCGGGAGGTACCGACTCGAGCTGGTCAGCTCTGTGCTGCGGCGGGCGGAGGAGCTGCCGGCTCTGCAGGTCTAAGGCTTGAACAAGTGTGGAAGCTGTCAGGAAAGGGTTTAGCAAATTATACCGTCCCTTCCAGAGCCGTTCTGGTCGGAGGAAAAAGGACTGCTACGCGTCACAGACAATTTGTAGCGAGAAAATTAAAGATGCTGATTAAAAGATGTTTTGCGGAAGGAGACCTTCAGTTGCCCGTCCCAGTTCTTGGTTCCTGTGAGTTGAGGTGCCTGATGCAACCCCAGTACAAACGGGCGGTAGCCGTCCCCCTGCAGAAGGTGACGTACCTGACAGGAGGTGAGATCAGCCCCCGACCCGGGCACGATGTCGTACCCCTTAGCGCGCTCCTCTTCCCTGGTAGCGCGTCACGGGGTCGGGCCGTGGCTCGCGACAAGGGGCCGTTTTGGCAAAATGTCCTCGGCGTACCCGGGGTTGCACCGCAAAGCCGTGTCAGGGCATTAGGAAGAGAGCAGTAAAAGGGAAGGTTTATTGCTGTTAAAAGCTAACCTGGAGGTTGGGGTCGCTGGGTGCTCCCTGTTCCTTTTGTCGGCGCTCGTAATCGATTTACCTGGTGCGGATGGACGAGTTCCTGCACCGACACGCGGGTGTTAGAGGATGCGGAGCCAGCTAGGAAAAGGAAAAGGCAGAAGCTGTGGAGGCCACCAGGGTGTTGTGAGGCTCAGGACGGTACGTTTGGGGACCGAGATGCATCCACCGCAGTGTGGGGGTTGTCTTTCTACAAGGCAGGGAGATAGATGGTGGAAAGATCACGAGATGACAGGGAAAAGGAATGAGAGGAGCGTGGGATGGCGGATAGGGATCTGCTGTTATGGGGGGGTGGTCTGTAGTATCGGCTCCGTCAGGCAGCACATCCGCACCCTTCACCCTTTCACACCTGGTAATATTAACACAGCTTTTGTGCCGTCCTTTTTGAAGCTCCAAAAACGAGAAAAAGGTGGCCCCTGCCCGTGGGCGAGCAGCGATACCGGTTATCTTCACAGTACGCGCGCACCGACTGCGCCGTCGGCTCCCGGACGCGCGTGCGAAGCGCAGGGTGTTATTCCGGAGGCAGCCGGGGCCGGTTTTTCTGGCGAGCGTCAGCCCTTTGGAGCCAGCGATGCTGACCGGTACCGGAGTTCAGCAGTGCCCGGTGCCAGGAGAGCCTGGCCACGGCCGTCAGCGTCATTTCGAGGGCGCAAGAGGGGTAACAGCGCGCGGGCGGTTGTGTCACACCTTGCCGCTTCTCCGATGCGCTCACGGGAGCCTTTACTAGCTGTTGCACGTGAAGTACAGCTGGCAGGCGGGAAGATTACGTAGATGTCGGGAGCAGAGCGGGATAGAGACGAGGGAGGTACATTGATTTCTCAAACAGCGGAGATGATCTCTCGCCTTGCCCGGGAGGGAGGTTGGTGCTGGGCTGCAGACAGCATTGCTTGCAACGCTCGGGAACCTCCCCGGAGCGCGGCGCAGTTCTGCGTTCCCGCGATAGGAACCGCCAACCCTCCGGCTGTCTCCTTTTTGTCCTCTCCGCTACCCTCCGCCCTGAAACTCCGGCGCTTCTTTCCTGCCCTTGCAGCTTTCTAGTAGTAAGAGACCCGTTCTGCAGAAGCCGATTTTTAAAAAACCGAAACAAAACCGAAGAGCAGCATTGGTTAAACGCGTGGAAAGCCCACGCGGAGAGCTGTGCTCAACTGCGTGCCGGCCTCGGTCTGCCTAGGAGAGGTGGTGGGCTTCAGAGGGGACGCGGGAGCCCGGAGCTGCCTCGGGGTGCTTGGAACGCGCCTCGGCGAAGCCCCGTTGCGAGGGACGGCCCGAACGCTCCCTAGGGAAAGAGTTATTCCAGGGACGGGGCTCTGCAGCTCGGCCACGGTTCAGACAGGTTTGCCAGTTAACCGAGAAAACAGGCGCGTTGTGATTTGCGGCCGTTAGGGTGAAGCGCATCTCGGTCGCACGTCGCCTGGGTTCTTCCAGCTTCACGGACTGGCGCCCGCCCGAGTCCCGCCGGTGTCCTCGGAAAGACCTTGTGAACGAGACGAACCCTCAGGAACCTGAGATCAAATCCAGGCTGTCAGCTTGGGCTGAATCCCAGCTTCTTAAAAAAGAAAAAAAGTCTCAAAAGGAGATTATTTGCAGTTGAAAAGCACAATTGATTAATCCTCGAGTAATACATTTTTCAGGATGAAATATAGTTTTTCTTGGTGTTAATAACATTCTTTTGAACCGATTTATGAACCTCCTTACCTTTACATGTGTGGGTTTTTGTCTTAAGAATCCCCTTTTATTAGTCACCGGAATTTTCATTTTCCACATATATTCAAAGAGCATCTCAAGACAGGACTAAAAAGCCCTTCTGCTTTGCACTTCGATGCGATTCAAACGCCTTCCGGTCCTGCACTCCGAGCTTGTAGCAGAGCCCTCGCTGGCTGCTGCGATAAAGGAAGAAGGCCCATGGTTTCCCTTTTTCCCTTTTTTTTTCCCCTTTTCCCTTTTTTTTTCCCCTTTTCCCTTTTTTTTTCCCCTTTTCCCTTTTTTTTTTCCTTTTTTTTTTTTTNTTCCCTTTTTTTTCCCCTTTTCCCTTTTTTTTCCCCTTTTCCCTTTTTTTTCCCCTTTTCCCTTTTTTTTCCCCTTTTCCCTTTTTTTTCCCCTTTTCCCTTTTTTTTCCCCTTTTCCCTTTTTTTTCCCCTTTTCCCTTTTTTTTCCCCTTTTCCCTTTTTTTTCCCCTTTTCCCTTTTTTTTCCCCTTTTCCCTTTTTTTTCCCCTTTTCCCTTTTTTTTCCCCTTTTCCCTTTTTTTTTCCCCTTTTCCCTTTTTTTCCCCTTTTCCCTTTTTTTTCCCCTTTTCCCGGCGCAGGGAAGGCAGGAGCCGGGGGAAATCTGCTCCTGGAGCCCACGCGAGGGGGGTTTGCTCCGTCCCGGGCTGCCCACCCGTGCAGACCCCTGGCTGGGCGCCGCGGAGCCAAGGGCAGGTCAGGGCTGGAGGTGGAGGTGGAACCTCCCGCTCCCTGCCGTTAGGACATGGATTTTGAGGTGTAAAGAGTATTTTGCACAAGAGCAGGATTTAACCTTTGCGCTAATCTTCAACTAGAGGTGAGCTTTCTGTGGTTTTTGAGACCTCCTTTGTTAAATCATTAAACGACGGCTGGAGAGCGGAGGGAAAGAGCGAGCCCCTTAAGTGGCGTCTCTCCCTTTGGTGGCTCGCTTGTCGTGCTGAGAACATCCCTGGATCTGGCTGGGATGTGCTCCTCTCCTCCACCCCTCGCCTCGTGCCCGCCCGTGGGTACGGGCGCTATCATCCCACGCTGCTGAGCTTTGGCGGTGCCTGAAGCCTTCAGATTTTGTTGTCTGGATGCGAATACTTGGGTACGAGTCACCTTGTTGCTAGAAATGCGGATTGTTGGTTCCCCCCCCGGGTCCGTTTTGTGGAGCTGTGGTGCCCAGCCCTCCCCACTGGAGAGGATTTCAGCGGGAATGTGGGTACCTGACTTGGTCTCCGTTGGGTCTGGCGAAGCCTGGGTCGAGGTGGGGCGGTTGGTGTGACGCAGTGTCGGGCCAGGGACCGGGTGTGCAAGCTGGGGAGGGAGTGACGGGTTGGTGAACCCGCCTGTGTACTCTTGGCCTGGAGCAAACACCAGCTAAGGGGTGTTAGTTCAAGTCTTGGTGAAAGCTGTTGAAGATAACGTGTTTAACCTCACGTGTGCAATAGTTTGCAAGCAGGCAGAGCGTTATCGCCGCTCGGCTGACACATACCCGTTCATTAAACCTTTGCAACTTGATCGTGGATTTGGGGGCCCGGAGATGCGCGGGAAAACGCGTGTGCTTGGACTTGTCGGTACGTCGTGACGGTTCAGCTGTCTCCCTTCTTAACACGCTCTCGTTGCTCTGCCCTCTCCTAGGTGGATCAAGTTCGAGGAGAAGGTAGAACAAGGTGGGGAGCGATGGAGCAAACCTCACGTGGCCACCTTGTCCCTGCACAGCTTGTTTGAGCTGAGGACGTGTATCGAGAAGGGCTCGATAATGCTGGACATGGAGGCTTCCTCTCTCCCGCAGGTGGTGGGTAAGTAAAGCCGCCTCGGCTCTTCCCCTCAGCCCTTCCCTGCACATTGTTACTAACCCTGACGATGGCTCCACGGATGGTTTGAGTGAAAAAGCGCTGCTTTTTCAATGAAAGAGGAAAATAAAGAAGGGCTCCTCCAAGGAGTTACAGGGAAAACCAGAAAGCACATGGAGCAGGATAAGAGATAAATGAAAGGAGTTCTTCTCAGCTGGGGTGCAGGAGTAGTTAGTGCTTGCCTTGCTCCGGTTTAGCGGTGATTGCAGAGACATTTGGATCCTGCAGCACACACGCTCCGATGGGTGTGAGAGGAGCAGCGTGCGTTTGCTGCCGGAAGGGTCACCTGCCGAAAGGCGGCTCCCTCGGGACACGCACCGCTTGGTGCAGGATGCTGGCCCGCGTGCCGGACCGTGGGCTGCTTTCGGACGAGGCCCCCGACGGCGGCCAGGCTCTGTTTGGGGTGGGGGGCTCCCCTCCAGCCAAGGGGGTGAAGAGCAGCCAGGGTACCAGCTGCTGCTCCGCTCCGCTCAATGGGATGGCAGTTCTCCCGCAGTCGAAATAGCCGTGACCTGGGATGACACTTAGTGACATTGCTGAGAGCTATACCGTGTTCCCGGTGACGTCTGAGAAGACATACGGAAATAAATTCTGAAAGCGAGCCGTCCAGTGGAGGTACATTTAGCCAGAGCGCTGAGTTTAGGAGCTGTTGTGTCAAGAGGTCTAGAAGAGCAGAATGAAATAAAGAAAATAAAACTCAGAACTTTGAATGAGCATTTCAGGGCGCAGGCTCACAATTGTCCTGGCAGAAAATTGCCACACGTCAGGCGTTGCACTACTTTGTAAGACTCGGAATCACAAAAGCTACTTCTGATGTTATCTGCCGAGTTTTGAGCCGAGTTTTGTAGGTGCTTATGGTGGCGTTTATCTTCATTTTTGCATCTGTGTGTCCAAATGCACAGCTTTGCAAATTTAAAAAAAACAAAAACAAACCAAAACCCAAAACCTTCTGAAGTTTTCTGCTGAAGCTGAATGTGCTTCAGTAGAGAGCAGCTGATGTCAGTGGTCCAAAACTTTAGCCCTCCAACATTAAATTTCCTTTTGAAGTCACTTCCAGTCGAATTTCTGGGAGATTAAATTACAAATCAGCGGCTGCTGTTGCCGTATCGCTGTCCCGAGTGGGGTGGGTTTGCCGGTCCAGCTCCATAATCAGATAGATAGGGATGGCCAAGAAGCCCGCAGACTTGGGTTCCAGAATTATTTCATCACGATGGCTTGGTTGGTGTCTAGGAGCGACACGCGGGAAGGGAAAGCTCCAGGAGCTCCCTTTGTTGACTGGTGTTATGTCAGAAGCAGGGAAGGGAAGGAGTCCTTGCCAAATGGAGAAGCGTAAACTTGATGAAGAAAGACATGCTGTTCTGAAGGAAGTATTCCAACAGTCACTAACAAAACACAGGAACAACAAAGGCTTACAGGAAAAATGGCACGGTACAAAGAGAGACCCGTTGCCAAAGGTTGTGTGTAAGCGTACCTACGCATCTGTCATCAGCCTTTCCTGAGCTCGGGTGGAAGAGCTGGGCTTTCTTCCCTGGAGATCTGAAGAGGCATTAATTCTTGGGCAGCGCGTCGAGCGCGACTTTCTGACTCACCGAGTTAGCAAATGTGACGCGTGTTCTGCCTCCCCTTTCCCATAACTTTTATTATTAGCGCAAATAAAAGTAACTGCTAGACAAATAAGAGCTGCCACTTTCCCTGGGGGGACAGCACGTTAACTGAAGTAATCAAGGGAACAATGTGATGTGAGATTCAATGCACAATGGAAATTCTTCATCAATCTGCCACCTTTTTTTCTCCTGTCTCCTCTGGGACAGGGGAGCAGATCGCCGATGGCCAGCGAGCAGCCTTTGCGGTGGCCTTGGGAGCCTTTTTCCCGGCCACTCGGTTGGAGGCAAAGCCACGTAACCCCTCCTGTGACAACTGGAGCAAGTTCTGCCTTTTGTAGTTGCCGTCACTTTACTTCAGTTCTGAGAGTGATTTAATTAGTTACTCATCCCCAGGACTTCTTCCTGTCATTAGATAAGGTTTTATTGGGGGCCTGCGAGGTGAACTCAGGCCTCGTTGAATCCAACAGAAGTTTTACCGGGTTATTTTTGGGAGCGTAGTGGAACTTGCAAAGTAGTTGTAGCTGCTTCACAAAATCTCAGGGTCAGAGCGGGTTCCCGTTCCCAGCTAAGAACCGTCTTATCCTGGGGACGGGTGGTTTGCGATAGGCTCGGTGGCGCGTAGGAAAATAACGGAAGGGAGTCTGGGCGCGACAGGGACGTGTCGGGGGCCGATGGGCTTTGCTGGATGGAAGTCCTTATGTTCGGTTTCCAAAGACACGTCCAAGAGAGATTCCCGCTGAAAATAAAATGGCGAAATCTGGTGGCGGTTTCGCGAGGGGGAGGAAGGCCTTCAGAAAGGTGGGGCGGAAACCGTCCGTCCCTCTCCCCCCTGCTCTCCCTTGACGCGGGTGAGTTTCGTGCTTCGTGATTAACCCTCTTCTCCTCTCCCCCGCCCCTTTCTCTGCGTGCGACAGAAATGATCGTTGACAATCAGATCGAGACGGGGCTTTTGAAATCGGAACTGAAGGACAAAGTCACCTACACGCTGCTCAGGAAGCACCGGCACCAGACCAAGAAATCCAACCTGCGCTCTCTGGCCGACATTGGAAAGACCGTCTCCAGTGCAAGTAGGATGTTTACCAACCCCGATAACGGTAATGCAGAGGCTAACTGGCTATAGCCTTCCCTTTTAAAGCAACCCACCAGGCCTGCCCGCCAAGCACTAACCGCGTTGCCTTGACAATGCTTTTCTAACCCCCGATTAGCGTAGCGCGGCCCGTACTGACGGCACGTCCGTGGTGGGCTCTGGAGGCTGCTTTGGCCGTGGCACGTCGCTCTAACCGTATCCGCACTGGACTGAGCGGGACAGGAGGGGAGGCGGCAGGCGGGGACGGGGACGGGCAGAGGGACGCTCTCGCAGCTGGCGTGCAGGAGGTGGCGGAGGGACGACGACAGGAAAGAGAGATTTGCAAAAAGCTCCGACCGCGCCTGAACCTAAGGGGCCGATCGCCTGAAATGTTTGGGCAGAGGCGAAGCTTTCGTGCACGTTCGATTTCTGTAACGGATGGTGTCGATGGCACTCTTAATCCAAAATTACGTGATAGTTACATCTAGCTTGCATTTTATTGCCATACAATCATTGTCCAGTGTGGGTAAAGCTGATTTCCATCTTGCTTTATTCATCCTAAACCTGTTTTGTGGCGTGCGTTTGTGAACGGCGTAATAATGGCGTACTAGATAGCGCCGTGTTTGCGGTGGTGCCTGTAAACGTGTGCGTGCGCGCGGGCGCAGACAGCTATAGAGGCCTTGGCAGTGACGCTGCGCTTACCCGGCCATACACGGAGATTTGCAGTCGTCTTACGAGTGCTCGTCAAAAAAGAGGAGGTTTAAGCCGATTGTCGTGTCTTGGACTTCTGTGGACTGCCTCCCGCTGCAGTCGGGACATTTATCTCGAAGTTGCCCTTTTAAAAGACCCAAAAGTGAAAGCAATCGAAGAAAATAATTTTCTTCTTGCCACCTTGAAGGCCTCTTAGCTTTCTGTGTTCCGCTTCTAAAACTCACCCTAACGCTTCTCCCTAACCTGTTCTCACGCTTCATTCATGTTTCCTACTTTTTATCATCCTTTGCTTTTGCAACAGGTGTGTATGCGCACGTGAAGAATATTTATTGCTCTTGATGATGCATCTTGTCGCGTAGGAGCGCCTTGGTAGCGCAGTGATGAAGTGAATAACTCGAAGGCGCGGTGACGTGAATCAGGGGCATGTCCTGAGCGTGCAGCTCGGCGGGGGGGGGACGGGGGACGACTGTCCCTGCAGGCCTCCCGCGGAGCGAAGAGAGGGGCTGAGCGCTTCGGAGCGCGCTGTCGAGGAATTCCAGTTGAGCGGCCAACTGGCGAAGTGGGGAGCCCGCGCGGGCAGGAGTGCGGGGGAGAGCCGGATCCAGGAGCGGGGCGAACTGCCGCTCCGCAAGGCCCTGGGCTCCTCTCCCGTTAGCCTCAGGCGTAACGTTTGTAGGTGCCTCGGCGTTGGCCCTTCGGCCAGCCGGGCGCTCCGGGTCCCCGCGGACGCCTCGGTCCTCTCGGGGCTGGGCGCCCAGCGAGTACCCCGTGAAAAAAAGTGCTTTTTTTTCACTAGGGGGTAAGAAATTACTTTCATTTTAGCACGTGCTCTGGGGCTTTCCGTTGCGTCCTCCCCACTGTCGGAGTGGGAGGCGTCTGCTTTCTGTTCGAAGGAGGGAACGGCTGTTGCAGGTCGAACGCCGAAGCGTTATTTGCGGGGGTGTCCGTAGCTGTCAGCTGCCATCTCCGGGATGAGCGCTGCTCTTTGGGGACCTTGGAAAAGATGAACAGGTTTGCTTTGAGGAGAGGGATCCTGCCCCGTAGCCGTGCTGTATGGGAGGCAGAAGGTCAGGCGGACGTGTCCTCAGGACAGAGCAGCCGAGCGGGTGAACTTGGGGCGGCTGGGCCTGCCTCCGTGTTGGGGCAGCGACAGCCTTTTTTCCCGTGCTGCAGCTGGACAGGTAATCGAGTTCAGCCGTGTCTTCGGAGCAGCCGCCTCGGTCCCTTCCAAAGGCGCAGAACCGCAAAGAAACCTTGAGGATGGGCTGCGTGGCGTTGCTGCGATGAGTGCCTCCTTCGGACACAACAGGAGTCTGAGCCGAAGGGGTTAAAACAAACGTCTGCTGGCAGGGTACAGCCATCTTCCACCTCCGTACGGCATCCGTGTTCCCGGCACCATCCGCTTGTAACAGCCTCCTCTTGTTTCCAGCAGCTGGTGAATGGCCAGTTCTTCCTCTCTGCAGTTACAGTCGTTCCTTGAGGAGCCGTCAAAACCTCAGGGTGTTAGAGGCAAATTAAAACGTGCTCGGGAGGTTTGAAGGTGAATGATGCACAGTGCGTTACTGAAGCAGGCCAGTACGGTAAGCCCTGTCTCTTCGCTCTGCAGAGCAAGACGATTAAAGAGAAAATGACGGCACGCTCGTCCTGGGAAGGATGGTGCTGACAAAGGGCACGTGTCTACGTTCTCACTCCAGCCCCTGCTTATTTTTCATGGCCAAGGGCATCCTTCGCTCGGTCCTAGGTGACTTCCTTTGTCTTTCGTGTCATTTTCTTGTTTGAAGGGGCTGTGCGGGTCCTGTCTCAGCTGGACCGATTCTCAGGACATTCTTTCCTGGCTGCGCTGGCTGACCTTCAGCCACTCCTTTTGGGTTGTTTTGCCTCTGTTTCCCCACCTGGGATGTTCCGTGTGAGGAGAACATAGCATGCATTATGGCCCGGGACACTGCAGTTCTTTCCGACGTGAGGAGGGAGAGACTTGCACGCAGAGGGAAATAGTTCATGAATAGTCGTTGCCGTTATTTATTATTTACACTTTAATGAAAAAGTAACTTCAGAACGTATTCGATCGAGTTACACCACGCTCCCCGGAGCTCAATGAGTGCCTCTCATCCTGCTTCTGAAAGCAGAATTTGTCCCGTAGACAGATAAAAATGTCATGAGGCCGAGAGGAGCGCAGCTGTCTCTCAACACGCCTCGTCGCAATAACCAAAGTGCCCCCAGCCCCCAGCGCTCATAAATCTCCCCACAGTTTCTTTCCAGGTAGGTGTTTCCTTCCAGCGTCCGCCTTCCATTTCGGCCTCAGCGCAGCTTTCATCCAGTATCGCGCATCACTTCCTTCTCGCCGCCGCACAGCAGGTTTTCGGGCTGGCGTCTTTGGGAAGCTGCCTGGCTTTCTGCTCGGCTGACCCGTACTGCCCGGGTTAAAAAAGGGAACTTCTCACCTCGTGTTTAGCCGTAAAACGCGTGGATGTGAAGTACACAGCACCCTGCTCCTTCCACGGAGGCGGTTACTGCGTGTTCATTAAGGGCCGTTAATGAAACGAGCTCTGCTGAAGCTGAGCCAGACCCTGCTCTAGGTTAGATGTAAATGTATTGCACAACTTTCGGGCTCGTAGTGGGCAATCACAATTGACTTGGAACTTCTCATTGTGACAGGCACCTAATTGGATTAAATTACTTTCAAAAACATTTCTTTAGCATAATGTCGTTAGCCTGGATTCTGCCCGCAGTTTTCCTTCTTTTTTTTTTTTTTTTCTTTTTCCCTTCTTCTTCAGGGCAGTTAGGCTTAAACCCCATTAAACAGCGGTTTAATGGGCTTAAACCCCACTAAATAGTGATGAATTTGTTCAAGGGTATTTGTTAGATCTGAAATCTGGAAATACCACCCAGGCCACCACAGCTATTGAGGTGCCCGTACCTCACTTAAATAACCCGGTCTCAGGGGCTCTGAAATGTTCAACGCCTTTCTTAGCTTCGCGATAAGCTTGTGTAAAGTCCGGCTCTGGTATTGTGTTTGTCGTTAAAACTTTTGAACGCATCCTAAGATATTCTTTCTGCCTAAAGCAGGAAAGAAGGTAAATAAGCAGGAGTCGCGAAGACTTCGCCTGGGAAAACGAGTGTATTTTCACTCTGATGCCTATTATTGTCCTTATTCCCATCTGCTGAGGTGACCGAGCCCCGTGCAGTTACCTGAAACGCCCAGAGAAACTCAGCAAACCAAGCAAAGGGTGGTTTACCTCCCGCCGTGACTGATCCCTGAGCGTCTCCAGCTGCTCCCTCTGCCCCGGCAAACCTCGCCAGGGATGACTGTGGCTCTGCCGTCCCCGGTAGCGGAGTCATCCTCCCTCCCCTTCTTTCATTTCCCAGCTCTTTTTTGAAGATAAGGCTCGGCAGGGATCAGATGGGCAGGAAGGTGTGCGCTGAACGCCTTCTATTCATTGCTGCGTCATAACGATCCCGGTTTGCATCCTGCTTGTGGGAGGATGTTCTCCCAGAAATCCTTTTGCTCTTGGGAAAGAAATTGGGCAAAAGATGGTAATTTCTTGGGCGGCATCGGATGGAGGAGGATAAATGAAAGCTCTCCGTTCGGCAGGAGAGAGATGATTATCAACAAGCGGAGCAGACAAAGCTGTCCCCAGTAATGACTCAAAGTTCCCTTACAAAGACACTGCCCTTTTCTTTTATCGGTAGAAGGTTGACCTGTACGAAGTGTCCGAGAAGGACATCCCCATTTTACATCTCAATTCAACTCCTGCAGGGTTTTCGGACAGGTTTTTTGGGTTGGTTTTTTTTGGCATGCATCTGGTTTTGTTGCCTGGCTTTCCAAGAGCTCTTCGTGTCCCGCCGTGGCACGGGACGCAGCACTTGACGTGAAGCCCTGCGATACAGAAGGTCTCCGCGGGCACGGCTCTGCGGCGGTCCTTGCCCGGCCGGCACGGCTTCGCTCCTAGCACGGCTCTGCCGCGGAGGAGCCTGGATCGGTGCGTGCCGGTGCTTGGGGGTGACGTTTGCTACGCGCTTCTGACATTTTTGTGTGGCAGAAGAGGCTGTGGAGAGCCGTGACGTGTTTAACGGTGCCTTCAACCACCGTAAATAACGGCGTGCTGCCCATCACCGCGTGGACGGGGTCTCTGCTGCCCAAACTCCTCCTGAACGTGATGTATTTTCCCTGTAGTGTGGAAAACAGTTGAGTTAAAATAACGCTGAGGCTGTCTGCAACGCGTTGACTGACGCACTGAGAGAAGGATAGCTCGCAGCAGAGGAGAACTTCTCTTCTCTAAAGCTTTTAGGTTAGAGTGCAGCTTTATTCAGTTCAGGGTTTTTCATACGAACTGCATCCTCAGTCCCTTTAGAGAGCTGGATGATGGCATCAGCTGAACAATACCAGCGCAGGAGGAGAGAAGTGCGAGTCAGAAATGAGACACTTTTCGAGGAGTGCTTGGAAGCACCCCATCGACGTGTGTAGCTGTTTGCAGCATTTGAAGCGTTGCAGACGAAGACGCGCGTTTCCAAGCCCCAGTCGGTGCGCCCGGGTCTGTGCGTGGTCAGGATGCTCAAGGTTGGCTCCTACACGGACGTGACCTGACTTTATTTATTTTTATTTTTTTCCCCCCCAAAAGCGCTGCGTGTCTGCCATTCTTACTGACCGTGCCAGGGCGCGGGGCTGCTCGGCACGACTAGCGCCGCGGCTGCCTCGCGCAGATGCTTGAAATCCGCTTCTGAGACGCCTGAATTTTAGACCCCAGGGATGGAAAACCGGCTCCAGCCCTGGCAAGGGAACGCTGAAAGGTGGAGCTACGGAGGAGATGTGGGGCTCCAAGCGAGCGGGCTTACCGCTTTGGTCACCGAGCGATGCAAAAAGGCGCGCCTGTGTGTAACTGCGACTGTCGAAACACTCGCTCTCCTCCCTGGCTTGCTTGTGCAATTGCTCGTGCGTTTCTTTCTTGCTTTTTCTGGTTTTTTTTCTTTTTTTTTTTTTTTTCCTTTTTCTTTTTTCCTTTTCTTTCTTTCTCCC
>VXBL01006188.1:19032-79580 GCA_013400195.1 Aramus guarauna | reverse complement strand
TGTTTTCCCTTTTTTTTTTGTTTTTGGAGGTCAGCCCGCACGCCCCTTGGGCGCTGCTCTCGCTCCCAAGCCGTCCAGCGACTGCTCTTCCCTCTACCGAAGCGCTGTTAAAAGGGCTTCCTGAAGTTTGCCAACCAGTGCGGCGTTAGAAAGGCAGCGTGCTTAAATATTTTAATTTCTGCGTGAATTAAATGCAAAACCGGGCTCCCTCGGTCACACGGCTAGCAGCCCCCCCGCCAGCCTGATCTCGCGGTGATGAGCCGGACTCTCGTCAGGCCCCGCTTGTCTCCGATTATCCCGTATAAACCATCGCTGGCCCGTGAGCGATGCCGTTCCCCCGGGGAGGCACAGCTTGCTGGCCTGACCGCACGGAGACGCTCTCTGTAGGCCGCGGCGACCCACAGAAACGGGGATTTCAGCGTGTTCCCCGTGAAAGAACCTGGTAGTCGAATGAGGTAACCGCACGGAGAGGTCGGGACCGCCTGCCGCGTGGCTGCGCACAGCCGGGAGAGGCTCCCGCCGCCTTTGCCGGAGAGGTGGTAACGCCAATTAGGCCTGCGCCAGGTAATTACCGCCGTTAGCAAAGTGCCTGAGGGTGGACGTGGCGTGCCCATGGCTGTGGCTGAGGTCTCGCGGCAGAAACCTTTTACTCGGCTGGTCTGCCCGGGGCTCTGGGATCCTGCAGGCTGAGCGGCTCCTCGCTTCCTCCTGCTCCCGTTTCCTCTCCGTCAGAGAAGCTGCTCACCTGAGCACTCCCAAACCTTTAAGGTTGGTTTTTTCCACCCCTTTCAGGTCTTTCTTGGAAGTGGTATTGCTAGGCTTACCCCGGAGACTGAGATCACCTTGCGTCTCCAGATGGTTGAGTCTGCTGCGGAGAGTTGCTCTTAGGAGCCGGCTTGTTATACAGCCACGAGTATTGGACAGGTCCTTCTGGCTTTGGGTCTTCAAAGGTGCACACCCGTCAGGAACCCGAGTCAGGAGGGNTGGCCGCGCACAGCCGGGAGAGGCTCCCGCCGCCTTTGCCGGAGAGGTGGTAACGCCAATTAGGCCTGCGCCAGGTAATTACCGCCGTTAGCAAAGTGCCTGAGGGTGGACGTGGCGTGCCCATGGCTGTGGCTGAGGTCTCGCGGCAGAAACCTTTTACTCGGCTGGTCTGCCCGGGGCTCTGGGATCCTGCAGGCTGAGCGGCTCCTCGCTTCCTCCTGCTCCCGTTTCCTCTCCGTCAGAGAAGCTGCTCACCTGAGCACTCCCAAACCTTTAAGGTTGGCTTTTTCCATCCCTTTCAGGTCCTTCTTGGAAGTGGTATTGCTAGGCTTACCCCGGAGACTGAGATCACCTTGCGTCTCCAGATGGTTGAGTCTGCTGCGGAGAGTTGCTCTTAGGAGCCGGCTTGTTATACAGCCACGAGTATTGGACAGGTCCTTCTGGCTTTGGGTCTTCAAAGGTGCACACCCGTCAGGAACCCGAGTCAGGAGGGATTTGGGCCCTTCAGATTTGGGCCACGGTGCCCGCAAAGCCAAACGGCTTTTGAGCCAGCGTTGCACATGTTGCATCTTGCATTTCTAGCGGCATCTTTCTGCTGGTGACTGTGCTTGGCAGTCAAGGTCAGTTCAGGGATTTGGGGAGAAGGTCTAAATGCAGGCTGGGATACTGTCAAGTTCCTTAGGTCAGCAAAGCCGGGGAAAGGTGAAGCTTGTGGTTTCCAGCCTGTGGTCTAGAGATCATCAAAGCCAGTGCGGAGCGGGACTAGTCTGAACTTGAGGGCCTTGTGAGGCATCTTCAGGAGATGATGCGCACAGACACCAAACTTCAGGGGAGAACAGTCATACTGCACGCTCACGAGGTTTCGGCTGTCAGCATTAAGTGTAAAAATTTCTTGCGAGGAGATGGGGATACGAATCACCTTAGCCCGTGAGAGCCCTCTTTAAATTGGGATTGTGAGACGCTCCATACCTCCAAAGAACAAAGAGTACGTTGTAAAGTTTTGGTGCTCAGATCTCTTAGGGCAAGGCCAGTCTGGTGATGGAAAAAGGGAGCAAATAAGGTCTGTGAGTGGTGCCAAGAAGTCGGAGCTGTGGCTAACGTGCCCACGGGTCTTTGTGGGGATAACTCGCAGAAGGGAGTGCAGGTGCAGGCTTGGCTTGCTTCGGTGGTGGGATGACCCTGGCTGGGGCCAGGTGCCCCCCAGAGCCGCTCCATCACTGCCCTCGGTCACCAGACAGGGGAGAAAAAGTGTAACGAGAAGCTTTGTGGGTCGAGATAAGGACGGGGAGAGATCACTCACTTCTTATCGTCACGGGCAAAACAGACTGAACTTAGAGAGGAAATTCATCTCATTTATTCCCAAACAGAACAGANCTCCAGTGTGGGCTTCCCACAGGACCACAGCCTCCTTCAGGTGCCTCCACCTGCTCTGGCGTGGGGTCCTCCGGGGGCTGGGGGTGCAATCTCTGCACCCCCTCATCCTTCCTCCATGGGCTGCAGGGACAGCCTGCCTCACCATGGTCTTCACCACGGGCTGCAGGGGGATCTCTGCTCTGTGCCTGGAGCACCTCCTGCCCCTCCTTCTGCACTGACCTTGGGGTATGCACGGTTTCTCACATCCTCTCACTCCTCTCTCTGGCTGCACAAGCTCTCTCTAACTGGGTTTTCCCTTCTTAACTATGTTATCACAGAGGCGCTGATGGGCTCGGCCTTGGCCAGCGGTGGGTCCATCTTGGATCTGACTGGCATTGGCTCTGTCGGACACAGGGGAAGCTTCTAGCAGCTTCTCACAGAAGCCCCCCCTGTAGCCCCCCCGCTCCCAAAACCTTGCCATGCCAACCCAACACAGCTTCTCGGGCTCAGGTCCTCCTTCCTGGTAGGAGCTCACTGAAATAGGGCTGCTGTCACACAAGCACTTTCTGTAGAGCAGCGCTGAATTGCCAGCGGGGGATTGATGGGCAGGAGGGGACATTCCCCATCGGAAGCGCTGGAACTGTGACAAAAGGAGTTTCCCCAGAGCCTTTTGCCTGGAGCTTCACGCTGCTTCTTGTTCAGGTTTTGTCTGCTGTCCCTCGCTTCTGGGCTCCGCGCGCTTGTCCTTGGTCAGCCGGGTAGCCGTAGCACTGCCGTAGCTGGGATGGTTTCAGAGTATAGGCAAGGTCACGCTTGCTGGGAAGTGTGGTATTTACTCAATCAAGGGGTTCAGCCGGAAAAGGCAGACAAGTGTTTTGGCTCGTCAGTCTGTCCAGGTCTGAAATAAAGCTGGGACGCCTTGAGAAAGAGCTGCCGTGAGTTTGATGGGCTTGTGTTGATCGCGTGGGGAGAAAGAGGCGATAAAGTCGTCAGCCCCTTCCTCTAGACAGCAGGGCGGTTGTCTCCTAAGAAACATTTGGCCTTGGACATCTAATAAACAAAGCAAACAAATGTTGTAATCTGGAAAAATACCAGCCACGAAAGCTGTGGGCCCTGATTTGAGTCTCTTTACTTCAGACCTGGACCTAGAAATTTGGAAAACCACGAAAGGAGTCTGCAGAAATGAAGGGATACCTCCAGCAGATGCCTTTCTCTACAGCTACATAGCGCAGCTCTTCTGAATGAAATGCATTGAAACAGCGTTAAACAGCTGTGTAAAATAAAATCATCAGCGTGTTCTACCCTCGCTTCAAAGCTTTTTGGAAGCCGTACTTGGTTCCTTCTCAGTTGGGGTCAGTAGCCATGCCAGGACCCAGAGGTCTCACGGTGGGGTTTGAGCAAGAGGAACTCCATCTCTGCCGTGCTCTCGCCACCCGCGGCGGAACAGCAGCTTCCCAAACCCACCCCTGAGAGCAACCCACCGGTATTCCCATCCCTGCAGGTCTTTGAACTTCTCCAGATCTGTCGGACTCTGCCAAAGACTTTCTCGTTTAATTTCTCGCGCTCGGTAGCACTCAGGTGGTGGGAACCTATCGAAACTTCGCTGTGACTCGCTGAGCCGCGTGGCACCAGCTATCAGCGTGAACGCGCTTCCCTTTCTAAAGAAAGCGCTTCTCCCGTTCTCCATTCGATATTACTGGCTGAGGTTTGCAGAGCAGCCGGGTGTATCTCTGCATCAAGCTTCAGGCTCCCGTTTCAGTTTACGGGTACGTTATATACTTGTCAGAGATTTCCCAGGCTTGGCGCTGTCTGCGCAACCTTTAATTAATTGCACTGTACCCGAAAAAGGAGCCCTGCGTTTCAAGAGCGGGCTTCAGGGTTACAATAGCCTGAGTTTATTTTGGGGGTTTTGTCCAGCTTTGCTTTTTACCGAATAGAAATATTTATGAAAGACTCACATCACAGAAGGTGTCAGGAACAAAAGAATGTCGACCTCGTGTAACAGGCACGGCGCACGCGAGCAGGTTTGATGGCTTTTTTCCTGTTTTGTTTGTGCCTTTATCTCCTCCCTACCGACTCGTACCAAACAATCAAAGCGTACAGACCTGTCTAAGGCCGGCTTGCTAATAATTAAGAGACTGGTTACTAATATGTGGAGCTTAAAGCACTCTTCCTAGGGCCCTTTCTCACCTTATGAGCAAACGTATTTGTAAAAACGTTGTAGAGAGAGGTGGGGTCTTAAATCTGGCTCGCAATAGCAGGAGGAAGAGGAGAAGTTGGGGATCCCCCTTTTGTAATAGCTAATTTATCTAATTGTGCTTGGCTTCTGCTGGGCTGGCGTTCCTGGACGTGACAACAGCAACATTGTGATTCCAGGCGGCTCGCTGGGAACTGATGAACACTGAAAACTTGGACTTTCATTTTGGTATGACTATCAAAGGATAAGCTTAATCAAAATTGTCTCAGGACACAGCCTAAGTTGGGAAACGCTCAGGGCCAGTTGTTTGTGAGTATTTTCTGTCTTGCCAGTGACGTTTGTGGTCAGAAACGCTGAGATAACAGCGCCTGGTCCTGTGCTTCTGGTTGCTGCGAGCGTGGGTGAGAAGGGGTGGGGAGATTTCAGAATAATTAAAAAAATGCATACTGACCACTGTGGCTTATGATATTCCAGCCATCCCAGAAGTCATCTTTTTTTTTTAAAAAAAAAAATTTATTTTTCTTCTTTTACAATTCTGGCTATTTCTGGCTTTCTTCAGTTTTCACTACAAACGTTTTTAGTGGGACCGTAGAACCAAATTCGGAAACCAGGGGGCTTTTTTCCCCTTTTTTTTTTTTACCACCGTAGCTCCATACGCTCCGCTGGCCCTCTGCGGGCACAGCAGCGAGCAGGGTCGGTCCCCCCAAGGGAACCAGCAGCTCCTTAGCGGCTCCTCCGCAGCGCTGGGACGCCGGCCGCTCGGGGCTGCGGACGAGCAGCCGGGCTGTGCGAAAGCCACGGAGGTGAGCTGCTTCGGCTCTCGGTCTCTCGGGGACGTTCTTCATCTCTCGGGGGTATCTGCTCTCAGGGATCGGTGGTTTTTGCCCCCCTCCCCCAAAAAAAGGTGGGGTTTTATTGGCGGCTCTTTGGTCCTCCATCGTACCAGGGGCTGGGACGCGGAGCGGGTGCCATCTCTGTCGGACGGCCAAGGCGAGGGGTTTGCAGGTCGGGGTGACCACGAGGGTCCCCGCCGAGGGGGTGGCTTTGTGCCCGGGTCCTGGCCGCCCCGGCGCTGTCGGCAGCCCGTGGCTGCTTTGCCGCTTCTCCCACGGGCAGGAATTAGGGAAAGTCCTGAGGCTCTTTTGCTGCCCCAAGAGTCTCGGGAACGGTGTGGGTCAGAGACGACGAAGCGTTAGCATCTCACTATCCCACGTGCCACGTAAAGTCGCGGAAAGCAGCCTGTCAGGGTCTTAAATTCCCCACGTCGGCCTCCCTGGTGCAAGGAAAGGCGTTGCTGTAGCCTGAGCCTCTGTGTTCTTCGGAGCGGACGCAGGCGGGTGCTTTAATTGGTGTCGACGTTGTTCTTGCAGGCAGCCCAGCCATGACCCACAGAAACCTGACTTCCACCAGTCTGAACGACATCTCCGACAAGCCCGAGAAAGATCAGGTAAGCTTCAGGTTCAGACTTCGCTTGCCGATGGGCACGGTTAGGGGCTGGGTGTCGGGGGAAGAGGCTCGCCGCCAAAAAACTGGAGCAGAAGCAGCGGGTGAACGAGGTGAGTAGAGTGGTGCCCAGTCCTGCGACTGGATCCTCCGCTTTTGGGGCACCAGCCCTCGAAAACGGCGGGTTATGCTCTTGCAAGGCCCGAAGCAAGTGACATCTTGCTGGTACCCACGCCAAAGGAGGGAAAATACCCCGATACAGACGCAGTTCGGATCCTCTTCTGCTGAGAAGAGGGTCTTGGGGGTTGCAGCAAGGGTCTGCCCTCTCGCTGGGGTCCCGCAGCCTTGCAGGGCGGGCGTTCCCCGGGGCCACGGGGCGGACGGGGAGCCGTCGGCGCAGCGTGTCCCTGGCACAGAGGATGCTGCCTCACCCTGCGCAACTCCGCATCGCTTCCGAAGGGCGGCGGCGCTGACGCAGGACGGCTCCGAAAGGGAGACGAGTAATGAAGTTAAATGGGGCCTTGGGTGCCAAGGCCACGCGCGTTTGCCCGGTTCCTTCAACCAGGGTGATGTTTGCGGTGTACGGTATGGGCTGGCTTTGTGCGCGTTCCCGTCCTTTCTGAGAGCTGACGAGTCCGCGGGGTAAGAGCGGGCTTATTTCCACTCTTACAAAACCGCTGCCTGAATAAGGTCTCTGTGCAACTTTCAAAAAAACCTTTGTCTTGGTTCAAAAAGTGGGTTATTCTCAAAGCGGGACTCTTTCTTTCGGAGACTCTTTTTATTTTTTTTTTTTTTCCTGTCTTTCAGTATTCTCTAGTCCCATGGTTATTCTGAATGCAAATGAGAGTTGCTTTGGAAGATGATTCGGGTAACGCAGCAGTGCCGGCCAGCTGAGGAGGACTCTGCTCCTTCACAGGGTGGCTGGTCGCAATCTTCTGCAAGTGCAGCTCTGCCTTTAAGGGACACGGCAGCATAAGCCATGCAGAAAAGCGAGTTCAGGGTAATTAAATATTAAAAAAATATGTGTAAAAAAATGTACTTTGACAGAAAGAGATGGGGGGTAACGTGTTTTGCGTTGACTGCGGCGTCATTCAAAGTTGTAGGGCACATCTTGGTGGGTTGGTTTCGCAAAATACTTGTTTCCTTTAATACATGCAGCTACGCCTGGGGAAAGAGCAGGATTGTAAAATAGGTTGGATTTGGGGTTGTTTTTTTTTCCATTGGAAAGCCTGCTACGTTTTAGATATTTAATGACGTCATAATTGGGATCTTGCAGATAGACCAGCAGAAAACTGAGTCTGCACGGTGCAGCGGGCTTCGCAGGTCTCAGCGGAGCAGACAGTCTCGGTTACCCCTCCTGGTGAAATGTCTCGGGACGCAGACAGCTACACCAGGCTTGTCCTGTAGAATTGGGTGTAAAAACGGATGTTTCCGTAGTGCTAACAGTGAAAGCTGTTAATAAATCCAGTTTGGAAGCGCGCTCCAAAGATTTTAACTTTCAGCGTAGATAATGCCTGACCGTTTGTAGTGAAAACCGTTACTTGAAAACGAACCGGTTCCAAAAAGCCACTTAGTTAATTAGCCCCTGTCCTGCTGACGAACTTTGCACAATGGAACCCTTGTACTGTACGCTGAGAAATCACCTTCGATCTCAATTTTCGTTACCCACTGAAACTCCTGCCTGGGTAAAGTTTGTGAAATGGTGGTGACGCCCGGCGGCTTTCTCGAGCAGAACTTCGCACGCCGTACGGGAGAAAAGGGAGCCATCCGTCACGTCACGGCAGCGGGAGCTGGAAGGAGAGCAGATTTTCTGGCCCTGACAGCAGGGTGACTGCCTTCCGTTATTTTGGTATCCCGTCTGGAAGCTTGACGGCTAACGAAGCCGCATAGAGTTTGCCCCGGAGATCTGCCAGAGGATGTTTTCCCGGAGGTTTGCCGGGGCCGGTCTCGTCCTGCCCTGCAGAGGAACGGGGAACGATGCCGGTGTTCAAAGGCCAACGCACGATGGAGGCGCTGACCACCGGCGACCACTCTTAATGCGCTTTTAGAGTTAATCGTCCTACGGGGTCACCATTAAGCTCTTTCACAAAGACAACGAACTTAGGACCCCCCTTGGAAAAGGCTGGAGTCAGGACAGGAGAGAGGACGCTCGGGCTCTTTGCCGCAGCAAGTGCTGCTCGGAGCTGGGGCTGGAGCTCCCACCCCGTGCGCCGCTCCGGCAATCGCAGCCTGTGGGGCTGGCTTGTTCTTTTGTCCGTTAAAGATCAGCGCCCTGATTTTTACTGTCCTCTGAAAACAATGTCAGTGTACTGCTATTCACGGGGAAGAAAAAACCCCGAACAAATCTTGGCATAACTTAAAATACCGGATTTTTTTTTTTATTCTCTCTTTCCCCTGTGACACAAAGTGTTTGCGGACGTGTGATCAGCAGTTAGATGAGCGGCTTGAGCAAGGGAGAGATCGCTTGCCGGGAAGCGGCGGGGTTGGAACACGTTCAGTGCCTTGGTGGAATTCTCTTCCTTATATCTGAGATTGCGTGAAATAATTTTGCCATTGGAATAAGACTGAGTAAAATCGTACAACGATGCGGAAATCTGAAAGTCAAAACATCCTGGGTTGCTTGTAAGGTTGGGACGTCTGCGGAATTAAAAATGTCCCGTTTCTCTTTTCCCCCTTTAATTTAGTGAAAGCAAACGATTGCAAAGGCGAAACAAGAGGAAGGGCCAATTACCAAAACGCGGAGTTTGCAGAAAATCTTTAACTGCGGATTACTCATCGCAAAAGTTGCATCAATAATATTGATCCGGATCTGACGCGCCCACGACAGACAAAACGCGGTGCCCCCCCCGCCTCGACCGCCTGTAGCGGCTGCTCTTGGTCGGCACCTTGTCGGGGCTGGGGGGCTGCGGAACGGGCGACCGGTGGGTCGGTGCCTTGTTGCTGATTTTGGCAGCGCAGGCCGGGTCGCAGTCAATGGCAGCGCAGCATGCGGCCGCCAGCGCTCGGCCAACCGGCCGTGCTGTCGGCACGGCGTTCGCCGGCGTAGAGCGGATCGTAGAGAGCGTCGGCAGGCGGCGGCGAGCCGGGATTTCCGGTTGAGCAAAAGCACGTGCGTTTTCTCCGAGAGACGTTCGGCCTTGGTTGGCTCTGAGGTTGTTGTTTCGGGGCGCCGGGAGCTGCTGACGGGCACCGAAACGTTGCAAAGCTTTTTGCCCGTCAGGTTCCCGGCTGGGCTCGTGGGTTCAGAAGCCGTAACAGGGTGTTTCACGGGGTCTACAAGAGGCGAAGGGTTGGGGGGGCAGAAGCGAAGAGGGCGGGACAGCGTTTATTCCCGTTTTCACCGCCGCGCTCGATGACCGCGCTGTCTCGCAGGGGGTTGTGACCACAACAGAAAGGGGAGCTCCGAAGGAAGTCTTCCCTTCCGCCTCCAGCCTGCGTGGGAAGCTTGCCCCGCAGCTAAACAAAAGGCTTTTGATTCCTTCCTCCTGCCGCGCTCATGTCCGCCGGCGGTGCCCAGCGCCCCGGCAGCGACGCGTGGTGAGGAGAGTGTTGTTTGTGAGCAGGGAAGTGGGGCGGTTTGCGTGGACCGGCTCCTCTCCGCCCTGAGCGTGCCGGCTGGGTTCCTTGCTCTGTATTACCCTCAGAGCGCAGACGAGACGGGCTCAGCATCCCCAGCGTCTCGCGGAAGACGCCAGGGCCCCGACTCAACCCGCTCTGACGATAAATGCCTTCGATAAAGGCCGCCGAGCTTTCATTTTGCTGTTTTCTCGTGTTTTCGCTTGGGGCTTGTTTGACGTTTTGGCGGTGGGTAAGGATAATTAGGGAAGGGGAGGTGTCTTCCCTTCGGTTGGATTTGTGTTGGCAGAACACCGCTTCGGAGGTGGCAGCGCGGAGAAGCGATTTGCCTTCGTTTGTCTTAGTTTATGAGGCGTTGGCTGCAGTTCACGTACCGGCCGTTTGCAGCTGGATAGCCAAGCAGAGGCAGCGTCACTTTGGGGCAATTTATTTTTCTTTTCTGTTTTCCAATGAAATACATCAGCGTCCAGGCTTCCCGCTGGCTCCTGGGCTCTGAGCTCCCTATTGCCGGGTACGTCGGCGGTACCGGAGCGGTGTCTGAAAGAGCCCGGCGTCTCGTGGCGGGGCGATTCCTCCAGCTCCTGAAGGTCGAGCTCTTCACCCAGGTTCTTCTCTTAGCACCGCGTTGAACAACACCAAACCGAAAGACCCAAGGGAGGTTTCTTGAGCTGTCAGAAAAGCCAGCCTTGTGGTTGAGCCTCATCTGGTCCACAGCAGAGGCAGGTCTAGAAAGAGCCGTGGGCCGTGCAGCAAGCCTGGGGAAGGTGAGGGGGATGCGCGCGCTCGTGTGGGTCGTTCAACCAGCCGCCGTTGGAAAAGGTCTGACGCTTCTGCTGGTCTGGGTGCGTCTTACCCAAGTTACGCATCTTCCGTATATTTAATGCGAATGAGCTTTTCTGATACGTTTATGTCTCCGGGCCGCTTCCTCGTTCGGATGGCTCCTGTCGGAGCTCCTGCCAGGGTGCAAGCAGCCTTTCGCCAAGGCGGTGCCCGGGACAGGGCTGTGGGCGAAGAGCGGCGGGCAGCGGTGCAGCCTGCCGGGCATCGGGCGCAGGTTTGCACGGGGACACCCCAACCTTCGCTCCTTGCTGCTGGCGGCACCCCACGCTCCCGTCTGGTTTTCTCTTTAGCAGAGGCTGGTCTGCGGGTCACAGGGATTGCCGGAGCAATTCCGGCGTGCTGGAGCCGCCTCGCTGGGTGACCCGTACTGGTGAGCAGCCATCCTTTTGCTGGCGCGAGCCGCGTACGCCAAGAGATTGGGGGGGGTTTCCACACCGCCGAGGGATGGGGCTGCACCGGCCAAACTTCTGCCCGGGGATGGTGCCTGCTCCTGGAAGGTCGGCTTTGTGCTCCCCATCGGTCGGCTTCTCGCCGTCCCGTCGGTCGCGTTCCTCTCTGCTGGCCCAGCGGCTGCTCGCTGGGCGTTTTGCTAACGTTACTTATCCGTTCTCTCTTATTTTCAGCTCTTGATTCATGTACTCTTCATAATTTGAAATCAATTAAAATTACTTTTTCGGCTTTTGTCTGTGAAGGGAAGCGGCTGCAGGAGTCAGGTACAGCCTTCACCAGCCCCTTCGTTGCCGCAGTGCCGGCGGCCCGTGGGCAGCCGGGAAGTTCCCGCTGCTGTCCGTCCCTCCTCCCGTGAGAAATCCTTCCCTCCTGCTCTGTTAAACCATCCTTGGCAGCTCCCAGTGGCCGAATCGCTAGGATTTCTTTAAGGCTGACGATGTAAAATAAAGGGGACGTTGAAAGACAACCTCCTTTACCAGGGACCTGGTTCTAGTGAGCTGGCGCGGTAGCGTACAGCAAGTGAATATACGTTGGTGCAAGGGGAGCTGACTGACCTGGCACTATCTCCGCTTTTGAGTGGCTCGTATACGGGACAGAACCGGGCTCTGAATGCGCGCGGTCGGCCAGAGAGGCACAAAACCCTTCTTATTTGTTGTGGTGGGCGCACTGTTTATTCAAACCGGTGTTTCCATATCAACAGGGAATCTGTGCCAAAGCCAGCTCTGAAGTTAAAAAAGAAACCGGCCCTGTTGGGAGAAACCCTCCTGCCTTGCCTGGGGACCCACGGACGGGGAGGGCACCGGTGGGATCCCGCTGTTTGGAACCAAGTGCGCTGGTTAACGGTGGGAGCGGTTCAAGTCGCTGCTTGTCCTGTTGGAACGAGGTCTCCTCGTCTCCGCAGTCACAAGATGACATTCCTAATTTTTAGGTCCGTCAGCCGGGGTGACCTACTTACACTCCCTGGAGCTCAAAGGAAAAGGACTGTCGTCCGGTGCAGATCACTGCCACCTTTCTGAAGGAAGGGAGAAGTTTCTGGGAGGTTGAGTTAACTGCGATCTCATTCACTTTGGCCTTTTTTCCCCGATGCAGAGGGCAGTTCTGCTTGCGCGGGTTCTCCCCACAGCGTAGCTGAAGCACGCCTGGGTGATGGAGGTCTGCGCGTAGACAAAACACGTTGGAGGTGTCCCTTGAGGCAAGCGCTCGTGGGACGAGTTGTGGGAAGGTCATCGTAGACGTAGACCTCAACAGGTACAGAAAAACAGGGAGAGGGAGGCAGGCTCACGTTCCTGGGGCACTTAACCTTTCCCGAGTACAAAAGCTCCGTGTGCCTGCGCTCAGGTGCGGACCCCGTGGTGGAACCCGATGCTGCGCGGAGGCGAGCACACGTACCCCTGCGCAGCGGAAACAGGAAGGCAGGGTGAATTTTTCAACGGCCTCTGTTTAAATAATGCAGCCTTCACCTCTTCTTCCCCCCTCCCCCGTACCTGCGAGGGGTTCCTTCCCCCGAGCCTCTGCTGGCTTAACCCGGTGTCCCCCGTGCCCGTCCCCGTGCCCGTCCCCGTGCCCTCGGGCAGCCTGGTGCCGCCTGCCAGGCTGGAAGACGCCCCGTGTTGCGCTTGGCTTTGATCTACCAGGAATTTGGGGACCTGGCTCCCTTCTCCCTGTGATCAGGGACCGTTAAGCCTTCCTTTCGGTACACAAAGCACCGCCGATGCAGTTAGGCTCGCGGCGGTAGTCCGTGTGATCCGCGTTGATTGTGAACGCTCGGGTTTTGCCGTGGTTCGAGGAGGGGGGGGGTTGAGTTTCGCTGAACCTGCAGCCAGATCGTACCCCAACCTTCACGTGGCGTCCCTCCCCCCTTTGTCGTCCCCGCATCGGGCGCAGGGCAGCGTTGGAGGTTGTTGAAAATAGGGACCTTAGAGACGGGACGAGCGGAGTGAAACGGAGTGGGCTGGAAGGGAGACGCTCTTGGAGACGCTAAATATAATCTAGGGGTCTTCAGGTGGAAGGAGCGTGGCCGGGGGAAGAGGAGAGAGATTTGTGAAACGGTGAAGGGCGTAAAGGGACAGAAAAGGAGTGGAACGTTCTCCCCACTGGATGGGACAGCCCGGGTAGCTTTGCTTTCCCGGTGCGGGACTGCCACGAGCCGCCTTCCTGCGCTTTTAGGCAGAAGCTCGGAAACTCTGGTTTTGATCTTTGCCGGCTCGACAGCACTCTCAGCGTCTCGTGCCAGGGGTGTTCGCTTTGGCGGCTCCGTTCCACCGGCAATAGCGGGTAAATCCCGCGCGGCTGGAGGGGGCTGCGATATGGCGTTAGTGTCTGCTGAGAGCTTCCTGAGGAGAGGTCGGCGGATGGCCCTTTCACTCTGATTTATTTATTAATACCGTTATTGTAAGGATGAGACCGGGATTATTAGCTATCTGCTGCACCGACGTAATGGCAGTAGACTTGAATCACGTTTTTCGTTCGTTTTCCCATTTGCTGTCATGAGGTGGGGGCTTCCCCGCTGCAAACTCGGCGGGTGCTGTCGGGGGGGGGACGGGACAGCCCCGAAAGGCGACCATGCCACCCCCAGCAGAAAAGCTCAACCGCATCGCGGCCTCGCGCTACCCTCACAGCTCTGCTTTTGTCCCAGCCCTCCTCTCACTTAGGGCTGGTGTTTCAAACCAGGAGCAGCTGCAGCAGCTTCACGTTGCGTAAAACAGGCGTAAGGAGGCACGCGAACGGACTCGCTGTGCCCCACCTCGACGCGTCGGGACTCCGCTCCCTGTGCAACTGGTTTAAATCCACGCAGCGCTGGTCGGGCCAGAAGCCCGAGCGAAGCGGCATTGCTCGCGGTGCCAAGGTGTCCTCCGCAAAGGCGGCGGCAGTTGTTGCTGCCGAGCTCCGTCCCCAAAGAGCGATTGATTCCCAGCGCTCCGTCTCCAAGGAGGCCGCTCCGGGCGGTGTGTTGTACCTGACCTCCGGCTCGCGCAGCCGAGGTTTTTCTTCGGTAAGTCTTCCTGAGGCCGGGAGTGACACGTAAGGGCCAGCGGGTTCTTCCCAAGATCCGTGCCTACGTGTTCCTTGCAGGCTGTTCTGCAAAGCGCCGAGCATCGTTACAGTAACGCGACTAGCGAAAGGGCTTCTCTGGTTGTAATTGTAGTGCTGCGTCCTGGGTTTTGGTTAGCTTTGTGTTTCTGATGCTCCAGCTAAGGACTCGTTTCATGGACTTTGCCCGTGCCCTGGGTATTCTCTTGCCTGGCCAAGCCTGCGGAGTCCCCCGGGGTCGCCGGCAGGAGCCGCGCGTTTGTCGGGCCAAGCGCTCCTTTCCACCTTCTCCCGCTCCGGGTTGTCGGGCAGCTGCGCCCTGGGTTCTGCTAGGTGCTCCCAAAAGAGAGGAGGAAGCTTTCCATCCCTTACAAACCGGGCCGCGGCATCGGTGAGAGCCAAGGCAAGAGAGGTCTGCGGCACGGCAGCCTGCCCGAGCGGACTGAGAGGCGCCGGAAAAGCCGGCTGTGCCTAGGGGTTGTGCTTTGGTTTGCCATCCACCCGAAGCGATGCTGTGGACGGCAGAGCGTTAAAATACATGCGGGGATATTGTGGTTTTCGGGTTGCCGTGCCTTTTTTCCGAGTACAGCGTTGGGAGAGCTGTGGCCCTTAGCGTAACGTTGGCGGTCGGCTCGGAGTGATGCTCAATTGAGCGGAGCGCAGGGAAAGTGAAGGTAGTGCTCCCCGCCGCGCTCCCTCCCTCCCTCCCTGCTCTCGGGTGCTGCCGAAGACTCGAATCTTTCTGAAGCTTTTTTTGGGAATGGTTCAAAATGGGTTTTAAGTGCTAGCTGCACCCTACCCATTGCCTAGCTGATAAATGATTTAGAAAGTGGCGAGTGGTGCTGCAAAACTTATTTGGAGGGAAAAAAAAAAACAAACACTGTAATCTGGGCTCTTCACAAGGAGTCGTGCGGTTTTGACTTGAGGTCCTGCTTGTCGGTTCTGGTTCAGACGGGCACCGGCGCTCGGGCCAGCACGGTGCTCGTTCAGCATCACGCGTAAGCACGCAGCCGACCCGTTCGCAAAGGTGAAGGTTTGTTGGGGATTTGCCACCTTCCCGGTGTGTTTAATCTCCACTGTCCCCCAAAACACTGCTCCTGGGAGAACTGGTAGCGCTTTTCCAGCCTTCCTCCACAGAGCTCCTTGATGCTTATTTAATATTTTCTGGGGTGGCAATCCCGAGTGAAGCGTGCAGGAGTAGGTTTGTCCCAACAGTTTTCTTCCTGCTGAATCAATAACTCATGCCTTTTCCTGAGACCTTTTTTCCATTTTTCTTCTTCCTCGCGTCGCCTGGCAAAGCCCGCTGCGGATCCGTAGCCCGGTCGAGCGTTCCCCCCGGGGTGTTTCTGGCAGAACATCCTCCCTCGCCATTCACCCTGAGCCAGACGCACACAGAGCATCCCCAGAGATCACCCAAGGGCAACCAAGGGCAGGATTTTTCCAAAGCCTTCCCCTTGAAATTAATTCTCCCGCCGCCAAAGTTGAAAACAAAGCCGTCTCGGATCCGAGGACGCTCGGAAATCCCTCCCCGGCTGCGAGGACGCGGCTTGAATGCTAAGCCAGACGGAGGGGTGCGGATGAGTTGGGGGCTCGGTGCCCCCCCACCGGCGCGGCCAGGGCCGCGGGAGCTTTGCTGGGGAAGAGCCGTGCTGCTCACATCTCCCGGCCCTGCCGCAGTCTCTTCCCGGTACCAAAGCAGAAGCCGTTGACGGCATTTCTCCATAGCTGGACTTAGTTACTCGTTTGTCAGGTCCAAGACGCGTGTTGCAGAGCCCTGCGCGCCCGCTCACGTCTGTCCCGGTACAACTACAGCGCGTAGGTGCCGAGGTGAGAAGAGGAACCTCCAGGCTGGCAGGAGCTGGGTTTAGCGTGACGCTACGGCTGCGCTATGGGAGAAGACGTACAAATAAATAATAAATGTCCTTGCTTAAGGACGTGGTTTTTGCTTAAGGACGTGGTTTAGTGGTGAGATGGCAAGGTTAGGTTAGCGGTTGGACTTGATGATCTTAAAGGTCTTTTCCAACCGAGATGACTCTGTGATTCTGTAAGAGTAACCCTGCTGCGGTGGATTTCCTGGCCGCTGGACCACACTGATTTTTCAGGCAGAGCGGTAGGTGGGTACGTACGTACTCCAGATGTTAGCAGCTGGTTTACCGAAACTTGTGTGTGAGGTTCCTAACGTTTCTCTCTGACAGAAGGGTCTGTCACGGGATGGAGGACAGAGCTGGGAGCTGCTGTGGCAGGGTGAAACGTCGGCCGCGGTAACTTGGTTATAAAGCGATGGATGTTTAATTGATGGTGGGAACACGAGAGGGCTTTTAGCTACACGGTGACTAGCAACCGCGTTAGCCGCCTTTCCGTGGGGGGTTTTACACGTATTTCAGTTATGTGGCTGGGATGCAGGCGGGAGTTTCTGCGTGCCTGTCTTCATCCTCACGTAGGAAACGTGCTCCTAAAGCCCGCGCTAAGCTTAGTCTCGCGCTCGGAACTTGAAAAGACACGTACACAGCGAAACGCCGGTGCCCAGCTCCTGGCGTCCATCCCTCGGGGTTAGTTTTCCTCGGGCCCGTCGTTTCTGTCGCGGCGACTGCAGATGGCGGAGCTGCACTCGGACTCGTAGAAACGCCTGCCCTTCCCCGTCCTGCGGATGCCGGGCAGCGAGGCGGTGCAGTGCCGCTTCCCCAAACCCTGCCCAGATCGACTCGTCCTCCTCAGTGCTGCACGCCTTTTCCTCCCAAAATAATTCCACCTGGGGCCTGAAAACAAAAAGAGCGGCTCCGAGAGGCGTTGTCTTGTCAGCATCGTCTTGGCTCCAAGCAGCGTGGTGCTTCGGGGTGATCCTCGTAGCGTTTCTGTCTCCGCAGACTCCGGGGGATGATACGTACTGGCCAAAGACCCGTTCTGACTACGGAGGAGACGTGGGTGACAGCTGGGTAAATTCTGTCGCGCGTTCCTGTTTGCACGCCTAAAATTTTCTTTTCCTTCCTCTTTCACTGATGCAGCTGAAGAATAAATTCATGAAGAAATTGCCCCGTGATGCTGAGGCTTCCAACGTGCTGGTGGGGGAGGTGGACTTCCTGGAGAATCCCTTCATTGCCTTTGTCCGGCTGCAGCAGGCGGTCATGTTGGGTGCTCTGACTGAAGTCCCCGTACCTACCCGGTAAGAGAACTCAGCCCCCGGGCAGGGGACGAGACTTGGAAACTGCATTTCCACCTTTTAAAATCAAGACACCGGGCCAAAAGATGACATTCTTCCTTGCTTTCCCTCGTGGGATGTGCGTAAGGGTCGGGATTATTGGTTTGAAGTAACAAAACTCACTGTAGTCACCTAATCATTTCCAGGTCCTGAGTTTGGTTATAAGATATAAGCTGTAAAATACCCAGACGTTACACACTGACTGAACAACTCAGCAGTAAAGGGCACTATCAGCGGGAAATTGAACTACCGGGGCTTTTTTCCTGCCCCTGGTATCTCCCCCAGCACACACTGTACCTACCTCAGAGTCCCGCTGCGCGGTTTTGCAGTACGTGTTTTTCCTCTTAAAAACTCCCATCAGATGAAGGATGCAGTTCTGGCCCTGCTGGGGGTTGGGGGGAAAGTCAGGAAAACTGGGGGATACGGTTCTATCGGGGTGGTCACGCTCTGTGTTGCTTTGTGACCCATAACGGTTCAGAGAAAAATGTCTTATCAACACTTTATTTATTGTGACTCATGCTGCAAATTAATCCGAGTCTCACAAATGGGAATATATCTTACGTTCTTAAAGATTTGAATTCACTGCTTGAATACGCGTAACTGCCTGGACGGTGAGTGTACGTATCTGCCGGAATAGCAAAGCTGGAGTCGGTTGAATTCCTGGCGACGTCGCCCTTAGTTATGCTGTCGCCTGTTGTTTATCACGTCAGGTAGAAGAGAAAACCCGTCGGTGTGGGTGGGAACAGGATGGGCACCTGGCCTCCTTGAGTATCTGCTTACAAAGGGGTTACTTTGCATTCCGCGTCTACTCCGGGAGCTCAAACTGCCCCTTTCGCATCGCTAATACGTACTTTAGGTGAAGGGTTTCAAGGGCTTTCACTACAGAGCGAAGGTTATCGTTTGAATAATGCCTCGAGGGTTTGAGGCTGTATCCGGTAAAACTTTGTGGGAAGAGACGCAGCACCCCGACAAAAGCACGTGGCTAGGGCGTCACTGCCACTGGAACGATCCTCAGCCATTGTACGGAGTGCAAGCTGGACGGTGATTATCATCTGCACCTTATTTCCGTGCACAAAACAAAGGCAAAAGAGGATCTAGTTGGGCTAGTCGTTTAATTGCCTTCTAGTAACTCAGCGGCGTTCGTATTTCTTGGGGTTTC
The DNA here is from genome assembly GCA_013400195.1 of Aramus guarauna. Taxonomy (NCBI): domain Eukaryota; kingdom Metazoa; phylum Chordata; class Aves; order Gruiformes; family Aramidae; genus Aramus; species Aramus guarauna. The sequence goes on along the minus strand of VXBL01006188.1, from coordinate 61,352 downwards.
TTTACACTGACCAGGTCGAGAAGTGTTTGCACGCGCGGGGTGTTGTGGTCGGAGTACGAGGAGGTACAAGTGGCTCATTTTGTTAACGGTTATCCTTCATTCCTCAGCGTTACTGCCCTCTGTATACTTCAGTATTTCAGCTTCGAAGTCTAATCCCACTTAGTCTTCTCCTTTAAACACATCTCCAAATGCTTTTCAGCAGACGTAAAATTAGGTATTGTTTGTTTTGGTGGTGGGAGCCAGGAAGTGAGATCTAGGGTTGCTGAACGACCTCATTACTCAATAGCGTTAATCAAGACAATACGTCCTTCCCTGCCAGCATTTTTTCCAGGAAATAGTATTATCCATTTGCCGTCCTCCAAACCTAATGCTAGCCCTAATCAAAGCAGGGAGGCTCATTAGATGGCTTTTGTGAGTAATGAAGAGCCATTTGCAATGGCTGCATCCTGTGAAATTCAATCAAGGAAATCCCATCGGGGCCCAGACGAGCTATGATGGAGCATCTCCTCGGCCAGCGCCGAGCCTCGGCCATCTCGCGCGGCCGGCGTTCTCCTTGCGGACGTGCACTTAGCAGCCCGCGGGCTCCGCAACATGCTGGGGCTGGAGCCTTTGGCGCAGCCCCTCTTCCCTCCCCTGGGGCTTCTCCTTTTGTTTTATTAAATGATCAAGTTCCCGGTAAGATTGCCCGAACCATGCCGGCACAGCTAGGCAGTGCGAAACCACCTGGGGTTTCGGAATAAACCTGAGCGAATGTTTCAGCGCTGCGGGTTGCTGCAGGAGTGCGGTGAGCCGAGTATATCGAGTAACCGCAGCGTGACCCGCATCCGTCGGTCTCTCCGGAAAGCAGCAGGTTGTTTTTGGGGGGGGGGCAGGCACCCAGGTTTCGGGCCGGGGCTGCTGGCGGTGCCTTCGCGTCGCACAGCTTGCAGAATTGCACGAAGCCATCTCGATGTTTTGCTTTGCAAAGCACTGGCCGGCAGGTTTGCGGGGACGGGGCGGCGACAGCTTTCGGCAGCCCAGCCGAGAATCGGCGTGTCGGCTGTGTCGCCCGCATCCGCGAGCTGGACGCGTAGGGCATCGTCGCTGCCTTGCGATGAAGGGGCAAACGTGACGGCAGCTCTGCAGAGCTGAACGGCTCGTGACACCCACAGTCCCTGCCCTGTTTCGCTTTATTCATACTGGCCTAGTAGTGTAGAAAGAAAAAGGATTTTCCTGTGCGTAAGGCAGTCGGTATTCAACACGTAGGCTTCCAGTGCAATGGGTCACTGAGTTCTGCTGGTGTGGGGTTTTTTACTTCCTCCACACGTTCTTTGGCTTGGATTTTTCTTGTGAGTTACAGAATTTTGGACGCTTTGTAGATAAGATTCCTGGTGTAGAAATGGCTCGTCCTTGGATGCATACATTTTCTATCTATTTTTTCCGTCATGCTTCCTTTTAAGTACTTTAAGTATTGCCTTTATTTCAAAGTAAATTTTTACTTAAACCAGCAAGGTCTGATGAACTCTCCAGGAAAAGTTTCTCAGCAGGGTGGGTTTTGTACAGCCCTAGTAAGAGAAGCCAGGGAGCTGAAATTGGTATGGAAAGATCCCAGCCTTTCACTGTGTTTTCATTTCCCCGGTCAGATTGAAACAAACTGTTAAGGACTTTGGTTTTCTCGCGTTGAATTGAATTCTGCGGTGCTATGAACTCCTCGTTTTGGCGAGCACTTGGCTACTGTGCTTGTGCCGTGGCTTGGGTATGGCCGCTTCTCCTCCAGACACCGCAATAGGTACAATTTCTTATTTTCGTAAAAGGAATGTGCAATTATGTCTTCAGGTCTGCTGCAGTAATGTAATGTTGATGGGGGGAAAAAAGATGAAGAATGAGCGCGGGAAAGATTTTTTTGGAGATAAGCTGTACAGACTTGCAGAGTCTAATATGTAGTGCTGGGAAATTGCCTGTGTCTACAAGTCTGAAATGAAATGAAGGAACTTGCCCAGAGGTCACTGAGGAAGCGTATGGCAAAACCAGGAGTCAGATTCTCCTCCCTTGTCTCCTAACTGAAGCTTTTAACTGCAAAGGCACCTTTTCTTCTTCGTAGGGGAGGACGAAATGTGCGTCTCGTTCGTTAATTACAGCATCGAAATGGTTTTCAGGGCTGTGTCCTTTAGCAGCCTTTCCAGCAGAAGGACTTGCGCTGGGAAATCGGAGCTCCGGCAGCAAAGGACTACCTTTGTCTGCCCGCGTTCACGTGTTGGACGCCATGTGAGAAGCCTGCAATGTTGGTAGGTTGCCCAAAACTTGAAGGACCACCTGTGTGAAATAGAAGAGGGAGAAAACACTTCACCGTCTCCTTTCATTCCCACAATGTCAAGGCATGCTCCTTTCATCAGCGGTCCAAGCCACAGATTCCGCTGGAAAGCTACATCAAGAGGTTGTTCTTTCAGCCCTCGAGTCCATCAGCCTGTATCTCTCTTGGGAACGCTGGATGCCTTGGCAGGCATCTCGCACGGTGTCCGACAATAGAAGGTCTGCTTCCCCCTACCCCTCTTGAAAATAAAACCATTTCTGCAGGACCTTACCGAGGTTCCTTGGCGTAGGTGCCTTTAACCTACCTCGTCTCCTGCACTGGTGGTCAGCTTGCAAGGAGACTCTGGTGAGAATTGGTCCTGGGACAGTTTTTGCCATGACCCTTACCCCGTATGGGAAGTTCCTAGTCATGGACATTAGGATTTCTTGCAGCATGTCCCAGATGGATGGCAAAACCTCTCGCAGAGGTCCAGGAGGGTCTTGTTCCTCATAGCAGGTTGTTAGGTCCATATCTCCAGGTTACTGGGCTTCTACGCACTATTGCTGTGGTGCTACGTATAGATCTTCTAGGTGCGTTGTCTGGGTTTACAGTGTATTGGCCAGGACACGTTTGTCCGTTTCGAATTGGAATGACTCATCCGTGAGAAGGAATTGATTCCTGTTGGGTTTGGTGGCATAGTCCGTAGCGTTAAAAGGTGAATCGTACGTAGTCGGTGGCCATCATCTGCTTCAGAAGGGTAAAGCGTGCAGAAACAACAGGGGGAATAGTGCTTTAGGTAAAACAGAATCATAAATTCTTGAGTTTCTGGCTTATTATCAGCTCGGAATCAAAGGATTTTTGAGTGCTTTGACTGTGCTGTCACCCAAAGTTCAAGACCAGGTACCCTGGGCGTGAGGGCTGTCGGCCTTGTCTGCAAGCCCAGAGCATTCGGGAGAAACGTGGAGTTTTGTTCCTGCTTCAGAGAGACTTTGAGCCAAGTGGTAGGAGGTGGAGCCTCGCATCCTCTGCGTTGAAGCATCCTTAGCAATGTTAAGAGTCAGAAACGGACGTTTGACAGCTCAGCCCGCGTTGGGTGCAGCAGCGAGGAATTCTGTGCTGATGAAGAGGAGGAGTGTCACAGCCAGGAGCGAGGGCTTCCTTAGGTGGGAGCATTCGTAACTAGACGATATTAAATGCAAGCAAACGTCGTCTAGTCCAAGCTGCGAAAATGCATTAATGTTTTTGTGTTTATAATATTTGGCCCTTTCCAAGCTCTTGTTCTGCACGCCGAAGGCAATTCTGAGCTGAATCGGTCAGGATGAAGAGTTTAGGAAGCAACACAAGCTGCTTGTTTTCAAGAAGGTTTTAGTAAATAGAAGAGCCTTCAGGTGCTCCTGTTATGCTTTGGAAGAGAGCCAGCTGATGTAATTATTGCAGAAGATGGTTACGAAAATGTCTCGTTCCCCTGGAAAATCAGAGAATGCTGAGCAGCAACTTCTGAAGTGACGAGCCTTTTTATTTATTTATTTATTTATTTATTTAAAGATATTTGGGTAATTTGCATGTTTTAAAAGAGTTGGCTGAGGAACAGTTTGTCTTTAGCTTTGCTTCACGATAACTCGTGAAAGACAGGGAAGGTTCCCGGAGGGAGGAGGAGAGCAGAGGACATGACCTAGGCGTGTATGGCTTAGTCACCTCCGTGTGAACCTCAAGGAAAAACACTTGAAAGCCTCGTGAAGAACTCGATTAGGAAGTGTTAGCGTTAGTAATGCCAGCTAAAGTGCATGTATGGATCCTGTCCTACTAACTTGATGCCTTTTTTTTTTTTTTTTTTTAAATAGGACTCTTGATTTTTTAAATAGAAGGTACATGTTTGGATATAATATACTGTATAAGACGTTTGACTTAGTAATTCACAGCATTTGCATTTAGGAAGCCAAAATAATACAGAGCTTGTAAGGGGAGCAGTACTTCTGGTGACGTGGCACACCTCACAACCCTGTTGTGTTTCGTGTTCTATCAGCAGCTTTTGAGAAAACATAGGGTCGATGTAGTAAAGGTCGGCAGATAACGCAGAAGGTGTATCTGTGGCCCAGAGCAGTCCGGTCATCTCCCCATCATCCTACCGTGTTTCCTAAGACTTTCCTAAGACTTACCTGAAGTCGCGTCCGCTGACTCAAGGCTCCTAACTGCATTTTCTCAGGAAAGCAGGCTCACAGCAAGCTCCTGAGTAGCCATAGGTTATTTTATCTGTATGTTCGCACTGACAAAACCGGCTCTTGGATGATTTCCCTGAGGAAGACACTGATCCCTCAGAGAAGGTTCGCAGAAGAGCCGTCAAAGTGGCTGAAGAGAGGAGGAAAAGCCTCAAATGGCTTAGCTTAACTGACAGATGGCTACGGGCGACTGGATCGATAGGGGAGGATATTTACAGGAATTTAATTATCGAGGGTTCTTCGATCCAGCTATGAGAGACAATCGAAATTCACGTCTAGAAGTTGACGCTAACCCACATTCACACTGGAAGTGTTTTAGATGAGACAACTTACCAAAGGTTATAGTGTGTTTATTTTCCATTACTGATTGAGAGGTATGGCTGTAATTGGAAAAAGGCTTAATTCAGGAAGCTTTAAAGTTGTTTTGAGCAGCTATTAGCATTTCTCTTTGAAATACAGGCTGATAAGGAGTTTGCTGAAAATTGCCCTAATAATTCCCAGTCTCCGCTAAATTAGGTGAAATGGAGAAGTTGGTCTCTTGCCATGAGATTTCTTTTGTTGCTGATTGCAGGGATGGGTTGATGCGGGAGAGACTTTTATCTCAAGGGCACTCGATAGAGTCCAGCTCAGGCTGAAGGCTTGAGACGACACCGTCTGACCGGCGTGATGGTCGGTGTGGAAATCCCACGGGCCACCCAGCGTTGGCGGTTGCGCGAGGTGGCGTGAAGAAACGTATTTTCATGCCAGAGCCACCAACCAAACCTTTTTTTCTGGGACAGATCTGAACAGGGTGTTTATAGGAAGCTCGTGTTTGTACGGCCAAGGCCGTAGGTTGCTGCCAGCTCCGCATCTGTCTGCGGCACAAAATCGACGTTAGAGTATCTCCACAGGAGGTAGAAGGGCTTTTCAGTGTTACCATTTCAACGTTGATACCTCGGCCTTGCGTACGAAACCTAGTTTAGGAACTGGGAGTGTCTAAGACAAGGCTTAGATCTTTCTTGACTTAGGTAGTATTTGAATGGTGGTATCTTTTTTCCTTTCTTTATTTTTTTTTTTTTATAATTTTTCATTCCTAGCCAGAAGGATCTAGGTACATTTGAACATCCAACCTTGAGGCTGTACTTAAAACTTTTTCTCATGAGTATCGTTTAAGAGGTTGGAAAACCCAGCCACCTTTCACCGGCATTCCCGTTATTTTGGCACAACTGCTAGACAATTTGATTGGCAGAAGCATCCATTCTCCGTGGATGGCCTTTTCCATTAAGGAATCTCATTAGAACATGTTGTCACGTAAGCAACTCGTGATTCATAGCACATTAACGCTGACAAAAGCAAGGGCAGGAAAGATAAAGAGCAGTAATTTCCTATCTCCAAAGGTTTCATATCACGGTGTTTTTCAAACTCATTAGCAGCGGCTTGGATATAGTTGCTGCCAAAAGACATCGTGTAAGAAATTAACTCCTAATTCCTTGTAGATGTAGTCACCCTCACTGACGGTGCCTGCCGTAGGAATAGATTTGCACCTTAAGTTGCCAGTTTAGGAATTCAGCCGTGACTGCGAAGCCATTGGATGGGTTTACGGGTCCTGGTATGTGTTGTATACTCGGAGCAGAAATTCAGGGCATACGAGTTAGGCTTAATTATTTATTGCTAAAGTCCTATTTTAGATAAGTGGTTTCCCTTCGCATGTGGGTCCTTGCTCTGGGTGCTGAACCGTAAGAGAGATCCCAGCCCCAGCAGAGCATCAATAAGGACGCGGAGCTCTATCTGACAGCTCGGGGGAGCGTTGTGGTTTGCCGTGAGCAATGTCGATAGCTAACGGCATCTTCCCTCTGCGCCCGCTGCTGTGCTGGCCCCGCTCCGTCCTGTGCACGGAGGATGCTCAGGTGTGTCACTGCCCTTGGAGCTCTGCAGAGCGAGCAGTCCTTAAGTCTTCTTCTGTCCCCTCCTGGCCGTTGAGCAGAAGTTACGTCACTGCTGTTGTCACGTGAATGGCACCGGAATAGCACTCGGGAAACGTTGAACACAGGTATCTTAAACGAGGGTTGACCAGCTACAAGGTGCCAGTAACGTATGACCAAATAAATCACCGTGGAGGTGGACGGGCTTTCTGTGGTGCACAGGGCATGGATTCTCAACCGCTCTGCGCTGGAGCTGCGTCCATCCTGCGTGGTTCACTTCCAGGGACTGGGCGTTGGCAGAAGGTCCTTCCTTCACCTCGTCCCGCAGTCTCGGTTGCTGACGGCAGCGACTTCTGCCTAGGGCTGTGATAGCATTTGGCCATAGTGGCCTCAAGGCTACTTCTAAGGCTTCGGGGGAGAAAACCTCTGCGTAGTGTCTTGTAAGCACGACGGGCTGCAGGGTGTAACCTCTACTCCCAAGTTAGCTGGAGGCCACTGGCAGCCTCTGGATCTCTAACAAGGGCCACAACTTTTTAAAGCTGAATTTCTGTCTAGATACTGTCTAAGCGATCCGTTTTTGCTAGCCTAAATGGGAACAATCTGTTTGTTTTGTCAGATTTCTCTTCATTCTTCTGGGACCGAAGGGCAAAGCAAAGTCCTATCACGAGATCGGCCGAGCCATCGCCACTCTGATGTCGGATGAGGTAGGTCTCTTGACGTCTCCTGCATGAAACGAGTTCTCCTGGGTTTCGCTTCGTTATTTAGTATTGATGTCCTTTCCTCCAGCATGGTCGACGGGAATGGGCAGAGACATAAAGCTGAAATATCCAAATGTCACCCAATTCCATAATGGTTTCATCTGCCTTCACGTTTTCATAAAAGCATAACTGCAGGAAGTTTCTGTCCCTCGTGTGTATTTTCCCACTAGCAATCACCCTTTCAAATAGACTATGAATCAATCTTTGCGTTAATCTTCTCGCGGCGTGCGCCCTGCATTCCACGATGGCAGTAACCCGCAGCCAGGTAGTCGCGGCAGAGGTGGTTCCACCCAGGGCGGGCTGCTGCGTGTCGTGCCGTATCCCGGCGCACTTCTTCATTCAGGCAGCGCTTACACGTTATCCATGAGTAGCCGGCAATTACTCGCTAGTCGTACACCTCGGTGAGATGACTGGGCTTTCAATATTCCTTTACGGCTTCTTTCTTCCAGTGTCCCTGGGGCTCTGCGCGTCTGGGGCTGGTTTACATCACCTTTGTTTCTTGCTTTCTCCTTGCGTTGTTCTGCTCTCGTACGGTTCTCTTAATTCCCGCTCATCTGGTTTCAGCTCTTGTTTTCCATCGTTCCACTGCTTGGAGCAATGATCTGGCTCCCGTAGCCCCAAAGTCCTCCCTCCTACCACCGCCTGTTCTTGCTAAGTCTTACCACGAGTGCTGATCCACCTTCGCTCCAGGTGGTCCAAAAGATTTCTGTAAAACTCAGCGTTAATGCTCTCTTTCCTCTCTTCTCTCATTTGCTCGTCATCAGTAGCACTAGGCCTTTCAGCAAAAGTCCTTTGTGCTTCTTGTTGTTATTTTTGAGTAAGCATTGTCATCGTTTCTACGTCACAGGGTTGAAAACTGACCCGTGAAGTAGGTAGGAAAAGAAGATCGGTGCTTTTTTGTGGCTTTGTAGAAGTGTCTTCTCCAAATATAACCGAAACTCCTTATTTATAGGAAGACTCTTTTTTAATAAAAGAAATGGATAATTGCCCTAGTAACATTTTTGAAAATGTTAGAAATGTGTATTTGGCTACAAGTTAGAAGAAGACAATCTGTGTCGTTCAAGGACTTGGGCTTTCCTGAGGTTCACGCGCCCTTGCGCCGAGCGTCCTGATACTGTTCGAGAGCTTTTTGAGAACGAATGCGGGTTTTTTGTAGAGTAAAACTCGGCAGCTGCCTCTGGAGTCCAGACTACAGAAGATGCAAACCTTTTCTACGTGGAGTCTCTCTTTCCCTTGCAGGTGTTCCACGACATTGCCTATAAAGCCAAGGACCGGCAGGACCTGATCGCTGGCATCGACGAGTTTCTGGATGAAGTCCTTGTGCTCCCCCCTGGGGAGTGGGATCCGGCCATTAGGATAGAGCCCCCCAAGTCTCTCCCTTCCTCAGATAAAAGGTAAGAGCAGGAGAGAGGCAGGTCTAGCTCTGGGACGAAGGAGAGTGTGCATCAGTTCTGGAAAGGTGACGGGAAGAGCTGGTGCTTTGGGTGCACCGGGTTTATTCAGCAACCGCAGAGTTGCTGTCTGTATTCAGAAAGTACTAGAGGTGTGTTCAGGTCTTTGTTCGCAGCTGGAGGGAGGCGATTCTTGCAATTTTGTACCCTTTAAGGTGATGTCAGCACATAATAACGTACGTAGCGCTTACCCAGACTCTTTGGGGTTCTGCTTGGTCTTTCTAACGCGCGGGTCAGAGTTCAAGTCTCCCTTGCACAGCACGGCTTCGGGAAGGGCTCGGAACACTTGGTTGTGCGGCTTGCGCGTTGTGCAGCGAGCCTCGGCGTGGCTTGTCTTCTCGCCTAGGAAAAACATGTACTCCGGCGGAGAAAATCTGCAGATGAACGGAGACACGCCTCACGACGGAGGGCACGGCGGCGGGGGCCACGGGGACTGCGAAGAACTGCAGCGGACTGGCAGGTGGGTAACGCGCCGCTCAGCGGGATGTATCCGGCGTGATCCGAGCGAGGGGCAACGCTTCCCTTGAGGACCGGTTCGCCCCTTCTGCTTTCCATCCCCAGATGCTGTTTGCGTAGGTTGAGCTGTGACCCCAAAAACGTGTCCTGGGGTTCTTAGTGCCCAGCTAGAGACTGTCCGAAGGGTCCTGAACAGCCTCAGCAAATGACAAAGCGTCTTAAACGAGGCACCCAGGAACGAGAGAAGGCGCGGGTAGGTGTTGGCTGGTGGAGGTCTGTGAAGTGCAGCGGACTGTGAGGGATGTAAACGTGGCCGGTACAGCTGCAGAGTCCATTTGGATTGCTGGAAGCGCCTTCGCCAAAAGCAGAGAGGTTCCCTTTGCCAGACATCGCTGTTGTCGTTGAATTGCACCGAGGAGGGCTGTTACGGGGCCGAAATACGGAAGGGAACAGAGCCCGAGGCCTCGCTCTCTGCTTGCACGCCACGTAAAAGCCCGCTGGAGCGGGAGTGCGGTTCAGGTGGCCAGAAAACACCGTGCTCGGCGTTTCAGGGTCAATACACGGGTTTTCGTGGTGGCCTCGCGCCCTCCTTCCCACTCTATTTTTATTTTTTTTAAACGTTCGAGTAGGATATCTAAATAATAGGTGAAAAGTCTGCAAGTCAGAAAAGAGATCGGCGTGTACGAGGCAGCGGATAGGTCCTGGTTGTGGGTCGGAAGGTGACGTGTGCCTCCCTGCCCTGTGCCTCCGCGTACGGAGCGTCTCAGCAGTCCTGGCGTCGGCGGTGAGCTGCCTGCCGGGGAGCAAGAGGCAAAACGGAAACGTCTTCGGCGCCGGCACCGTCAGAGCCGCACGGAGGCTCTGCGAGAGTTAAAAACTGTCTCGTCCGCGGCCGTACAAAAAGAATGCGTCTGCAAGTGGAGCTGTCTTGTTCTCCGCGATGATTTCACTTACTTGTGTTTTTCCTTCTTTTTCTGGTTAACAGTTTGAAGCGCTTTTCCATTTAGCAGATTGTTTGGCTCGCCCAACCGTTGTGTCTGCCATGTGGGGAAATTCAGGCAGGGATTTAGCCTAGAGTTAGTATCTTCTGTGACATCAACCCGAATAGCTGGGGCGGGGGGCAGGGAACCCCAACAGCCAGCCGTCCTGCACTGCAAACTTTAGTGGTCTGTTTTAGCAAGAGCGGGGCTCGTGTTCCTGAAATTCGTCTCTTCCAGCCGCATCACACGCTCAGGATGTTATCTTTCCTTACGACAGTATCTCAGTGAGATCCCTGGGCCATCACAGCTGCGATAAGACTATTATGTAACGTGATGATCTCACTCCTTTCTGATAATACTTCATTTCTGGCAAAGTTTCTGATGACTTACCGTGGTGACTTTCACTGTAAAACGTTTGACACGAGTCTTCTCTCGCTTGTCTTTTCAGATTCTGTGGCGGCTTAATCAAAGACATAAAGAGGAAAGCACCGTTCTTCGCCAGCGACTTCTACGACGCTTTGAACATTCAAGCCCTGTCGGCCATTCTTTTCATCTACCTGGCCACAGTGACCAACGCTATCACTTTTGGGGGATTGCTCGGAGACGCTACGGAGAACATGCAGGTTAGCAAGAGCTGTGGGGAGCAGCAGATAACGTCATTTGCCTTTTGCTCTCTGCAGTCCAGGGGCGTTTGGCCAGCGACAGAGCTTGAATTCGGGGTGCAGTTAATGGAGGTACCCTGTGTTTCGACTGAAAGCTGGCTTGCTTTCTCTGCTGCTGGACGGCTGTCCTTTGAAAAATTGTACAAGCGGTTACCTTAAATGGTGTGTGAAAGATGGCCAGACAGAGAGGGCCCTTGCTCCTCCTATGTAGAGAAGTTCCTCTCATCCACCCTCTGTGTTTGCGTCCCGGTCGTACCGTTCCAGTCCAGTGACGTTTACTAAGCCCGATTCAGCCTTTCCGTGTCATCGGAGCACAGCGCTGTAGCCTCTGCGCGACTCTTGCAATCCCTGGGCTTGTGCCTGGCCGGTGAAAAGCAAATCCTAAGATTCGTAGGAAAGCGAGTAAAGCAGGAGATGCGAGGCAGGAGAACAACGCGAGGTTCTTGAGAAAGAGGAATTTTGTACTAGCGGAAGATCAGGTCCCGAGAACTGTGTTGCATATCCAGAGACAGGCTGATCAGCGGAAAAGACAAAAGTAGGGGCTTCCACGGATGGCTGAGTAGGAGATGAAGCCTAAAGGAAAGGGACTCGGTATGAACACTGCCGTAGGTCCCTCGTGTCTGACCGGAGCAGAGGTACGCTCCAGCAGTGCGCGTTGGTATCCCTCTGGCTTTCTGAAGAGGAGGAAGCCACGGGAGGTTGTATTTAGTCAGATTCAGTGCAGCCACGTTGAATCTCCGAAGAATAATTAAACTCATAGTGACAATGACTGAATTAATAATTTACGCGGGTTTAATTAAACCAAACGTAGAAAAGAAGGGCACCTGTGCGGAGCTCTGCACATCCCTGTGACAAATCACAGACTGGAGTAAGATTCAGTAGCCGGTGGAGTGCCAAACTTCCCTCGCCCCTCTACGGATACGCTTTAGCTCTTCCCAAAGTCAGCTCCGCAGCAGTCACGCAAACAAATGGGTGATGCACAACGCTAAAAAGAAATAAAAGCAAATGGAAGTAGAGAGTGGCAAGCCTTCCGGGATCCACCAGTGAGCATCGCTCTTGTGGCACTGAGCAGCAGAGCGGGGTCTGTGTGCGCTGATTCCAAATCTAATGCACGTAATCACCTCATTGCACCCAGAAGTCTTTTCTGTTACCTTAGAATCCCACAAATGTTTATTATCGAGTAGAATCACGAGCAGGCGAGAAAAGCAGGTCGGTCTCCAGGAGGAGAGCCGGTAATCCCTGCGCTCCTGGGGGACCCCTCTGCGCTCTTCCACCTGCCAGGGCTTGATGCATAAACGTGGGTCGTTAATCCCTCTGATGCCGGGCTGAGGTTACTCTTCCAAGAACCTCACCAACCCTCGCGATGGGATTCTGTCAGAGTGTGCAGCCTTCCTCCGATTTCAAACCGTATTCATTTGTTGAACGTGACAGTCGTCTTTCGCCCAGGTATGTCTGAAACCGTGAGCTGCGTAGGAGAGGAGACGCAACGGGGGGAAAAGATAGAAGGAAGAGAAGACACAGGTTGCCTTGAGTCCGGAGTTTTCTCTGCAGTAGATAAAACCCAGTCTGAGTTTTCCTATTGCTCAGAGAAAAAAAAAGAGTCCCTAGAAAGACAAAAGCTGCAGAAATAGTGTGGTTGGAGCTCAGTGACTTCTCCTCCACGTTGAAGAGGGCAACGGTTGGTGCTCTGCAGTTCAGACTAGTGCTTCGGTAACGGGGAAGCTCTGCAGCACGTAGAAACACAGCGTAGCTGCTAAGGACAAAAACTGGGGGAGCCGCAGAAGGAACCGACGCGGAGGTGCCCTCGAAGACTTTGTCCCTTCCGTCTCAGGGGTTTGTGCTCAGGGAGCGGGGTTTGGGCTCCAGCCAGGGAGGAGCGCTGACGGCAAGGAGGGGTCCGTGGATGTGCCCCCCACCCCGGCCGCCGGCTCCCCGTGGCCATTTTCCCATTCAACTTCCATGCACAGAGCTGGAGCAAAGTGCAGGAAAATCATCGCTGAGTTGCTAGAAAAAAACAGATCCATTCATAACGCAGCCAAGGCTCAGCGCAGGAAAACGTTGTCTGTTACTTTCTACTTTGTGCGCTTAAACGTTGACTTGCTTCTCATGTCCATCGACCAGTTGAATTTACTGGTTTTTATTCATGCACTGATTTCAAACTGGAGTACCAGCAGTTTTTCTGAAGAGTTCAGCAGCGGAGACTTTGGGCGCAACTGGCTTTTCTTTTGCCATCTCCCTTGGACCAACCTTTGTTCACCACCCTTGGTTGAAAAGGCGTGAGGGCTCTTGGCTGCAGCGGGAGCCTGGGAAGGGTTTGGACTGCAGGTTTTCATCACAAGAGCAAAATGGTGTGTTTTTCATCCTCAAACACCCCCCCTGTATCATCAGAGCCGGAGCGAAGCATCCCAAGGCGCCCAGTTCCAGTTGTTCCTCCAGGGAGCTGCTCAGCGGGATCCGAGTCCGGGTTCACGGGGAGAGTTGCCCAAACCGTTGCGCGTCCCTGCGGCGGGAGGAGTTTGGGAGCGTGGGTTGCTGTGAGGCGTACAAGGGCAGGAGCTGCTCTCCGTCTTCGCACGCGGAAAGGCGAGGGAAGGTTCCGCCAGCTTCTGCAGCTGAGGAACGGCACCCAGAAGCTTTCCCCCAGAGATTCCATCCTCGTAGGAAACAGCGGGTTTGGGGCTACCACATCACCCTTTAGACTTATTGTTTCTTGTAAACAATTATGTGGCTGCGGCTGGGTCAGGCACTGAGAATCGCCCGTCCCACGCTGCCTGCCCCGGAGAGCCTGACGCAGCCAGCGCTGCGTTAAAAGCTCACTCCAGGGCTTTGTGTTTCTGAGAACAGACACTATTCTTAGCTACAGACACGTGGAAGAAGGCAGGGAAAAGAGATTCCAGATGCGCTGGCCGCGAGGGCCCTCTCCATGAGTAATGCGGGAGGAGCGAAGGGGATCAGCTGTGCGAATCCTGAGAGCAGTCGTCCCCTCCGCACCAGTCCCCCAAGGCAGGAAGCGGGGGCTGGCGGGCTCCCGTCCACGTCCACCCCCCGAAATCCTCGCGCGAGGGCCGCGGGGCGTCACGGCAAGCAGAGCCGCCTTGCGCCGATCCCTGCGCGGCCGGGGCTGTTGGCGGTTGACGGGCATCGCCGGCAGCGCTCGGAAACGGGAAGGACCGAGGATGTCGCCTCCTGCCCAGGCAAGGTGCTTTCTGTCCGCTCTACAGCAGCTTGTCTACATGGACGAGTGACGGAAAGCGTGTCAGGAACAGGCGGCGATGAGACCTTCCTTACCTTCCGCTGCTCCGTGCGGCTGCTTGAATTACCCAGCAGCGACGGTGCTTGACCGCTGGTACTTTGAGATCGTGTTTGCGCCAAGAAAAAGTGTTTATGACGGCCTCAGAGAACGTTCTGCTCGTAATTTAGTAGATAAAGAAATGATCTTCTGCTCTACGTAGCAACATTCTGGTTTGACATACGACACTATGAATATACTTTCCTCAGTGTAAACAGTAACCTGGGTCTTTCCGAGAGAGAGAGCTGCAAAACTTAATTTAAAATCTTGGGGTTACCACTGATAAGTGAGAAAACCTGCAGCCCTGCAGCCTGGCGGGGATGGAAAGAAGGATCTGCGTGTGCCGAGGAGGGCTGGTCGCTCAGCACGTGCGGCGTCGACACGGCTACAGCGGAGCACATCAGCCCCTGCTTCAATCTGCCCTGCTTCTTGGGCAAGCGTGCCTGGAGAGGGGACGCTGACGGCTGCACGTCGTATTCAGCAGAAGGCGACGCTCTGGTCGTTCCTTTACAACTCAGTTGAGCGTAAACAGAGTAGTTCCCCGAGGAGCAAAGGAGGTAAGGTCCAGCAAGTTCTGCCGTTTCTGTAGAAGGATGCGTGCTCCGTCAGTCACCACGTCTTGTTGCCATTTATATTTCATCCGCATTTTGCGTTTTAAAAGCAGGTATTGTCCAGCTATAGTTGGACGTGACAATCCAAGAACGCGTCAAGCACGCTCTTTTATCCTGCTCCAGCATTTGCCACAGATGCCAACGGTAATTGTAGAGCCCGTTAAGTAGGGAACTGATTACTTGCTGGTGACATCCGAGGAACTTGGGTCTCAACACATCATGGCTGCTGGATGATGTACCCTCGTTGGGTTTGTGTCTCGCTTGCCGAAAGGGTTACCTGCAGGAGAGGCAGGTTTATCTAGAAAGAGCGTCTGCTCAGTTGGAGAAGGAAGAAGAACCCACCCTCCGTTGTCCTCTAGCCGTGCTCTGCCCTGTTGGAAGAGCCCTGCAGACCTGTGTCTTTACTGTCAGAGGTGGGGGAGATGTTCGAGGAGTTCTCGAATCCTTTAAGTGGTCTTTGGAAACGCTCCCCTCCCCTCATCAAATACAAAATACACCGTAGCGTTACTGAACTCTGGGCCTCAGAAATACCGCGGGGTGGGGGGTTGCTGGTTATCCCGAGTAACTGTGGATCGCGGGGGACGAACACATCTTTGCGTGCAGCTGCGGGCGAGGGCAGAAGACGGTCCTCCCTCCATCTGGGACGTGTCGGCACACAGCGCGCGACGGTCGCTGCTCTCGCTGCTCGTTGTCTTGCCGCAGCGCCAATAGGAAGGGTTATTCAGCAGAATTCACGTCTCTCCTGTGTCTCCCGTAGGGCGTGTTGGAGAGCTTTCTGGGCACGGCGGTCACCGGCGCGATATTTTGCCTTTTCGCTGGTCAGCCACTCACAATTTTGAGCAGCACGGGACCTGTCCTTGTCTTCGAACGGCTTCTCTTTAATTTCAGCAAGTAAGTACGAGGGGGGAGGAGGGAGGAGGGGAGGGATGTCTCGCACTAATGAAATACTAGCTGGGGAATGAGACGGCTGGCGGCGGGGAAGGAGAGGATTTAGCGTGTGAAACGGAGCATCTCTTTGTTCCTCGTTGAGGTTGCAGTGCAGCCACCTCAGGGATTTTCCCAGGCACGCGTGGCCCGGAGCGCTGCCCGCTCTGCGGGTACGGATCTCCTCGGGGCCTCTTGGAAACTCTTGGCCAAGCCTGTCCTCGACGAGAAGTTTGCAGCGGTTACAGTCAGCGTGCCGTTCCTGCCCGGCCGCTGCCTGGGTTTCCCTGGCTGCTCTGCAGCTCCCGTAGGAGCCGAGGAGGGAATCCAGCTCTCCGTGATTTCACTAACAAAATCCCGCCGGTCTCGAGGTTACCAAAAATTTGTCCTTAAATCAGTGCTCATTTGAAATAATCGCTGTTACTTGCAAAAGCAAAAGTACCTGTGGCAGAAGGAGGTCTCTGTCTGTCCGCAGACCTCCTCGGTGCAGCTCTGCGGCAGTACCTGCGCTGGGGTGTGCAGGCGGGGTGGCTGACCCCCAGCGCCGAAGGGACCCCGCGCGGTCCTCTCCGTTACTGCTCCCACCTCCCCAAGGCTGGCGAAGTGCAATGAGAATCCCTGAAGGGATCAGCATCTTCAGCGGGGATTTGATATGTGTATTCGCTGACGATTTTACATGCGGGACTACGGAAAACACCCCAAATGGTTTGTAGCCCTCTCTTCCCCCGCCGGGGAGCCTTCACAGCATTGCAAGCTGGGGGGGACTTGTGTTGCAGGACACACAAGCAAGAGCTTTTGGAGGGAAGGCGATACTTGGGCTTGCTTTCAGAAGCAGCCGCCCGTGATGTGGAACAGCTCTTTGGCCGGTGGTGGTTATTTTTAGAAGAGGTCTATTGAATTATTAAGCTGAACATGGCTGCAGGTTGCTATAAGGCAGGAGCCGCGGTATATGTTTGGTTGTTTAATTGGATCTCCTTCCTCATTAGGCTTAATCTCTGCGGGCGGTTACTCAGAAATAATTGCGAGGGTACAATCGCGCCTTCCCCGCACGTTGGAGAAGTCTTTGGGGGCCCCGAGCTAAGGCAGACGGTGTATTTACGTGCCATCCCGCGTACGCGCTGCTGCGCCGGGCTCGTCCGGAGCGAGACGATTTCCCGGGGTTACTGAACTCCCTTGCCAGTGCTTGCGGCAGCGTGAGCCGTGTCCGTGAAAACAGCGCAGGGCAGGGTCTGGTTTTCCCGCCGCGTTGTGGAAGTAAGCGTTATTCCGTAATGGGCACCGTTGGGTTTGCAGCCCGGATGGGCTGGCAGCGCGCTCCGACTGGCATTAGGCAGAGCCGTAAGCGTGCCAAGCCGGGGAGAAGTTCCTCTCGGAGTCGAGGATGCCCCGGAGGGACGACCCCGCGCCTTGAAATGCAGTGAGGTCCCCTCCTGCCTGGCCCCGGCACGCTCAGCTCTGCTCAGCCCGGCCGAAACGGACAGAGGAGGTGGGCTTGGAGCAAGGCTCTGCCCCCGCTGCGGCCGAGGGCAGGGAGAAGAAATCAGATGCCGAAAATCAGACTAGGGAGGGAGGGAAAGCGGGAGCTGCCGAGTGGCGAGAGCTCCGCAGCCCGGCGAGGGGGGGGAGCACCTTTCTGTTCTCTTTGGCCGGACTCAAAGGATGAAATCAGGACTAGAGGTGCTACGGGTGCTTGATGCTGGCAGGCAGGCCAAAGCCCAGGTGCGGCACGCGGAAGGAAAAAAAAAAGCAGTATGGAAAAACACTTTGTACGGTTTTGGGAGGGAGAAGGTGGTTATTTTTAACCCGAGGAGGAGGAGGTGGTTAGAAGAGCTATTGTCCTAACAACCTGCTGGAGCAGAATGGCAGGATTTTTGGAGGGAGTCTTTTCTCCCGAGGAAATTGGAATCAAGGACTGTGATTTTTCAGTAATGCATTTGTGGGTGTTCATATTCACAACACCCTCTTCCCTGCTGGGAGCAGAATTAGAAAGGCTTCCCATTGACCGGATTCATTTAAAGTTTGACGCTGTGCGTGCGTGCGCGTGGAGAGGTCGCTAAAAAGCCTCGCGTACCCAGCCGTGCATCCAGCTTTGGGCGCCCGCCGGAGCGGTGTTCGCCGCGTTGCCGGCAGGACGGGTCGATGCTACGGGACGCCCCGGGTCGACTCCGTCCTGGCTGGCGAGCTCCGCTCCCGTGCAGAGTCTCTCCGTTGCCCGTTGTGAAACGAGTCCGGGTTTCCGAGCTGGAAGCAGCAGGGAGCGAGGCGGTGGGCTCCCCGGGAAGGCAGGACCCCAGCCCCGCTGCCTTCCGGCTGCGAAAGCGGCTGTTGGGAACGTTTCCCCTGCAGACACCTCGGCGAGAGAATTAATCACGGCAAAAAGCAATTGGCTTCCGCGTGCTTTTCTGCCACCTCGGCTGTTAAACCGCACCGCGCGCGTTCGTGGAGTTGGCCGGCTGAAAACGGAGGTCTTGGCTCTTGGGAAGACTCTTGAGTCTGAACCAGACAGGTCCCAGAGGCTGTGCGTTCACCGCTTCCCGGCGGGAAGGCACGATCCTGCGCGGATTTATCTAACCCCGATATTCTCCCTTCCTGCCACCCCTGTCTTGTTGCAGAGACAATGATTTTGACTACCTGGAGTTTCGTCTCTGGATCGGCCTTTGGTCAGCCTTCCAGTGTCTCATCCTCGTCGCGACCGATGCCAGCTTCCTGGTCAAGTACTTCACCCGCTTCACCGAAGAAGGTTTCTCCTCCCTTATTAGCTTCATCTTCATCTACGATGCTTTCAAGAAGATGATCAAGCTGGCAGATCATTACCCGATCAACTCCCAGTTCAAGGTGGACTATATCACGCAATACTCTTGTGCCTGTGAACCTTTAGATCCAGGTAAGAGAATGTTTAATTAGCTTTCCAGTTTGCAGATAGGCGATTGCATTTGCTTTCTTGTTCTGGTGTGCTGCAGTCCAGATAATACACGGGTAGATTAATCCTTCTTTAGCAGTTGTCTTCAGATATCCTAGCTCAGCCTTATTTCGAAGCCGAGGGCTGAATTTCACCCTGCGTGCCAAGTGGAAGGCCTCCGTAGCCGACCTTCCTGGCTTCTCCTCGCATCAGCATCGCTACCAGCGGAGAAGCCGTCTCTGTGCCCTTGTCTCCTCGCATCCCTGTGGCCGATAATTCCGAGTGGCATTCCTCCGAGAAGGCTGTGAAGGGGCAGAAGTGGTGGCCAGGTCACTGCCACGGTGCTCGGGGCACTCCTGGTATCCGCTGTGCCGCTACGTCGAGTGCAGGAGCTGGATTTATTCAGGGCGTCACGCAAACACGGGTGGTTTTTCCACCTCCCGCCTGCGCGTGTGAGTGGAAAGGCACCAACGGTTCCTCGCTGGAGCGGAAGGGATGTATATCCAACAGCTCGGCCTGTCGCTGGAGCCTGGGCTGCGAGGCGGGCGTATACGTACAGGTCTGGCAACGCGAGCGGGAGCAAAAGCTTGCGAAACCCAAATGCAAACAGAAGTACGCTGGCTGGCACCGGTAGGGAAGCTGCGGCCGCTCCTAGGATCCTTCAAACAAAGAGGAGTGAGTAAGGAACTCGGTCTGTGCTCAGAGTAAACTTCAGGTAACCTCGACGGAGCTGTCGAACAGGAAAAGCTGCTGGTAGCGCCGGGCAGAAGGCGTGGGGAGCCGGATCCCCAGGAGCTGCGTGCTCGCCTTAGGTATGGAGCGTAGGGTCTCTGCAAGCGCTTGCCGTCGGGCGAGTTGTGCCGCCCTCGGAACGGCGCCGTGTTTCCTGGGCCGGAGTTAGGGCCGCGGGGAACGGTCGGTGCCGAATTGAAAGCCTCCGCTTTTTTTTGCCTACGGCGCGGAGCCGGCGCCCGGGGCGAACGCGGTGGTACGGCTGAACGCGGGGAGGGAACGGAGCGTGTGGGAGAAGCCCGCAGCTCGGTTGGTAGGAGATGTGTGCCCGGAAACACCAGGCTGGTCTTCACCTTTGTAAGCAAGCCGGGGCAGGATCGGCACGTGTGGTTTGCTGAA
Organism: Aramus guarauna; assembly: GCA_013400195.1. NCBI lineage: Eukaryota > Metazoa > Chordata > Aves > Gruiformes > Aramidae > Aramus > Aramus guarauna. The sequence goes on along the minus strand of VXBL01006188.1, from coordinate 41,805 downwards.
GTTCACCAACCCGCGCTGCCACGGTTCTTCTCTTCCCGCTCCTTAAATAAACAGGTTTCCACATCAGCAGCTCCTCACAGCTACCGAGGGGGTTTTTTCTCTGACCGTGCAACAGTAAATCAGGAGCGAAGTGGCGAGCGCCAGCCAGGACAGAGTCGAAGCCGAACTTTCCCAAAGGGCACTGCAGCCTCCCTGAGTTTGCTGGGTTTTCAAGGGAGTGCCTTGCTCCGCGTACGTGCTTCCAGCCGTGCGGCGGGAGTCAGTCCGTGACATGCCGCTCGCTGAACGCGAGTGGCCTTATTCTCCGTGTCCTGCATTTTTTTTTAAAGCCCTGCGTGAGATGGCAAAGTAGAGGCAGAAGATCCTCGTTGCCTTTCGGGGATATTTGCACGGTGGCAGCTCCGGGGAAAGGGGCTGCGGGGCCCGGGCAGCCGGGTGGGTCCCGGTCCTTTGGCTCGAGGTGAAGGCTGCGAGGGGGGTGGCACAGCATGAGATGAGCGAGGAGATCTGAACTTAACCCAGAGCCAGCTGCGGTCCCAGCGGCGCGGTTGCATGTCTTGGAAACAAAGCTCGAGACCGCCACGTCTTGCAGCAGCCGGTTCTGTAAGGAGACACAAGAGAGCGTCAGGACGTCCATCCCCTCCCCGAACCTTTGCAAGCTTTCTCTCCTGCGGCAGGAAACGGAATAAAATGGCACGTGGCGGATGAGCTGAAGGGGACGCCTGTTCTGGGAAGCGTCACGCGGCAGCAGGCGCTTTCTTTCCGGTGATTTTCCTGTAGCGCGGGTCACGGCTGCTGCCGTCGGGGCGTTGTAAGCGGCGGTCGGCGAGCCGTGGGGGTCGCGCTGCTGCGGAGAGGGGCAGATGGCTTTGGGGTCTTTTCCCCGGAGCGAGTGCAGGTAAAGCTTCGCGGGGTTTATCACGCCCCTCTCCTTCCCTCGTACTCCGGTTCGGGCTTTCGGCTGCCGGTTTTCACCTCTGCGCCGTTAAGATTTTGGCTGCAGAGTTTCAGCATCGGCCCTTGGCTGGCATGGCTCGGTTTCTGCGGCGTCTCGCCAGCCCCGCCGCGCGTTCCTCGTCCCCTCGGGATAACGCTTGTGGAATCACCGACGGGATTTGCGTGTGCTCTGGCAAGAGTTACTCAGCGTGTCCTGCAGCGACTTCCCTTTGATCCTTGCACCTCCAGTCTGCGTCTCCGAGCTGACACGCACCGGTTTATCACGTGGGTCCGGAAGTTGAAAAGGCAAAACCAGCAGCCAGACCCACAATCCATCCGCTTTGGGAGCAGCAGCGTCCGCGTAGCAACTGTTCGGCCCAAAGCAAAGCGTCGGGGCAGTGTGCTCGAACACCGCGGGGGCTGGCAGCCGGGATTGGGGGTCCGGAAGATGGCAACTCGCCGCTCTCCGCTCCCTGCGGGTTTTGGGCACGGCCGTGACGGCGCGAAGACCCTCGTTGAACCGGCCGCCTGGCACGCGTCTGCTCGGAGGGGACAAGCCGCTCGGTCCAAAAGGCGTTTTACGTCATCCGTCGCGCCTGCCCGAGGGGGCTTGGACATGATTGGAGGTGCCAGAAAAAGAACATAAAGCACGCCAAGAGAGACGGTGATCACCTCTTCTCAAACCTGCCCCCTCAAGAAAAGGATTGCGTCGTTTCCCAGGCCCGGCTCCGCGCTCGCGGCGCGGCTCGCAGCCCCGCGCAGTCTCCACGTTGGGGCCACGCCGTGGCGAGGAAGCGGCGGGCAGGAAAACCTGCGGCAATGCTTCGAGGCGCGGCGAAACCCCTGTCCTGACACGAGGCGCGAGATCTTCCTTGTCGAGGGCCCCGGAGAGATCGCCTCCGTACCAGGATGTCCTGCTGCTTGTTCGGCGTGATGTCTGGGGGATAAAAGACAAGGGCAGTTACTCTTTCTCCAGCTAAACAAGCGTGAACTGTGCAACACCTCACTACAACTTAAACATTCTTACAGACACAACAGTAGGTGCCACACCTGCGTAGAACACGAGGGCGTAGGTGACCAGCCTGTTTTCAAGAAGGATTGCATTTCTAAACGAAATTTCAAAGAAGTGATTTCTAATCCCGTGAGAAGTAAAGCACGTGTCGTTGTCACAGTGAATGCTGCCCCTTTTTTCGAAGAAATTATTCCCATCCTGTTGATTTCAGTTCCTCTTTGTCTTTTTTTTAACGCAAAAAACGTGTTTGCGCTAGAGTCTGAAATGCATTTCGCTTTTCTGGATATCTTTGGGGTTGTGCATTAATTTCACATTAATAATGAGGAGTGTTCTGTGGATATTGGTTTTAATCCAGAAATTATTAGAAAAATATTGCAAAACCATGAAATTCTATATTGTCCGTCTGTTTTTCTTTTTTTTTTTTTTATTTTTTTTTTTTTACGATGAACTCCAAAAGAAACCCAGTTAGGTTTTGATTATGTTTCACTTCGCCTTTTCTTTCCAGTTGTCAAGTGGTTGATGGTCGATGCTTTTGGGTCACCCTGAAACAATACTTTTGTCTCACTTCACTTGAGCAAAGAGACGGCAAACGGTTTGATGGACTTAACACAAGTTAATCGTTGAAATTTGCTTTTCCGGCAGCACGGCTCACGGCATTCCTTTTTCTGTCCTCTCTTGCAGTTAATAGCTCGTTATTTAACGGGACGACGGTGCCGTCGGCCGATGAGCTGCTGGATTACTCTACCGAGAGGGTAAGCAGCCCTTGTGAGGACCCTCACGCCGACAGCCCCCGCTGCCCGGCGCGCTGTGAAAACGCGCCGCCGCTCCTTTCGGCGCGCTCACTTGACCCTCCGAGGATTTCTCGTAGTCCCGCGTGCGGAATGCCGTGTGCGCGGCTTGGTGATGTTAATGCCCTGCTGATGGCGGCCGCTTTGGTGGGGGTGCGTGGCAGGAGGCTGGTGGTTCTCCGGGCGGTCAGCGAGAGCCCCGTCTCCAGGGCTGCAAGGGCAGGAGTGCTGTGGCCAGCCCTTCCTTTGGAAGGTCCTGTTGCCATCCCGTTCTTGGATTTTTCCTGTAGCTAACCCTGGCTTTTCCACATTTCCCGCCGGTGGTGAGCTCTGGATGATGAGGAGAGATGAACGGAGCTTGGTGGGGTCAGACACGTTTGTCTTTGGTGCAGGGGGACGAAGTTGAGACGCAGGATAACAGCTTTCTGCTGAAGAATACCGATTCCTCCTGCCCGTGTTTCTTGTTGCGTGGTGGCCGCTCCGGCGCGGCGTCGGGTGGCCCAGCAGAAAGGGAATGGTTTCTGAGCTGTCTGCAGGCATGAGGAGCGCGAGAGACCAACCTGAAGGCAAGAGCGTTGCCCAGGCTCCCCGAGGGATCAGTCGCGGGGTGACGAAACACCAGGGAGGGCTCCCGCTCCCCAGAGCCTGGCTCTGGTTTCCAGGAGACCTGAAACTCCTCTGGAGTTTCAAAGGAAAACCCAAGTCTGGGGACGCGGGGCAGGGATTGTGGGATCGGGCAGAGCAGCCCTGGTACAAATCCTGCCAGGGGACGAAGCAAGATCACACCGGGGGGGTCTCCCGAAGAAGAGAGGTGCCCTCTTCTCTCCGCTCTCTGACACCCCAAGTGGTAATCTGGCCTATTGAGCGCTCTCCGGTGCTTATTTCTGCCGATGGAAAATAGCAACGTGTAAAATTTGCCCCCCAAACATGTGTTTCTTAGTTCACCTCCCTGCCTTGGGAGCCACGCTTTATCTCCCGCTGGTGCCGCCGGGCCGGCCGCGGCCAGGGCAGATGGGCAGAAATCCTGGTGGCGAGGGACAAAGTGCTGCTGCTCGGTGCCGCGCGGAGACAGCGCTCGTCCCGGCGCTGACGAGTTAATTAGAGGGGCAGGGAGGGGAAAAGCCCCTTCCTCGGGCTCTGCTTCCCCACGAGCCTTGGGAAATCACCTAACGCGTCCTGCGCGGCCCCGGGTTCTGCCGTGAGAGCCAGGCATCGCTAGTGACGAGGTATTCCGATGAGCGTGGAAGCAATTCAAGGAAATTCAAGCGCAGGTTCTCACTTGGCAAGACCCTAGGGAAGAGACCCTCGGCTCCGGCTGACGGCAAGGCAGACCGTTGTGTGTCGGGGGGTGCTGGGTTGGGAGCCGGCGGGTGAGCGGGTGCTCCGGGACCTTTCCTACCAGCCCCGCAGTCCCGCTCTGCCGCTGCGCTGCCTGGGCGCCCGGGGCGGGCTGCAGGGCTCTGCGGAGGGGGAACCGAGCCTCAGCACCCTTCCGACTGCTTGTCTGGGAAACGGAGCGCAATCTGGTAACTCCAGCTGCGCCGAGACGGCAACTGAACATTATTTACGGCGATTTAACGTTGTTTACAGCACGGGCCAGCTTTTTCTTTGCACGCGCGGCGTTCTGCGGGCGCTGACGGCACCCAGTAAGTGCAGGTGCCTCCTGCAGAAGCCCCCTGACGCCAGTGGGCGTTAGGCGAGCTCAAGCCTTGTTTCTAGAAAGGGCAAGGAAGGGAATTTTTTGCTGCGGTCTTGATCCGAGAGAAGCGGTTTTGGGTTGGGCAGTGCTGGCAGTGAACGAGCAGCGGGGAGCGGATGTAGAGGTGGTCTCGGGCCACTTCAGCTTCTGCGTGAGGTTTCCCGCGTTGCCTTTCCACTGGAGAAAACGCGGAGTGTGTCTGGCAGACCGCAGCAGAGGTCGAAAGATCTCTGTCTTCTTCCCAAGCCAGTTGTCCTCAGTTCCCAGGTAATACCGTCCTCTGCCCGGGTTAAGATCCATTCTGTCTGCGCAGAAGCACAGGGATTTTCAGCCCCGGCTCCGTGCCTCCCTTTTCCTCCCGGTATTTTTCCCGATGCTCTGTCCCCGTTCCTGTCCTAGCACGAGCCGTGTTTGCAGGAGCGCAGCTTTACGGAGACGTTCTCTTGCTTCCCGCAGAACAGCACCGTCGACTGGTCGTCTCTGACAGCGAAGGAGTGCTTGAAATACAGGGGACAACTTGTGGGCAACAACTGCGGATACGTCCCTGACATCACCCTCATGTCTTTCATCCTCTTTTTTGGCACTTACACCTGCTCCATGGCCCTGAAGAAATTCAAGACCAGTCGCTACTTTCCAACCACTGTAAGTATCTCCTTTCACCCTAGCTGTCTCTTTCCTCCTTCAGCCTCCAAAGACCAGCCCTCCTTTGGGTCTAGCCTTAAGAAATCAGAGCCCTTCAGGCACATACAGTTCCAGGTGGCCGTTTTCAGCGTCGGAGAGCGCGCTGAGTGTGACGTACGGGCTCTGGGGTAGGATACGTGGCCGTTCCGCAGGGCTCCCGCGACCCAAAGGGGCTGTTAATGCTTATGGCAGCAGTCTGCCCGCTCAGAGCCGGCGGGAGCATTTGGGGAGGAAGCCGGTTGCGTTGTCACCGAGTAAAAGCGGGTAAGCGAGCTGTCTGTATAGAACGGGAGAGCAGAGATGCATCTTTGGTATTACCACGTAGCATCTGAAATACTCAGAAATCAATGCGAAAATGTTGAACTCGCCTACAGTCCGTGTCTGGTCGACCTGTTACGGTAGGGACCTAAAGCAGAAATTCCCTTTCTTAGGATCAGATGCCAAATAAGGATGACCTGAAAAACCTCAGCATTGATTTAAACGAGATTTTGCTCAGACTTACAGCCAGCTTAAATGCCCCTTTGAGGTGCATCTGCTTGTTTTGTCTCCCTGACCAAAGGCACCACGACACGCGTGCGAGCTGGCGGTTTCCGTGTGTACCAAAGCCGTGTGTCTCTCCAAGACCCGTCCCCCCCCGCATCCCCCCGTTCTTGGCGTGCTGACACGTGGGGATTTATCCTGCATGGATGTTTACTGTTCTGCTGTGTTAGAATTGAACCTCTATTATTTTTAATAAAAAGGAAACAAATTCCATCCGGGCTGGAATGCAACTCAATTTATCTGTAACCATGCGAACCTGGCAGGAATGTCAGCTCGGAAAAGATCACGCAGCTACGGGCAAGCGCGGCAGGTCCTGCCCAGTTAAAGTTTGGGCTCTGACCAGTGGCAGCTTTAAGTTGCCATATTCCAGCGGCTTCGGTGGAGTCGCGCTCTTAGGGCACGCTGAGGATTGAGCCGAGAAGCACGGTTTGGTTTCCTGTCTGTTGAGGTTGAGTTGTTACTTGAACAGGAAACAATCTCGTCTCCGCCAGTCATACAGAACATTTCGTCTGTCGTGGAAGTTTGGGTCTTCCCATCTTCTAAAGGGAAGTTTGGGACTGTTTCCACTGTCTGGTGTAAAATACCCTTTCTCCCCTTTGCTGTTTTGGTTTTTTTTAATCTTTATTGCAAAATCAGTCATCTTAAAAAAACGGACTTTGGGGGCAACACAGTATTTTTTGTTAAAGCCACATACCTTAGGAACCCCGTGATCACAAGAGAAGCTTGACTCAAGTCAAAAAAGCAGTCTTGGGCCCTGCATAGAAAATCCTGAATATGCGGACCCTAAAGAATCAGAGATCAGAAGGAAACAAGATTTTATAGGTCTAAAAAAGTCGCAATTGTTATTAGGTTTATTTGTGACTGTTCAATATCTATTAATATCGGAAGCGGATCCTGCACAGTCTCTTCGGACGGTGCTGCAGAGGAACGAGGTCTCCGTGGCCGCGGTTGCTGGCTGCTGTCGAACCGCACAGCAGCGAGACTGCCTCGAAGGATCCGTAGGGGGGTTCCTTGCAAGAGCAGTTTTCTCTTTCCTTGGGCTTGTTTTCATGCTTCCATTTAGGCCTAATTGTCCGGCTTTCCGGCAAGGCAGTAAGGTACCAAGGCACGCTGAGGCAAACGGCACCAGACGTGACGGCGCGCGCCTTTGTTTCTATGAAAAGAAGCGATGAGCTTGTATTGCGGCCGGACACAAGCCCGGAGTATCGCATAGAAACTAAAGCGTGGGTGAAACGGTCTTTCCTCGTACTAAGTACTGATGTGATATCAACTTCTGTTTCAGGCCCGGAAGCTCATCAGTGACTTTGCCATTATCTTGTCCATTTTGATTTTCTGTGGAATAGATGCCCTGGTAGGTGTGGACACACCAAAACTCATTGTGCCAAGTGAATTCAAGGTACGTCGTTGTCAGCTTGTTCGGTGGCCTTGGGAAGAGGTTCTCTTTTCCACCTGTCTGCCCCATGTGAAAGGACTTGCCCTCAAAACAGGAGAGTAGTCAGCTGTCTGGAAAGGGCCGTTTTACTCAGATGATACCCGTTTTATTTGCATCATTGTGGTTGGCTGATGTAGCTCCTAAATCCTGCCTCCGTGCTTTGAACCTTTTGTTGCTGCTAATGGGAAGGATGAAGTTGTTGCCAACCTCAGGTCTCTCCTTGTAGCCCCGTTGCTGGAAGTACGAGTGTATTTAGATGTCATCGCGCCTATATTGCGGCTCTAATGCAAGCTTTCCTTTCCTTGCCCTTAAAAGCCAACCAGTCCCGAGAGGGGTTGGTTCATCCCACCTTTTGGAGGGAACCCGTGGTGGGTGTACCTGGCAGCAGCCATCCCTGCGCTGCTGGTGACTATCCTCATCTTCATGGACCAGCAAATCACAGCCGTCATCGTCAACAGGAAGGAGCACAAGCTCAAGGTGGGTGTGCTTTGTGTCTTGCACGCGTGCCGAGAGCTGCCCGGTGTTTTTTCTGTGCTAGAGACGGAGGAGGGTCCGTGGGAGCGTTGAACGTACATGCCACCGCAGAAACGTCGTTGCTGGCGTTTAACAACAATATTTATTTTGTTGACTAGCGGAGAGGTTTTGCCAGGAAAACCGCTGATACGGTTGAAAATCTTGAGCGTTGCGCAAACAGCGTTCGCCTTCCTCCTAGACCAGGGACCCCGTGCAGGGCCAACTCGCAGTGTCGCGTTCAGTAAGCGCTTGCTAATGTTGATTGGCTTCACCATCGTGCGGCCTGAAGCATTCCCACAGGAGGAGCTTTGGGATTGCTTCTCCCTTTTCCGTCGCAAACAGGTCCCATGCCAGGAACAGTCGGATCTCACCCCACCAGCCGGCTACCCCTTCCCTCCCAGGGCGAGGAGAGGACTTAGACCCATCGCGTCCTACCCGCTGCTCTTCTGGCGAAGGCCTGGCAAGAGCCGGTAGAAATGAGAGCAGCCCTCCTTTGAGAGGCAGAACTTTTGTTTAAAGCTCCTTTTCTTGTCCACATAAACCCAAAAAGTTTCTTAACACCTTTACAATACTTTGATCTATCCTTGCAAGAGTAAAGGGAAGTTTCCCTAGAGAAGTTTCCTTAGAGAAACTAGTCCCGGACTCAAGCCCAGCTAAACCTCTCGTCTAGCATCAGATGACTCTTAACATCTAATTTTCCTCCTCTCTCAAAGACACGGACCTGTTCCTTATCATCCGCTGCTGTTTGTAAGGAGGGCACGTTGCTCCGTGATTGCGGTCGGCTTTCCTCCTGCGTTTCTGCCATAGCCTCGAAGGGCAGGCTTTGTCGGCGTGATGCGTCAGCATGGACAGGAAAGGTCACGCAGGGCTCTGCGGAGAGTGCCCGTGTTTGGGAGCTCAGGCTTGCTGTGGGGAGAGGCGGTGAGCTTGGCAGGGCCTCCTCCCTCAGGAGCTCGGCTTTGACCTGAGCCGGGACCTAATTTTCATTCGCACAGCACCGCGTTACTGCGTCCAAGTCCAAATGTCTCTCACCTTATCACAGCGGGCAGAGTTTCTCTGGATGCGAGAAGCCCCTCTTGCTGCACTTACCGTCTCAGACGATCGCTGGCGGGTGTTCCCAGCCACCGGCAGAACAAGGTCTCTTTGTGTCACGACCGTCCCCGAGCGGGCACGGCACGTCCGTGGGGCTGTCAGCTGCTCTGAAGGAGATTTTTGGGGCGCCGGGGCGATCGCAGGACCCCACTGGTGGTCCAAGTACGACAGCCGTGTTGGCTGTACAGGGCTGGGAAATACAAGCAATAAGCTGAAGAGATTTGGGACATACCACGGGCACAGCCGCAGTTGGATGTTATTTAGAGAGGAGCTTTATATCCGCTGACATAGAACAGCCTAGCATGTAGTACTGTTTTTAAAATAAACTTTCCAGACCGGCGCTATGCAGTTTTTCGTGCCTGTAGGGTTTTTCCTTTCCCTGCGCAGTCAGTTTTATTGGAAAATATTAAATTCCTGTAAAAGAAGACTCTCCCTTCCTGCTCTCGGGCCACGTTTCGAGTGGTCAAACCCGTGAGAGTAAAGACTCCCCGAGTGCTGGCTCGGTGTTTGGATACCTGTTCTATTGAGAGCCCTTGGAAACGAGAATGGAGCTTTTACTTGGAAAAGAGGAGGATGTACCGATTCCCGTGGTCACCGTGGACACGAGACAACCGACGTGTGCTTTAAGACCGTCCCGAGCCTGCCCTGGAGGAGGAGGTCAGAGTCACGGGGAGCGGGAAGGTTTGCTGTGAGGGTGACGAGTGCTGGCTGGTGGTCTTAGGGGCTGGTTTAAAACCCCTCCGCAGAGCCCAGCCCTCCTCGCCAGCTGGGTCTGGGCAGGGCTATTCAGTACCGTGCGCGCGTCGTCCTCGGGGGAGGCGGATCATCGGCAGGCTCTCAGGTTGAGGTCTGTCTCCGGCACCTAGCTGCACCACCAGACGCATCGTTTTCCTCGTCACCGGAGGAATCTATTCACTGTTTCTCCCCCACGAAGAAGAGACCCCTCATCCCTTCGGCTTATAGGCACTGCAGGGGGTTGTGCTATCAACACCGGGCGTAGGTTTTTAGTAACGCAGCATGAACGCTCCAGCAGAGTACTGTTTCATATAAAAACCCGTGTCCTGCTTCCTCGTTACGGTTGCGAGCACAGGCTTTTGTTTAACTGGGGGCTCTCGAGCGCGATCCCGCTCCTCTGCACCAAAAAGCACCTCCACACGCCACATCTCCCCTCGGCCAAACGGAGGACGGGGTTTTTTTTTTTTCCGCTGGTGCTTTGCTAAAGTCTTGGCAGGGCCAGCCAAGGTAAGCAGCGCACTGATGCGGAAAACAATGAGGACTGTTCAAGATGAAGCGGGTTGCTTTGCCTCCTGGGTCACCAAGTAGGTCCGGATCGTTTGTTCTTTCCAAGAAAATCAAATTGAACGGGATTAAAAAAAGGTTAATCTTGTTGAAAATAGCAAACCTCAGAGATTCGCCTGGTGTTTTTCTGAAGATCCCTTTCTTTAGTGGCTCTTTTGTTTCTTCGCTTCTCTTGGCGCTCGGGGCTGGTGGCTTTCCTGTGTGAGTTCATTAAAGGATTTCAAAAACAGACGATCAGAGGTCTTTAAAACGGGTTTTTGAGGGCAGCTTTCTCCTCGCGATAGGGCGCGAGCCCATCAGCTGCTGATGCTTTCCCCAGGAGCGGGCAGGGCTGGGAGTTGAGGGACGAGCCTCGGGCAGGAGGCACCATCAGCCGGGCTCAGCCCGGTTGTGAAGTCCCGACTGTGGGATCCCGCGGTTGCTCCTCGCCCTGAAATCGGGAGTTCGGATCCGAGACACCAAACGGTGCCTCTGGGCAGGCACCCTGTTTCTGCCACGTTGCTTTCAGGTGGACTTCACTAAGTCCTTACACTGAGAGTTGTTTTACAACAGCAGCCTAAAACCTATGTCAGGCTTTGGGCTGGCTTCAAAGGGCGGTTTGGGTGTTCGGAGCTCAGCGCGCATCCCAGCCGTCACTTCCACGGACGCGAGACGACTTGGCGCACAGAGGTGCCGCTCTCGGCCTCCCGCCGCCTCCGGACGGGTCCTGTGCCCTGCTAGCCGGGCAGCAGGACCAACGGCTCGCACCGTCGCGGGCCGCGCTCTGCTTTGCAGGCGATCTTCCGTCCGCTTGCCCGCGCCGAGCTCTCTTGCTGCCGTAACCGTCTCGTCCTGTCAAAACGGGCCGTCGTGGTTTTGCACGAGAGATAGATATATATATATATACATTGAGAGCTTGCTTATGCCATTTACAAGAGACGTGGCGTATCTCCCCAGACACTTTTTGGTGAAGGTGGTGCTCTCTGATTGTCTTCGACTCCTGGTCCGCTGCGTCAGGGACCTCGTGAAGAGCTGCTCGGCTGGTGGCCGGGCTTGCCTTGGGCCAGCTCCACCCCCGAGCACTGCGTCCTCTACACGAGGTCCTTGGTCTTTTGCAGCTGCTTGCGAGTCTGCCGCTCTCCTGCGCTTACCGCATGCTGCTGTTTGCAGAGCTTGCCAGAACTGCAACGGCTTCCCGGTTTTCCCTGCGGAGACGGGGAATTCATCCTTTAAGGAGCACTGTGTCCTACTCGGGTATTTTTTATAACCGTTTCTGTTGGCCAGAAGATGCTGTGGAAGGAAATGCTGCTTGTTTGGTGACCCTCTGGCCCTTCTGGAGGTATTTTGAGTCATTAAGCTGAGGGTTGTCTGTCTCCCTTCGCAGAAAGGTGCTGGATATCATCTGGATTTGTTCTGGGTGGCCATCCTGATGATCATCTGCTCCTTCATGGGTCTGCCCTGGTACGTTGCCGCTACCGTGATCTCCATCGCTCATATTGACAGCTTGAAGATGGAGACGGAAACTTCAGCCCCTGGAGAACAGCCCAAGTTTTTGGGAGTGAGGTATGTCAGACCAGAAGGGCCTGAAGGGCCTGTTTGCCCCCAAAGGGCGGTTGGTGCCGTAAATGCTCCTGCTTCGAGGGGACACGTGCTCGAGGGTCGAGAGCGAATAGCTCTTAGATTTGCTGTCAGTCTTCGGATCAGCTGTGCTTCCTTACAGCTTTTTTTTTCCTTTTTTTCTGTCCGCAGAGGGTATAGCCAGTTAGAAGTTGATGTGGCGTAGCCTTTATTTGCAAATACTCTTTCTTGAAAAGGAACACGACTGTTGTAGTACATGCATGCCTGTAGACGGGGAGAGCCTGGGCAAACGCGGGGGAGCAATGGGGGGAGACTTGGCACCGGAGCTTAGACCGTTCCTCGGTCTGCTTTGGGCAGAAGTCACCCCAAAATACACAAAGCTTTACAGAGCGAGTCCAGTGCCCGTGGGACACTGCGACGTTGTCACGAAGAATTTCGTGCCGCTTTCTTCGTGCGTCCAAACCGGGTGTGAGATTTAGCGGCGCAAGTCTTGGGCAAATCCCCCCGTAACTCCTCAAAAGTTTATTTGGCCAGACCAGACGCAGTTTTCCAGTGTTTGAGAAAGGAGATGAATTTGCTGCACGTTTCCTTGTCCATGCAAATTAGACAGGCATTCATTACCAAACATAATGGTAAAAAATGCAAACCTGTCGTGCCTAGAGCAATCAGCTCTACTTAATCAATCAAGCAATTTTTTCTGTATTCAGTTGCCTTAATTAAGTGATCTGAAGTGCTTTCAATAGGAGCGCTGCTGGAGATCGGGCCGCTCGTTTGGGCAACAAAATAGAAATTCAGTGGCCTAACTGTCAGTCCTCTGAAATATTAGGGCCAAAAGTGTTTGTGGGTGTAGGGAGCGGCTGTGGGTGCCAAGGGACGCACATCTTCAGCACCCCGCGACGGCCCGGACCTGTTCTCCAAACTGCTGGAGTGCTACGACCAGGACTCACAACGTGCTAGTAAATTGAGAGTGTGGAGAGCTCGTGATTTATTACCTATTTGCACGCTGTAGGCGGTGCCGTGCGGAGCAGTTGGATTGCTAGTTAACGGTTTCTGATGTTGAAGATGTACGCACGCTCCTCCTTCCTCCTCCGCTGATCCCCAAGCAGCGGAGCTGGGCCAGCGTACCAAACCTGACCTCGGGTTTGATAAAGAGCTGTCTCAGGCTTAGTCAGGCTCAAGGCGCCCGCCTGACGCTGTTGGCTTGGCATCGCCACTCTGCCTTGGCACCGGGGCCGCAAAAACGAGTTGTCGGGTTTTTACGTTGGTTTTGAGTGCCCCGAGAGGGAATAAAACCAGAGTGGTGCTGAAGCCATCCTGCTCACCCGGTGATTTTGTTTCAGGGAGCAGAGAGTCACTGGAGTCATCGTTTTCATCCTGACCGGCGTGTCCGTCTTCATGGCTCCCATCCTCAAGGTAAGGACATCGCCTCTCCTGCCGCCTCCTGCTCGCGCAGCCCAAGTAGGGCCACAGCAACTCTCGGGTGGTTTGATGCTGGTCGCTGAAGTGCGGAAAAGGAGATTAGCGGCAATTACTGATGCAGTTTTACAGTTTTCTGGAAGCTTAAAAACCTTCTGGAAGGAAAAAATAACATGGTTGTAGTGTGCTAGATAGTGACAGAATCACAGAATCATCTAGGTTGGAAAAGACCTTTAAGATCATCAAGTCCAACCGCTAACCTAACCTTGCCATCCCAGAGTTCAGGGCTGGTGGTCTGGGGGGCTGTGATTCTTTTTCATTTTAAGATTTTTCTTCCATGTTTGTATAAAGTTAAGATTCTTTTCATTTTGCACTCTTATACTTCTGCTGTGCCTGTGTTTTATGGAAAATATATTGCGGATAAAGCTTGAGAGAGCCTTCTGGAAGGATGGTGGGCAACATGGTAGAGTTGCTGTGCAGAAGACACAGGTGAACAGATGAATACGTAGTTTTAAAAGCACTTTTGGATTTATTTCGGGGTGCGCACGCCTTAACGCGTGTACCCGAAGAAAATCTGCGTTCGGTGCTTACGCACAGGCCGTGTGCGTGGCCCACTGAGAGGACGAGGGGGTTTTGATGCGAGAGAAGACGCAGAGCCGGTGGCAATGAGCAGAGCCTACAGCTGATGGTATGAGTCCGTGGGTACAGCTTGGGCCAAAAATCTTGGGGACCGCTGCCGTGGCGGAGCTGTACCCCGCCTGGTGCAGCTGCCGAGGAAGACGCCTCAGCAACGCGAGGCTCCTGCGCTTTGCCTGGCTTTGGTTTTTTTTTTTTAAAAAACAGCCAGCACAGCAATCAAATTTTGATTCCTTCAGGCTGGATCCTCCTAAAATAGCATATCCCTTGTCGCTCAGAAGCGATGCCCAGCTCAGCAGTATGGAAAACCTCTTTCTGGAGGAAGCAGTGCGACCAAATGTGATTTCTTCATCTCCCAAACTTTTTTTTTCTTGCGAGTTTAGCCCAGGCTCTGGACAGACGTGTGGCTGACGTACCTTTTGATGTAGACAGGTAGCTCTTTTCCAAGACCTGAAATTTGTTGGCACGTAGCCACAGAGAAACACATCCTGCGTGGATCCGGCTTGCCCCGTGTCTTGTGGAGGATACTGCCTTCTCCGGGGAAGCGGCACCACGTGCAAGAACAACGGGAGACGTCAGCTGCAGAAGTCCGTCTCCGTGGATCCGTTGACCGATGGTACCGGCAGAAGATGTCAGACCGGTAACATAGGTACTGAAGCAGTGGCACCGTGCGCCGTACCTCCGTGACGGAGCAGATGGGTGTCTGGAGAAGCATTTCCGGAGGAGGCAAATGAGTTTTTGGCCACGAGGAGGTTGGAAGCCCCGGGGGCTGTGGGGCACAGTTAGATGTGAGCCGAAGGGGAGGGACGGCGCTGCCTGTGTACGCAGCGGCGACAGCGGCTTTACGAAGTCAGCGTGTGCCTATTCCCGATTCCTAAGGTTGTGTTTACAACTAGCAGATTTTTGTGTCTTGGTAACAGTTTCCTCCTCCGCACAAACAGGCATTTCCGTGCCATTAATTTAATGCCTGATGATTGTAGCAATTCTGTTTGCTAGTTGATGTGACCTTTCCCTGCAAGATCTCCCTTCCTCTGTTCCACCGGGGTCTATTATTTCCCCCGTTATTGCTTCATTCATTAATTATTTGCCTGTGCTTCCCCTAAGAAGGCATACGGGGAGGATCCCGGCGGGAGGACGCCTGAGGATAAACCGGCACGCTCCTCGCCCACGTGCCGGCGAGCGGCACCTGGCAGGGTTTCAGGACCTTTCCCAAACTCCGGAGGCCGGGTCTCCCGCTCGGGAGAGCTGCTTTGCTAAATGCCTTGCAGAGGACGGAGTCTTCTCACGGCAGCGGCACACTGACCGCTGAGGATCCCAAATTGAATAAAAGGGGCGATCCACAGAATAATCTCAGCTTGGGTTTTTGTGGGTTTGGCGGCGTTTGCGCTGGTTGTCAACGTCACCGATGTTTCTGCTCAGTGATGGCAGATCTCCACCGAAACATCCTCGGCCCTGCTAGGAGAAGGACGGGCGCTTTCCTGTAAATGCGCTTTTAATTCTGTTGGCTAGCAGCAGGTTTGCTCGGAGTGCCTGAGCCAGCGACCCCATCGTTAGTGAATACTTTGGCAAAAGAAAGTCTTCCAAAATGAAAGCGCCGCTCGCCACTCTGCGGGATAATGTACTGCAGTTTCACCTCGGGATGATTTATTTATCAGGGAATGGTGAAATAATATTTGGACATTTTTCTTTTTAAAAAAAAAAAAAAAGAAATAGCAGGGGAGAGAAAGAGAGCAATGTAAATGAACTAGAAAGCTAAACTCCCGCAGCCTCCTGCCCTGTTTGCCGGAGGAGGTGCTATTCTGTATCGTCTAATCCCTTTGGATTTGAATCCCTCGGACACCCACAGCCCTGGAACCACACGCTGGCTCCCCGCGACGGCGATGGCAGACTGTTGCGGACAAAACATTTGGCTTTGAATCTGAAATACCAGCACAGCTCGCTCGAGGCAGCAAACAAATCAAGTGGAAGGATAAATCAGCAGTCGAGAGGACGACGCAACGCTGGATAACTGCCGAGTTGTTTGCCTGTGCAGTGAGTTGCCTGCAGAGGCTGGAAGACAAAGGTTGCGCGGGAGCCTCGGCTGTGCCGCGGCTGCCGTTCAGTGGCAGCGGCCCGTCACTGCACAGAGGCTTTCCTTCGGCGACGGCGGCGGAGCTCTTTCCGTCCGTCGAGGTTCGAGTCAATCGCACAGAGGCCGATATTCGGGTCCTGCGTGCGGTTTGTGCCCGAGCGTTCCCGTTCGCGTCGCGCCAGGCTGGCTGCGCGCCGTTCGGTTGCGGGGCCGAGGAGCGGTTCCTCCGCTTGGCAGCCGCGCCGTGGCTTTTGCCGGCGAGGAAGGCTTTGTGCTCGAGGTCGGAGGTGCGGATACTCGTGGTTACCCTGCGCCTTCCTCGCTTCTGAAGGAAGATGTCCCTGACATCAGGACCGGTGACGGAGGAATGGGCCGCACTTAGCGCCTGGGGGAGCAGAAACTGATGTTTCAAAGGAGGGATCCTGGCAATGAAGAAAGTAACTCGCGGTCCCGTACTTGCGAACAGTTACGGATTAATGTGAGTGAAAGATGGGAGCGGTCGGAGATTTGGTTGGCATGACCGTCGTCGCTGCGGTGGGTCCCCAGAGCCTCTCTGGATGGCTTGCACGGCTGACTGAGCTGGACATACCACAGGCTCACGCTGCCTTTTCTTCTTCTCTACCTTCTCCTTCTAGTCTCACCAGAAACCAAGAGGTGAATCCCAGTTTGAAGCCTCCTGGAACATGTTTACCCCACCTCTCCTTTAATTTGCTGACGGACTGG
Organism: Aramus guarauna; assembly: GCA_013400195.1. Lineage (NCBI taxonomy): Eukaryota > Metazoa > Chordata > Aves > Gruiformes > Aramidae > Aramus > Aramus guarauna. The sequence goes on along the minus strand of VXBL01006188.1, from coordinate 25,410 downwards.
CGCTGGCCGGCTTCGTTGCCTTGGGTCCTTGGAGAGGGGTCCAAGTCGCAGTGAAGCGGAGAGCCCAGGGCTCCTGCAGCGCCTGCCCTGCTCCTCAGCCCTCCGGTGAATCCCACAAACATTCTCACACCTCTCAAAGCACAGCAGAAGGGTTGCTCGCTTTATTACTCCGCGTTGTCCACTCGTAGGTGCAATCTGAGTCGCTGACAGGCCAGGAACTACATCCCCCAGCGTGTTCACGGTGCGTCGTGTCCGGGGGGATTGTTTGCTCAGTTTTCTCCTGCTCTTTCCCCGCAGTTCATTCCCATGCCGGTGCTCTACGGCGTCTTCCTCTACATGGGTGTCGCTTCCCTCAACGGCGTGCAGGTGAGTCCCTCCGACGACCAGGCTCCTCGCCGAGCCTTCTCCATGAGACGGCAATCATGAACCGGCGCGGGGTGTGTGTCACAACCCTCCGGCCTTTCCCTTCTCCTTTCCCTTCCCTTCCCGGGAGGGCGGCAGGGGTTTCCAGACGTTGCCGCCGGCTGGCTGGCCCTCCCAAGGGTCACACCAAAAGGGAGCCATCCTTTCAGGAGGGAGGGTGGCCCAGTCTGGTCCCTGTGAGCGATGGCGGGGCGCTTTGGGAAGACCCAGGGGCACTTTGGGAAGACCCAGGGGCCTTTTGGGAAGACCTCGGCAATGCTGAAGGGTAGCGTACGCTTCCAGAGGCCCCGTGCCCGGAGTCCTCTGCCGGGACGTCTGTCGCAGGCTGGAGGAAAACAAGGGAAGGAGATGTATGGCGGCGGGGTTATTGCGCAGCCTTAACGAGCGGGAACATTGCTGTTTGCCGGGGAGGGGAAGCCAAGCCCTTCTCTTTGTCGTTGAGGAAACGTTACGTAAGGAGCCTTTCTCCCAGCGCAGCGTCCGTAATTGGCCCTCGGAAGCTGGAAGTGGGTTTTGTTGCTTTCTGGCACCCTCTTAATTGCGGCCTTTCTTTTGAGCGCCTGGCTGTGCTCTAAGGGGAAAGGACTGCCTGTTCTCTGAGCACCATGAGAATTTCCTTGGGTGTTCTTGAAAAAGGCCCGGGCTTTCATTGCCTCGTGTGAGACCCTTCGGGGCAGGGGACAACGAGGGGATTGTAATGGTCGCCCTGGGGTTGGTTCTCCCGGAGGGGATTTCCCCTGCTGCCCGGCCCAGGTGGTCGGGGGACTGGGCGGCTCGTTTGTCCCTGATGGAGGATGTTTTTCACTTGATGAGAAATCCCGATTTTTGGGTGAACTCCAAGTCCATCCGGTCCAGCACGGGGCAAGGGACGCTGCCGGCAAAGCTGCCCGTCTTCCTCGCTCTTTGGTTAGCTGCCCTTCTGTTCTCTGGTAACGTGATGGCCGCCCTCACCTCTGCTCCCAGTTTATTTGGGAGGGGAAAAAAAAAAACAAATTTTAAATGCTGAATGTCATTCCTTGGCAGGAGCAGGGCAGAGGAGGGCGGCAGAAGCGACCCAGAGTTTGATGCTGACCGTAGTTTTGGCATTCATCTCGTTTTCTCTGTTTTTTGGGTAACAAAGTGCTTCCTTCAAGAGAAGGCGCCCTGAGTGCCCCGCCGCAGCAGATCGGGCCCGTTCTTTTGAAGCCATTTCCACCGACACCTCCGTTCTGGGCTTAGACCCGCTGCTTAAGACAAAGGCCCCCCAAGCCTTGCTTTGAGAGACGCTTCGCTCCTGTGCCTCTGTTTAGTTCCCAAATAGAGAGTAGAGCTGGGACCTTCGCTTGAGAGGGCTGAATTTGCGTGTCCAGCCCACCGTACGTTAAGCGCAAGTCAGTGAGGGTAGAGGAGCTGTGCTGGATTTTCCGCTGGGTTTCTTTTATGGAGGGAAAGCAAGTTGATCCAAGGTCACACTTCACAGCGGAATAACGCTTTTGTATCTCTCTTGTCGTGTGTCCTGGGTTGCGTTTAAATGCTCGTTTCTTTTCCTTTGCAGTTCATGGATCGTCTGAAGCTGCTCTTGATGCCTCTAAAACACCAGCCTGACTTTATCTACCTGCGCCACGTCCCGCTGCGCAGGGTCCATCTGTTCACCTTCCTGCAGGTGGTGTGCCTGGCCCTCCTCTGGATCCTCAAGTCGACCGTGGCTGCTATCATATTCCCCGTCATGGTAGGCGACCTTCTCCTTCGCGTCCCTCCCGTGGCAGCCTGCGCCCTTCCACGCGCGGCCGTACCCTCCCGTAGACGGGCAAAGCCAACCCGTCCCTGTCAAATCCCCAGCCCGGGGCTCTGCCTGCGTTCGCGGCGCTGATGTACGACTGCACGGGGCCAAGTGTTGCCGTCGCTGCCTTTACATAAACCCTCTGGAGGAAAACAAGCCCGGAAAGTTAATTTTTCTCCAGAAAGGTGTCGTTAGCTTGAGCGTTCCTGGCTGCCAAGGTTAGATTTGCCGTGTTTTGTCCTTGAGCTGCATGAACGAATGAGGGGTGCGGGGTTTTCCTCTTTTAGCCCACACTAATTACCCTACAGAAAATATCTCCCTCGCTTTCAAAGAGTGCAAATTGGCAAAACCAAGAAGGAGGCTGACTGCAAAGAGGTGTGCCAAACAGAGGGGAAGGATTAGCTAAATCAAGAGCAAAACAAGCCATGTCTTTGCCCTTGAGCTTGAGTAAAAAGGCTCTAATGTTGATTCGTGCTTTTCACACAGGAGGATGATATACGTAAGTTTGTAGGATGCGTGTCCTCTTTCTAATAATGCACGTCAGAGTCCTGTTAAAACTTACTCTGGATGTTGAGAGATAAAACGTTCGTCACGCAGCAGAAACGTTGCTTAGATCCACGCCGTGCAGTCAGTCGGATAGAGGATTTCTGCGTCAAGGAAGGGGAGCAGTGAGACAGGTTTCTGTGCATTTACGTTGTTACTAGAGCTACAGCCACAATTAGGCGCTTACACCAAATAAAAACCAAACGAGTGTTGAGGGGAGTTGATACGTACACTTTGCCTCAGGTCAAAGCTTTACGAAACTCCCTTGAGAAATTTGGTCCTGGTCTCACCCAGCTCACAGACAAGTAGAATTTCAGTTGCGGGTGTCGTTACGACCTGCAGTGCTTATTTAAGGGAGAGAAGGAGGGAAAGCGGAAAACAAAACAAGGAGAAGTGTTTGTTCTCTGATGCTGGTGAAATTAAAAAAGAAAAGGTTATTCAAGTAAAAAAAAAATCCTCCAAATGTTCACGCTGGGACACCTGCTCGTATATAAAGGCGTTAAAAGTCAGCAGTTCCCGCCGACGCGCCGTTCCAGTGCGTTTTCAGCGCTGCTGACAGCTGACTCTAAGGTCTGGACGCTCCTCGTTGCCCCAAGTAGAGAATCTGAGGGAACTCTTGACACTGCTGAAGTTTGGTGTAATGGTGCGCACACAGGGAACGTACAGTCACAGCTTAGATGTAGCTGGATCTGATCCCAAAACCGCAATTATTTGCACTCGTGAACAAAAAAGGCTATAAACTTCCAATTTGTGAATTGGCCAACAGCCAAACCTCTCTTTATTTGAAGGAAAAGCACTTTTAATGCGAAAGTAATTCGGAATGGGATAATCCCGGGTGTCTACATGGCATCTTTCCCCCCTCTGAGTAATTTCTCACTTCTGTAATCGCGTCTTAAGTTACGCAAGGCAGCGACTGAGATCCTTTCCTAGGAATTGTTTGTGCCGTTGATCATCGTTGCTCGGACCAAATTCTTCATCTTAAAGGCAGTCTTCAGTTGTCGGGAATGGGTTAGAGTTTTTCATGGCCAAGTCGAGCTTTCATTCTGTCGGTGACCCTTTGGTAAAGCGTACGTGTGACCTTGGTAGGCTTCTGGTGGTGGTGGTGGTAAACCCACCGCCGACGTAAACACCTATTTCAGACACGTCCCTTCTTTTTCCCCCCCGCAGTGCTTTCAATTGCAGTCTTGCACAGAAAAATAAGCTTTTCCTCCAGTTTCATGCAGCCACAATCCCGCTAAACTTTATTCTGCAAACTCTGAGGGCACGGTTTGGCCCTCAGCTGATTTCTAAAGAGTTCTTATGTCTGGGGAAGCGGTGAGAAAAAAGCAAAGACGATTACTCAGGCTGCCCTTGTGAACCTGCATATGTAGGCTGAATGAAAACAACAAACGAAAATACTCATTTTTTGTGTCTATGGTTTTGCCCAATGCGTGTCCGTTGGATGTTAAAGATGCCCTTTGTCTCTATAGGATGATGACGTGCCCTTTTCTGCACGTCGCTCCTGTTCATTCTGACCTGAAGCAGTCACGCTTCAGACGCTCAAGTTGATAGCGATGCCTCAGGTGGTCACCTTGCTCCCTGCGTGCTCATTTACAACCAGGCTGACAGCGTGTGGGATGGAGGAGCAGCGTCAAGAGGAATGCCCAGAGCGTTCCCAGTTCAAGGTAAAACGTGACTGAGAAGTCCCTCTCTGCCTTTGCAGATCCTGGCACTTGTCGCAGTCAGAAAAGCCATGGACTACCTCTTCTCCCAGCATGACTTAAGCTTCCTTGACGACGTCATTCCAGAAAAGGACAAGAAAAAGAAGGAGGACGAGAAGAAGAAGAAGAAGAAGAAGGGCAGCGTGGACAGTGACAATGATGATGTAAGGAGCTTTCTGCCCTTGTCAAATCACTCATTTCTAGCTAGTTAATCCCCGGGGACGGTCCGTGCCCCCCCCGCCCCAGCTCTGGGGCTTTCCCAGCCTCTTTTGAAGCCGACCAGCTCGGTCCTTTGCTGCAGCAGCAAACGGGCCCCAAACAAACCTTCTTTTCTCCGTTGCCTTCCCTTTGCCAGACGTCACCAGCCTGTGGTAGGTGGCACTTGGGTTGCCAGGAATGAAATCACACTTCCCGCGAGAGCACTAGATACCTGCTGCCCTGTCACGCCCTTTACTAGAACGCCTTTCATCGCCCTGCTTTGCTCATCTTTCCCTCCTCCGCCTTTCTCCCCCGTCATTGTCTTTTGCCTTTTAGAAGGAGAATGGCGTTCGCCAGCAGCTCTGTTACTTCTCAATATATTCTGGTTTTCTTTTCGGATTTTTTTTTTTTTTTAAGTACTCTTTTTAAAAGCACAGAAAGATGTGAGTTGTCATATTGCAGGAAAGACTGTTTTCTGTTGATAATAGCCTGACCTAAATGTTTCCAAAGCATACGTGCCCTTCTGCGGTACGCTCTTTGGTCCTACCTCAGCGTGGCCTAAAATAGCGAAATCTAGCTGCTTACGTCATTACTAAGGGCGGTGACCTCACTAGACCAGACCCACGTGCCTTAGCCTGTTCTATTTTTGACTCTATCTATAATAAGAAGAAACGTAGCCCTCGTGCCTTCAAGCGTTCTCCTACCCAGGTCTAGCGGGAAGTCCAGTCCTATAAGCGCGTGCCGAAGCGCGAGACGCCGGTTGTACGGCAGTTTGTCTCGGAAGCGAGCTGGCTGCCTCGGCCAGCCTGGCCTTGTGCAACGCGAGAAGGGAGCGAGGCTGTAGCCCTTCCAGGCCACGCGGAGAGCGCTTGTTCTGCTCGCCTAGTCGTGGGAGCCAGAGGTCGTCGAGAAGGGCTTTTCCCACCCTACAGGCAGAGGTGAGATCACCTGGAGCTGGGGAAAAAAAATTAAAAAAAAAATTGAAAAAAAAAAAATCCCATTTCGACACGTCAGGAGGAACAAACGAGAAGGGGTCGCGCTCTGGCAGGAGGCAGGCAGCAGGACAAGTCAGCTGGGCTTTTCCTAGGTCTTGCTCAAGGTTGGGAGGACAGAGAGGCAACCTCAGTCCCGGTGGAGAGCTAGCGAGAACCTGCGTCCTTTACAAAATTGCTGCGGAAGACCTCTGCAGGTCTGTGTGAGAGGCAGCAGCCAGGCTCTTCCGAGGAGATAACACGCCCGGGCCTTTCTCTAAAGACCGTACGCTGTCCGGAGCGCGTGCGCTGCCAGAGACAGCGCTGGCCGTTTCTTGGGTGTGGGGGGGTGCCTGGATCCACACCTTGTCCAGCTGGTGGGATCGGCGCCTGCTCCGGGCACCACGCTCCCCTCTCCCCTCATCCCTCCAGCTCCCGGGGGGCCGAGGGTTTCCTTCAGCGGACAGCTCGGCACGCGCCGCAATGAGGGCAAGCGCCCTGCTCTGTACCTAGCCAGTAGTCAGCGAAGGTTTGACCCCGTCCCCTCCGCCTGGCCCATCTGAATCCAGCAGCCGTGGCTCCTGGGGCTCCAGGACGTTTTAAGCTTTCTCCTCTCTCCTCAGGCTTTTAAAGCGTTTCAGGTACAGTACTTAATCTGTCGGCTACGAGAATTTATGCAAAATGTTGGTTCTTAACTCTTCTTGGTTATTCTTTTTTCAGCACTTGCCTTTACCAGCTTCCCCGAACGCGGAGCTCTTGGCGTTACCGGTGTGATTATTTGCAC